>JAMXBC010000401.1:0-23244 GCA_024138005.1 Lumnitzera racemosa | reverse complement strand
CAGAGCTGCAGTAGTTCAGAAAGCCATGTTCAAGCATGGGCCAAGTCCTCCAGCGTCATGGCCATCAGAACGTGGCAAGCAGCAGAATTGCCTGGCTGTAGAGCTTCTGCGAATGAAGTGGTCAAAGAGTGAGACCCACCGCCATTGAATCGAGGGACAGGTGGGAAAGGGAAATTTCTGTTTCGACAAGGTTCAAGAATCCTTTCTGACGCACCCCCTTGTTTTGTTGAATGAAGAACTGTGGACGGTAAGCTTTCCCCCGGCTGATTCTTAGCATTTTAGCTTGGTGGTTGCTGATTGTAGCGTTGATGCAGGGATTGCGAAACGATGCTCCATCGCCATGTCCTGCGACTTTGCTCGGTATCTGGAAGTGCAAAAGTGACGGAGCAGCCTTTCTGTAGTGGAAAGGGTGTGTGATGCTCGTCATCAAAGGTATTGACAAATACGATGTGCAGTGGGTTTTTATGGCTTGGTGTATAGCTCATTTGATTTTTGGGTTTCTTCTCGTTGGACAGAGAGGAAAGTGTGGTAAAATTTGTCTGTAAATTTTAAGTACTGCACCTTGTGATTTTTGGTTGAAAGTGGTTGTAGGTGAAAATTGAAGTGTCTTTTGTAAAAAATGAGTGAAATTTCCTCAATCTGGTAATTTTGGTGCTTCGAACTTTCTCGGAAGCTTTGCATATTTTGGTAGAGAATTGGCCGAAAAACAAGCCGTAACTGGGAAATGAGTTTGAAATTGTCTTCTGTACAATTTACGAGTCTAGCAATATCAAACCAATCCAATGGCCGCTAATCTACAAAATGGCCTTTTCCATCCAACCATCCTCTCTCAAATCTTCTCAATGGAAATGCGGGCCTGAACATGACTTTTGTTTCATAGTATGAGCATCAGGTCTAAGCATCTCCTCATCAGACTGTGGCATTTCTGAATGTCTCTTTGGTGTATGAAACATGCACATCTGTTGTCTTCTGAATTGTTCCATCTCCGAAGGAAAGAGTGTAAACTCATCATCTCCGAATGTTTGTTTTCGTCGTCTAGATTCTCTTGCCTGCCGATTGTCTCCATGACATAGTACCACCTCGAGATGCAGACTTTGCGGTCTGGATTGTGTGTTCCACCTCTTCGACTGTTTCCTCCCAGCAATGGTCGAACTGAGGGCATTGCGCAGGCAATGATCGCGATGTTTGAATTCGAGTCTGCGAACATTAGTATTGATAGCAACGCAGGAGTGATTGACTTCGTAGCCCAGACGTAGAGGTTGACAAGATCCCATGTTGGATCCTTTGACTCAGCCAGTGCAGGAATAAAGGTATTTCGTACAACAGCACAAACTCCGGAAGCAAAACCAAGAGCCATGATAGCGCAAATACCAATCTTGACTCGAAGTTTTGATCTTGATATCCCACAAGAAGAGAATTGGCAGAGCTGCGAGGATGAAATCGGTCAGAGCTGCGATTGTACCTGGAAGAAACCAATGCCGTTTGATGGTTGTTTCCGACCAGCAGTGTCCTTCAATCGTCTTGTTCCATACAATTCAGTTGGTGTCATTGGGGAAAATGACTGCAATATCGAGCAAACTCGTTGCTGTGTTGAAGGCAATGAAACACCAGAGGAAGATTGTCCATGCTCTGCTTGCCGTGCGTTAAAATCGTTGCATTCGTTCATGACTTCTCCTTCCAAACTCACAAGATTCGCAGCAGAAACAAGCAAATTGAGATCTTCAAGAAGATGGTACTCAGAATGAGAAACACCTCAGTGACTCGCAACAAAGAAACGCAAAGATTGCATTATCTGTCGGCACATATTGCACATGTCTTCCAAGACCATTTGCAATAGCAGCAGATTCCAGCGAGACAAGTAAACATCATTGTCTGTGCCGCTAAGTCAGTCTCCATCCACCAATACCAGTCACACTGTCTTACCGTCGCAAGATATTGCATATATTCATCCCATCCAAACAACTTGATCATGCGCATCTCACATACACTCTAGAATGGTCATAATAAGACCAATTCCCAAAAGGGGACACCAGCTGAGACGGCCAGAACATAACCTCGAAGGTGTCCGGCTCATCAGTCGCTGCCATAACCATGATTGCTGCTGAATGAGTGTCGTGGAGTGAGATGAAAATGAGACGACCGGAATCATATAACCATTGCGTTATTGTAGCATTTCAAAACCCATGTAACATGATACCTTGAACTTCTCAAAGGCTTTCAGCCATGCATGCAATAGAAAGAGTGTTCCAGAGTCAGCGATCAAACCGACCCTCCTGTTACTTTTCGCTCGGATAGTTGTCTTTCTCTGCAGTTGCCGCCGCACGAATCCTTCGAAACCTTGACTATCGAGTCGTATCTGTGCTTTGCTTCACCACAAAAGGACTCTGCACCGCGGGATCAAAGTCTTGAATAGGCGACGATCGTCTGGCTGTTCTCTTCTAGTGGCGCAACGCCTTTGCGATCATTGCCATGCAGAGTCGCTGATTTTCAACCAAGGATCATGCTTGAAGTGTGCCATCTCCCGTGCTTCCGTTTGTTGGTTTCTTTGTGTTATTGGACGATCTTGGTCCGGCAGTGGTCTTGCTAAAGTTGTGAATTGGTGGAGACGCATGCGATTGTTGCTACCAAACACCTGAAATCAAGCACTATTTCAGGTCTAGCTTTATCTGCGAGGTGATGCCATTCACAGACCCTTTACCAAACACGACCGATTCAACACCATGTTGGCATTGGATAAGAGATGCTACTGCAAGAGACGAGCATGGCCGGAAACTCTGACAAATCCCACGCGTTCCATCAGCATGACAGTAGCAATTGTAGGAGGAGGACTATGTGGTCTTGCTCTAGCAATTGCTCTCACCAAGAAATCAATACCATGGCATCTTACGAATCACGCTCATCATTCACAGAGATTGGAGCAGGAATCAACATTGGCCCAAACACACTCAAAGCATTCAATGCAATTGACTCTTCACTACAGAAGCCATCTTCTCAATGTTAGTCGAAATCCTGCTCCAAAAACAGAAGTCTGGATGCAATTACGACATGGCGTAGCCAGCGCCATGCACGCCGATCATGAGCTAATCACTGAACTTATGGCTCCTCCAACTGGCAACATGGCAGCTCATCGTAACGATTTACTCCAATTACTCGCCAGTCGCTTATCAAACGGTAAATCGTCCTTCAACAAGAAGCTTGTTGATCTTACCGAATCTGACTCAGATGTTACGCTACACTTTGATGATGGTAGTACGCGAAAGCAAGTCTTTGTCATTGCTTGTGACGGCATACATTCTGCATTCAGACGCACTATCTTAGGTGAGAGTCAGCTTCGACACCTCATTTTGTACGAGATGGAGCTATAGAGCCATGATACCGGTAAAAGACATGCAAGGTCTTCTTGGTGAGGAGACTGGTCGAATGAGCCAGTCTTACTTGGCCCAAATGGTTATGTCATAATGTATCCGATTGCTGGAGGCGAGAATATGAACGTTGGTTTCTGGATTCCGCCGGCTGAAGGACTGACAAAGGATGGGTGAAAGAACATCAAAGGAAGAAATGCTTCGACAATTTTCTGGTTGGGGTGAGACTGTCCACAAAATTATGGATAAGATTCCTGATCCATCGTTTTGGGCACTCATTGTCATTCTGTCAGCCAGAAAATTGTTTTTGTAGGTGAGTATGTCTATTGGTGATGCTGCTCATAGTATGCCTCCTCATCAAGGTGCTGGTGCTGGTCAAGCTATGGAAGATGCATATGTTCTTGCTGGGTTGTGTTGTCTGAGTTGAAGTCTGGTCTAAGATATGTGAGAGCTGCTTTTGAAGCTTTCAAGCAGTCAGAAGACTCGTTCGCAGAAAGTGCTTGAAAGCAGTGTTGAAGCTATGCATTCTGGTCGAGTTTTGCAGAGCTTGAGAAGAGGATGAGGAGATTCAAAATTTAGTCAAGCTGCTAGAGATAGACTTGCTTTGCTATGGGATCATGATCTGCTGGCAGATGGAAGAGCTGTGCATGCCGAGTACGAAAAGCGAGCTGTTCAAGCAGTGTAGATGATGATCATGTAGAGAGATGATAAGAAGCATGAGTAGCAATACTTTGAAACAAAATCTGAATTGATCATGACTTACTTTCTTCATCTCTTGTGATTTCGCTTGAGTCTTGTGAGAATTGTTGCCAATTGTCGATCTGTGCTCAATTTTCGATCTCAAATAAATTTGTTTTGCGATAGTTGCTCTTTCTGACTGAATGCGATGCATCGCACGATACTCGACAATCTTCTCAGCTGTGATGAAATGTGATGTGTTGCAGCCAAATGAAGTCATGAAAATGTAATGACATCCATCATCTTGATCATTATCAATCCACTCAAATTGACCAGTGGTCGCTCGGCGAGCATCGATCCTGACAATGGCGTATGTGCGCTTTGTTTGTGATGGAGTGGCGATGTATTCTGTAATCGTGGTCTGACAGAAGCTGAAAAGAAATGAACATGTGTGAAGCCAGGCCAAGCAGATCTCGACTGAATCTGACCCGAATCGATCTGCGTCCAACAAGTCGAGAGGAGTTGCAAGTGCTGTTCGTGCATGTTGGTGAAACCGGTGAGCAGTCAGCATTTGGTCAAGAGCTGACAGTTCCAAACCAAGCACCGCTTGCTATACAAATGCGCCTTATGATTCAGCTAAGCATTTGAGAAAGAGTTGCAAGACTCGAGTGATGTCGACCACTGCATGCCTTCTTGTATAATGGTTGTCCTGAAATTTGTCAATGTGACAGAAGAAGCACTTCTTTCACGAGATTCTGATGGCTCCTTTGCTTGCAAGTTGTTCTCCTGTATTCAAACATCACGGCTGACACTTCACACCATTCAGATCTTCCACGGACCTAAATTCGCATCAGAAGATAGAGACAGCTCGCAAGGCTGTCCATTTCAACGGGTCTGGCGCAGGAGCCACAGCACCGGAAGCCGCCTGTATCACCACACTAGCCTTCATTGTAACCTTGTGAAGTCTCTGGCGATCTGTTGCGTCTCAAATAAAACTGTTGAAGGTAGCAGAAATAGTCAGATATCTTCTTGCGAGACCTGGTGAGGATCACCACAATCACGCATTCCTGATGTTTCGCAACTCTTGCTGTGGTCTGCTTTATGATCGTATCTCGTCTTCGGCTACACAGTCTTACGTACTAAACTTTGCTGCATGTCATGACAATCAGTAGCGTGGAGAAATGATAGATCGAGTTGGGTAGTATAGAGCCCCGCAAATCGTATTCGCAGATCAACTAAAGTGAGACAACGTGAGGTTCGCGTGGCTTGGAATGACACGAGTTCATGCATGAAAGACGCCAGAAAAAGAAGAGATCAACAAACTCAGCTGTGTGAGAATATACTTGACAAGCCAATTGATCATTAGATCAAGACAGTCAGGAGAAGTGAAGGTCAAAGGATCATCCGTTCTCAGTATTGCGCAAACATGCTGATTTTACCGCCACCATTATAGAGCATTTTTCGAAAAGCATCTCCAAACAATCACCAACTCCTTACAAAACCATCAAAGATGTACACACCGATCGAACCGAGATCAGCAAGTGACAACTCAGAATGGATTCATCTTAATGCTAAGTTACTTATCATGCTATTTCTGGTAATTTTGCCTCTCGCTTAGAAGTCAACTCACATACAAATTGGCAGATCATGCTGCAAGCTGACAACGTCGGACCAAAAAGAGGACATCAAAGCACTGATTCTACCTCGAACTACACATGCTGTAAGCGAACGGGGGGCTGGTTAGTATGACAACCATGATATTCGTAAGTGAAGATACAAGGCTACACAGGACCCAAATGCCCAGACTTGCGGCTGCGTTCTTACAACAATGAAAGTTTCTTGACGATTATCTCCTTCACGATTCTCTTCTTGTTGCACATATTCTTCTAAGCAAAAATGCGATGACGCTCTTTCAGCATTTCTTTCCACAGCATTGGTTTGTTTCGGCGGAATCGACGAGAAAGGAAGTTCATCCGTATCTGCGAGTTAAGAAATAGTTCGAGCAATGCAAGCCGTTCCAGCTCTGTCAGCAGCACGGCGAGCAGCACAAGTCAAGATGGAATTGCTGCATACATAAAGCTGGTCTCGGAGGAGATACCACTACTGAAGAAAGTTGGGGTTCGTCCTCACTTCGTCGGTGGTGGAGTCGAAAGCATCACATATCACAGTCTCTTCTTCAGTATAACGAGCTCGTTTACACAGTCGCTTCGCCATCATTCTCAACGTCAGTCTTCTATAGTTTCGACAACCATCGCAGATTCACGACAACCAACATCTTCATTACCATCATCATACACTTCGCAGATATCATCATCCTCTCAAGCATCGGCAGAACATTTTCAAGACCAACGATCTTCTACTTCAGCATCACTATATCATCTCTAGCACTTCGCCATTTTCAGACAACTCGTCTCAAGCATCTTCATCGCTTATTCACATCTACCACATAATGAAACACATTCAGATACAACCAGCAACTCAATCCATCGCAATCCACCTTGACAGAATCATCAAAATCCTCTGGTACACAAATCCATCATGGCAAAATACAACATCAGCATTAGCATTCAACATTCTTGTAGAACACCAGTCAACAGCTTCGTCTGCATCATTCACAATCGAGAAGTCTCCTCACACACAATCATTACGACCATCTGCTGAAGTGGAAGGCAATTGCACCAATTACTCGTTCTCAGTCTTTGAATCAATCATCAGCTCCATATCCAACGCACATCACCAAGCATAATCATACCTCGACCATCAACATCTTTGCCAATGCTCAAATTCACATATGATCCACATCCACTCAGTCCACCCAAATTGCTCTTGGTACTGGTTCAATCAAAATTGTGCTATGGCTCACTTTGGTCATGGTTTTCCTCCTCAACATCAGCAGGAATATCTCGTGGTATATACTCATCTCGATGTGTGGACAACCGAAGTCACATTCATCAAAACCACAGTGTCACAAGTCACGGTGTCAGTGCAACTCGTCCCGACCACCTTATGTACGGGTCATCCACGAGCTATTGGACGTGCAGCACCATCCCTCTAGTAACGAATTCTCTCAACCATTCTCAACTTTCTATAATCATGAACCCCTCCCAGACTCCCTACTGCTCCTTGCAGAATTGGACCATCAATTGCAGTACTTTATGGTCAAGTTATGTGGCAATGACGACTCAAGGAGCCTCTGCACACAGAGTCCAGCCACCACCTTTCATATCACTGGTACAGATACAAGACTTGATCAAATTGCTGCTAGAGCTGCAAATCCCCACTCATTGCTGCTCTTTTCTGCTCAACTGTATTACTGGCCTGTCAAACTTGCTGATCCTGAGGCTTTGCATAGAAATGTCTCTGGCAATGAGTTTTGTGATACAATGAGCTTTGATACACAACAGACATGGACTCTTCGACAGTAAAGCATAACGACTTCATTCCAGCAACACTACTAGGCACTCGAACAGCCGATGGTCCGAACACGGCAATAGTACTTGGCACAACAATAACGTCGCCGACAGTAGCCGTGGTCTTCAAGTCAGTCTTCGCACTCGGACAAGTGGTGGAACGAAAACGCTTCCCGGTATTGTAGTGACAGCTGCGCCAGAGCATCTGTACACAGCTAAAATTATGCTTTTGCGGATGTTGATCTGAGACCGGTGCAATTTAATGATCTCAACTGGTTTTTTGAGCAAAACGACACTTCAGCCCCATGGACTACTCAATTTTCACAAGGAGCTCAATGCTATCAGAATGTACCTGCTGTGGCTTACTTCTCTGCTTCTGCGAGATGGCCAGCTGTGTCAAGATTGATGCACAGTAATCCAGAACTTGTGCCTGGTCTAACGATTGCAAATGACATCATCCTTGGGCTGTGCCACCTCATCATGCTGCGAAGGATCAGATTCAGAAGATTTGGGGACCTTTGGTGAATGGTATACGCTTGGTGAGTTCTTCAACTTCTTTCATGAATACTAGCTGACTTTGACAGGTGCATGGGATCCGCCTCAAGTCCAGACAGAGCAAGATGATGTGACAAACGCCTGATACTGCTCCAACGACTACTCCAGCGAGTGCAGGAAAGCCTTTTTCTGATCAGCTGCCAGCATCGACGAGTAAGTTCCCAAAAGTTCTCGAGCGAAAAGTGAATGATAACTGACTCGTTTTTAGCTCCTCCAAATGCTCCTACACCAAGACTCCGAGTCCAGCAGCGAGTCCTACAGTGATCGGTGGCAGCACTATACCAATCGATCCTAGCACAACTGTCATCGGTGCAGTTCCTACTACTGATATAAATGGCAAGCCTACATTAATGGTGGCACAACATCAGTCATTCCTGGATCGACGCAGGTCATGGAGGCACAACGCTTAATGGCAATGGTCAAGACAACACTGCACAAAGCGCCTCGCAGCAAGGAACACACGACATCAAGTCTCACAAAATGGTCAAGGTTCACAAAGTAATCAAGTTCGAACACAAGACTCACAGAACAATCCCAACCGATCAAGTTGCAAACAATGGACCATCTCCGACAACCATCGTGAACATCCAGCACCAGCCGTCGATACACCTCCCTAAGTTCCAATTGAAGCTAGCAATACACAAGTGACGATTGGATCCAACACACTCCCTCGACAAGTCTTTCATCCAATATAGCCGTAGTTGGAACACAAACATTGACAGCAGGTGGTCAGCCAGGCTCATTTGATGGTCAGCAGATCAGTCTAGGCTCAGATGCGTCGTCATTGGTACCGGAACTTCAGCTAGCACTGTAGCGTCTCACCGACGAGCAACAGTCTTTTCACAATTGGATCAGAGACATTCACAAGAAGCGCTTCGGTGGAACAGAAGTACTATCCAACTCTCAATCGATGGTCACGCTTTCTGTTGGTGGTTTGCTGCAATCACAACTGGTGGCCAAAGTTTTCAGTGCTGCTTCTAAAGGTCTGTCGTCTCAAAATAGCCGCTCCTACCCCAAATCAGCACGATCAACATCGGCTCGCAATTTAACATTCTCGCAAGCACCGAATGGCAATCAGATCTTCTCAAATGCACAAACAACATTACTTTTCACCAGGTGGCAGCGCTTTCACCAGTGCAGGACAAGTGATCAGCGCAGCAAGTAATGGCATTGTCGTCAATGCAGTGCCAACTGAGCATCTCTATCACCTTCGGATCTGATGTCCCCACTGCAACCCCAGGTCAGAATGGCAATGAGATTCTTGCAAATGCAAAGACAACTTTCACTCTTTCTCCGGGGGGTCAAGCATTCTCCAGTGCTGGAAAAGTCATCAGTGCAATGCCAGGCGGTCTATCAGTGCAAGGGTCAGGATTACAGCCTCAACATTCAGCATTGGAGGTGAAGTATACACTATCTTACCGGGACAGAAAGAAGTCGTTGCAAATGCTCATGCTATTTCACACTCTCACCTGGCGGATCTCCCTTTTACTACCAACGGCCAGACGATAAGTGCTGTCTCGGGAGGTGTGATTGTGGTCAGCAATGGTGTGACAAGTACAAGATCATTCAGCTCTGCAACTGCCACTTCGAGTGGTACAAGACAGTCTGGTGATTCGGTGCTACCTCACCAAATAAAGCAGATTCAGCTCACAGCGATGTTCCTCTCGGTCCACCAAATGCAGCAGCAGTGCTTGATGTAGGGTATTTGACATGATCATTGCATTTGCTTGTAGCATTTTTCTCTTGGTGATTTAACGCATTGAGCGTTCGAATTGTATAGCATAGCGTCCCGGCGAGACCATAGATGCCACACGCACAAGCATTTCACGATAAATTTGTATAGCATATAATACGTACTACACGATTCTGAAACATCCTTCGATGCCTAGATCACAAGTTGGCATCAGTATGCTTCTTGCTCTCGAATACGTGCTACTGTCCTCCTCTCTCACGACGTTGATGTCGATGGAACGTCTCTATCCGAACAAATCCTTCAATTCTTGCTCGACAGCCTCGATTGAAGCACGGATTTGCTTGCAGATATACATGTATGACCCAGTATTTTCTCCTCTTGACACAATCTTGCATGAATCTGACTCGATATGTTGGTAGAGCTCACTCACAGTCTGAACTGCTTTCCACAGTCTGATGTCTGGTCTGGAACAATGATACTTGTGCTTTCATGACGAGTACTACCATATCTTGTTCCAGAATATTGGCATGCCCATTTGTTAATATCTCGTTGCTGGACACCTGAAATACAGTCCCAACCTCAAGATGAGACATCACAAATGAGATGTCTTGGAAAGACTGAGCGCAGCCTGGACAACGGTATCGTGGAGTTGATCATGATGAATGTGCTATATCGATGTCAGCATTTATCTCTCGTCCAATGCGATTGCGTATGCTCTGGTTTGAAATAGATTGAGCAGATTTGAATGACTTACTATGTTTGATTGATCATCACTCTTGCAAAGCTTATCACTTGGAAGCTCATGGACACCTTCTGTCGAAATCTCTTCGCGACTGTCGAGATCATCCTCGCATTCTTTGCCAGAGTCATGCTTTCATCATCGCCTTGTATAGTGTATCGTCACAGCTTTGCTGCGAATAATTGCATTTATCATGCCTGCGTCGTTTACAGTACTCTCCCTGATCCGAGCCCTCGCACTCTGCTATTTGAGTTGCAAGTTGGCCTTCTGGTCTGCGAATTCTGCCTTCTGAGCTGCAAGTTCTCTCTTCTGAGTGGCGAGCTCTATGTTTGAGACTCCAGAAAATGCCTTCTGTTCCTCGATATTCCTGTTTTGGTTGACGAGATTATTCTTCTGAGCATCAACATCTGTCTTCTGTCGTTCAAGGTCTGCTTTATTTGGGGTTGCAAAATCTGCCTTCTGTCGATCGAATTCTGCCTTGTGTGTTGCAAGAGATGTCTTCTGTCGATCAAGATTTGCCCTGCGTGTAGCAATATCTGCCATCTGTCGATCAAGATTTGCTTTCTCCTTGTCAAGAGCTGCCTTCCGGTGATCCATATCTGCCATCTCTTTTCGAGAGCTGCTTCTGTTCACAAAAGTCGGACTTGACTTTCGCGATGTCTGATGCAGTGCAAGGGGTGACATCCTCAAGACGTGCCTTTTGCTCTGACTGAAGAGAACATATTCTTGACTCTGTTTTGAGATTGCTCTTTTGGATGTTCAATTGCTCAAAGCTCAACTTCAGATTCTTGCTTTGAACAAGCAATTCGTCGACATCTGACTTTACCTGCACCTGTTGTGGCACAAGCTTGTCAAGGTCCGCCCTTTACATCTGCCTTACGAATATGGAGAACGCTCAACCTCGGACTTCAGAGCTGTGTCTGGGTAAGACACTTCGCAATATCCACAGTGGCTTCCAAAGTAGCAAAGCTTTCTTTGAACTCATCGCGAATCTGCTGGAAGGCTTGTTGCTCGCGTTCTTCCTTGGCTTCCCGGCTGCTTGCTTCTCGTTGTCTACCTTGGTCTGTCTCTCAGCCAAATGATTGATCATGCTTGCAGTGGAATACTAGTCCAAGTTGCAGCAAGAGCACACATTGTGATTCGAAGAACTCTTGGTGTGTTGATTGAGAGCATACTGATCGCTAAAGAGCATTCGCAGCGCTCACAAAGCGTCCCTTCATGTATCTGGGCGTTCTTGCAATGCATGATCAATCCATTTCTGGTATTGAGTCTCCGATTGCATATGGAGCACACATACTTGTTCTGGGCGTCGTTGAAGTAGGCGTAGTTATACGGCGCCATACTGTTGCCTGAGATTTACTGATCGCACCTTCCGTGCTGAGCAATTTCTTGCAAGAGACGCCAAGCTTTTACTTATGCCGATAGACAAGCAAGCTGTGGGTTTTGTTGTCGTGACCATGCGAATGTAAAATGAGCAACAAAGTGCGTTATTATGAGCTTTGAATGACGATGCTAAATTGCTGCCTTGAGGTCCTTGAAAGCTTGGCGAAACTTCTACGTGAGCCAATCGCACCGGCTGCGGGATATCTGACCACTTGTCCGACGTTGCACAAACATGATCGAGTTTAGAGATGCGATAACTCACAACTATTCAGAAATGTCAACTGAATTGGATGCGAGAAGGATATGTCAAATGTACAAGTGTATATACAACTCACCCAATCTGTTTATATCTTCGACTCCTTCTTACTCTTCCTCTCCAACCAGATCTCATACTTCCACCATCATCTCCAAGACATTTCCAGTCATATGAGCAGCACCTCTCGAAGCCAAGAACAACAAAAGACCACCAAAATCCTCAGGAGTACCAACTCTACCACTTGGCTGACCAGCAGTCAAAAGTATCCGCAAACTTGTCCAGACCATAAGCGGTCATTCTTGATGGAAAGACACAGGGCATACAACATTGACGGTGACGTGAAGTGGCATCAGCTTGCTGGCTTGTATTCTTGAGAGATGAATGGCTGCAGCTTTGCTTGGTCCGTATGAGAAAACACCAGATCCTGGAGCTGCTAGACCTCCTTCATCACCACTTGTGACATCCACAGTTGCAAGACCAGCGACACTGGCGATGTTGATGACAGAGTTCGGTCGCTCAGCTGTAGCAACCTTTGACCAAAAGATCATGCAGTCCAACAGTGGTGTAGAACATAGCCTTGACATTGAGAGCGTAGATCTTATCCCAGCCTTGTTCTTCTGGAAAGTCGAAATATGGTGCCACCCAAGAAGCACCAGAGTTATTGACAAGAACATTGACAACATCAGTGATCTTCTTGACATCTTCACAGAGCTTGAGACAGCCAGCTTTGTCTTTGAGATCTGCTACGAGATACTCGCACTTTCCTGGACCAAGCTTGTTCAGTCGAGCAGATGTCTTTTCCAGCTCTGCCTTCTTTCGACTAGCTATGATGACTCGAGATCCGTTCTGTACGTATGCTTGAGCTGCCATTTCTCCTAGACCAGTAGCTCCTCCTGTGACCAGAACAACCCGATTGACTGGTCGAAGAGCTTGGAGACGCTCAGGTCTGCTGATCCTGCAATTGTGCCATGATGATATGCTATGCTAATGATTGTTGTAAGAAGAACAGAAATGTTGAAGTGAGATGATGGTCAAGATACTGTGCTGCCGAGGATAAGATGATGTCAGCCACAGTGTTGGAGCTTTCTCCTCGAAAATACCGTACCACGCGAGTGGCTGTGCTTTTTCTTGTTCAAGTTTCACAGCATCTTTAAGCGAAGTCGAAGAGAGTTTGAAGATCAACGAACGACTGCTCCAAGCACGATACGAACAAGAAACAGCCAAGTCATGCTGACAGAGTTTGAAAGATCGAGAAATCGCCAAGTCGACATATCTGAGTCAGCAGCTTACGTACTCTCAACCCATCTTCACTGAACAGCGACAGGATCATGGCATTGGAGTCGAGAATTCTAAGCCCGGGAATGCGGTCGATCTTCTTTACCGAAAAATCCGACGGATTCAGAGCATGAATGTTGGCACACAGCATTCATCTCGCATATCAGACCAATGATGGAAGATTGCTGAGAAGCTTTTCTTGAAGCTCAAGTTGAGAGCTTGCCTGACCGTATAAGCATAAACTATGCCATGCTGTAACGAATGGCTTCAGACACAGCTCTTGCTTTGACTAAACTCCATCAAGACAAAATCGCGAGAGTTGTAGCTTGTTATTCAGCTGTCTCAGCCAGGAATACAGCTCTATATCCCAAGTCAGCCTCCCCTTCGCTGAGATCAAAAGAGATGAATGCACATTGGGCATGATGTTGGTAGGGCTATGCGTGCAGGCAACAAGATTACACAGCAAGAATGAACTGACCTGTTCTCAAGAGACTTGCAGAACAAGCTTCTATCACCACTATATCATCTCAAACCTGAGCTCATGCAAGTCTACAGCTGTCGATAACGGGGAGCAAGCTTCTGAAACACTCCAAAAAGCAAAGCTCGCAGATGAAGGTCAAGCAAGCATGCGTAAGTAAGCGCCACAGCCAACCATCAACCTCCCACACTGCCGCTCAAATCTACGAGTCACAAGCACGAAGGATCATCCCACAGACTCAGTACTTCCAACAATCATCAAGATAGAAGTAGAAATATCCGATCCTCCGGCTTCAAGCCCGACTTGACCATCTCAATCATATTTATCAATTCCAGAAGTGACGGAATCTGTCATAGCAATGAAGACAAAGACTCGTTATGATGTGAAGATGGACTGGATCCAAGAACAATCCAGATCTGGCTCAACTTACGCAAGCACATCGTACAAGTTTCATCGCCAAGGAGATCGCATACAAAGTCCGTCTTGGTTGTCAGCCTTGTAAAGCTAGGCGGATCAAATGTGATGAGCTGAGACCAGAATGCTCACAGTGTGTCAGTAGGAAGGCAAAGTGTGTTACAAATCGATGCCAGACGTAGTGGTCTTGGAACACATGTGCGAAAGCTTCGAATCAGCCTGGTGCTGATGTCAAGCAGACAACAAGACCGATGATAACAGGAAGTCAAAAAACTGGTAGTGTCATCGAAAAGGACGACACGAGAACTACAGAGAACAGATCTTACAATTTCTCATCAAAGAAGATGTTCCAAGACACATTACACCAATCCAGTGTTACAGCCAAGCAGACAATGAAAGCCATATTGAAAATCACTTCTTCGACGACGGCGAATCATGGATTGGACCACCTGAGATCCAGAGAACAATGCAAGCACATGGCGCCGACTGGCCATCACAGCGCCATATCTGATGTAGCAATCATGGCATACTCAGCAAGCCATCTACACCACATCCAGCCTCAAGTCAAGAAGTATGAAGTCGCACAGAGCATTCATTCGGTCTCTCACTGCATGCCTTCACAGAACAGCTCGGCAAGCCAATTCATCCTGATAACGCCGATGCTTTGTTCGCATGCGCTTTCATCCATTCTATGCTTGCATTTTGGCAACAAGCTCGCATTGAAATTGATACTGAGCCATTCAAATGGCTGAGGACATGTCGAGGTGTGCCGACTTTACAAACTGCGAAAGCTATCAATGCGAGGCTGGAAGAGAGTCTGTGGCATGATGTTTTAAATCGTGCGGGCCCAGCGGGGTGGTCAGATCAGAGTCAATGTTGTGTTCATTGATCCGGACTCGCTTGCTGAGCAATGGGTGACTAGCATCATGCAGAAGTTTGAGCTGTTATGCTGCATTTCACTAGAGAACGACGATGAGAGCGCTTCGATATATTCTCCACCGTTGAAGCATTTGAGACAGTTGCTGAGGATGAAGATTGACTATCGAAGCACTGGTGCTATGATGATCTTAAATGGTAGACTATCACCACAATTCGTGGAGTCCCTAGAGCAAAGCGATGTCAAAGCAATGTTGATTTTCAGCTACTGGTATGCACTGATGTGTAACATCAAGCAATGGTGGTCCATCGATCAAGCAACGAAAGACTGTCGACGAATCTGTCAAATACTCATCACAAACGAGAATCCAATCGTGCAAGATCTACTACAATGGCCGATGCGTCAGTGTGGTCTGACTCTATAAGCAATTTCCTAGCTTCATGTATATACAGTGCAATTCTCTCTACGCATCGATCAGATTCTCCTCTCCATTCTGCTCACCATCATTGTCCTTCGTTCCCTTTTCCTTGCCCTTTCTCGCATAGAACTCATCCAACACCTTCTTTGGAATTCTGTTGAGCATCTCCTTTGGAAAGAATTTGAGCAGATCCCATGCCAAGTCGAGACCTTCGAAGATTGTTCCTTTTCGTAAGCGCCTTGTGCGACGTAAGTCTTTTCGAACTTGTCCAAGAATTCGAGAGAAAGCTTGTCCTCGTTTGACAAAACTTCTTCTCCGACGACGGCCTTCATTGCTGCTGCGTCACGACCGATGGCGTATTTGGCGTAGAGTTGGTTGGAGACATTCACTGTGATCTTTTCTGGTGTGACCTTCTCCGATAGCAGACTTCATCAATCGTGACAGTGATGGAAGGACGTTGATTGGTGGATAAATACCTTTATTGTCTAGTTGACGATCGACGAAGATTTGTCCTTCTGTGATGTAACCGAAGATCTGGAATTGGATGTGTGATATCGTCTTGGATAAAGTCAGTCAAAAAATTTTTTGCCATGCCAGTAAGACAAACCGTTAGGCATAGTCAAGATAGGAATTTGAGTAATAGAACCTCCACGACTTCCACTCGTCCAGCTCTTTCATAGATTGTCGACAAATCAGTATACATATAACCTGGATAACCACGTCTTCCCGGCACTTCTTTCTCTGCAGCAGAAACTTCACGCAAAGCATCACAATACGAAGTCAAATCAGTCAAGGATGACGAGAACGTGCATCTCAAGCTGATAAGCATAGTATTCAGCAGTCGTAAGAGCCAATCGAGGTGTAATGATACGCTCGATAGTTTGGTCAGCAGCAAGGTTGGTGAACAGAGTTGTACGCTCCATAGATCCATTCTCTTCAAACTCTCTTGTGAAGAAACGAGATGTTTCCAAGTTCACACCCATAGCTCCGAAACAATACTGAAGTTATCCTCATGATCACTTGTGTCTCTTTGTTTGCACCTGGATGCTTGACTAGACCTGCTTGACGACAGATTTGTGCTGCGATTTCATTGTGCGGCAGACCGGCAGCCGAGAAGATCGGAATCTTTTGTCCACGAGCGATAGAGTTCATAGTGTCGATTGTTGAGATACCCGTGAGATCATTTCTTCTGGATACACTCGAGCATATGGGTTGATGGTGATCCATTGATGTCCAGATAATCTTCAGCAAGTACTTTTGGTCCTTTGTCGATTGGTCTTCCACTTCCGTCAAAGATTCGTCCAAGAGCATCTTCGCTCACTCCAAGCTTCAGACTGTGGCCTTGTGAACTCGACTTTTGTCTGGAAAACTCAGTATACCATTTCACAAACTCTTCATATGCTCCTACCTTGGCTACATCAATACCAGGTGTCCTTCAAAGACTTGCACCACAGCTCGATCGCCTGCTCCTTGTCAGCTACTTTCAACCTCCACGCTTTATCCATTCTACCTTTTGCTTCCAAACCTGACCAGTTCGCTCGGTACCATCTGGCAATGTGAGAGACACAATCTCGTTGAATGTTGGGAATTTGACCTGCCACACTGATCATACTAGAAGCGAAGTAGAGCAGCTGGTCATACATTCTCCAAGATAACAAAGAGGACCATTGATACCACCAACTGTGTTGTAGCGTATCGCGGGGGTGACTCGCTCATGCGAGGATCTGCTTTTTTCGCCCCCTCATGTTTGCTGAGTGTCGTACCCTATGCGTTGTTCGCTAGCTGTTGTTCGAGAAGTGGTTGAGAGATAGACTGATGTATGTCACCAGCAAGCTTGGAGATAGCTTCAAATGATGGAAGCTGATGTCAAGACAAGCTGAGCCCCCACTCATCACGTGACGCTCATCCTTCAGCTCTCGAACAAAACAGCAGTTCATCGTTCACAAGACTTGTGACAATTGATCATATATGGAAAATCTGAAAAGACAATGAAAGTGAATATCATAATATACAATTATAACGATGCAGCAAGTCCATTGCGTGCTGCTTTCTGCAGCAGTTTCAACATTGCCATAACAAGCCAAGCATCAGTATCTTCTCAACATCCAAGAGAAGACAATGGATATTATGCTAAACATCTCCATGGCGTGACGACCATCTTGAGTATCTTCAGTATCAACACGCCTCCAACGCCTCGCTCAATTTTATGATCCGACAAGCAATAACAATTCCTCACTCAAGTTCAGCTAGGTTTAGCCTTCTTGCCCATTCTTGGACTTGGCTTGACCTTTCCTTCACCTCCTCCACCATCTTCTTCCTTGACGGTACTTCTCCGTCTTTTGTTATTGACTTGTGGACTTGTATCGGCACTAGCGCTGTTGGGTTTGTGCCTTGTTGACTGTGTTGTGGCATCATTGGAGGAGCCATATGTGACATTGCTGGACTTGAATTCATTTGACCTGGCATCCAGGTATTTGTGTATTCCCAAAAATGCGGTGATCCATTCATGATACCGTTCGCTTGAGGTAAGCTCATGTTTGCCATGCCAGGAGATGAATTGACAAATCCTGCATTCCCAGGCATACCAGTTTTCATCATTCGTGGTGTACCACCATTCGTCATTTGAGCATTAGCCAGCATTTGTGGGTTTGAGGTTACAGATCCATCATTTGTTTCTGTATTCAGTAGCTAGAGCTTCCACGGCATCGTTGGGTCGGAGAGAGTTTTCTTGTGAGAAATACATTAGATCTTGCATGATTGTGATTGTTTCAGTAATCTGCGATTCAGCTTGTGCTTTTTGATGTTATAAATTCATCTCCCCTCAAGAAACTGCCACATTCTGAATGCCATGCCATATGATCCAGGTGGAGCGCGAGGAAACGAGTTGATGGACAATTCATTCTGCGTCTTCTGACCTTTGGCTGCATTCTTCTTCGTCATCTTCGGCGATTTTGCGTTGCTCATTGTAGGACTCTGATTCGCCAAAACTTTCTCGATTTCTGTTCTAGCCACCATCTCTTCATGATCGATGATGTGAATTCCCGTCCCTTTTATCAAGTCACTTCCAGCAGCATAAAGTACAGAATTGGACCTGACTGCTCTACTTTCGCACCGTTTGGATATGACACTGTAAGTGACGCACTACTAAACGTCACTCGACATCTTCCATCAGGTTGAGGTGCTTCATGGGCAGACTCAGTATGTAATCGGAGTGACTTGGCACCAGTCTCAAAATACATCCAGGAAGAATCTTGGCAGAGTCGCTCGAAGTAATTCAATCTGTCTTGACTTTCCCCCATACGGCTGCAAGACAAATCTGCTTTCTGGAGCAAAATATCGGTCGACAAACACATTCCACTTCGAAATGTCAGCACCAGTCTGTTGTGTGAAGCCCGCAAGAACATCTGAGAAAAGCATAAATCTGAGTAAATATTGACCAGCCCGTGCTGTCTGCTGTGGTCCCCTCTGATTTGTTGCTGTAGTAGAGCCTGCCTTCTTTGATTCATAAGAGCTAATTGCTGTGCTGATGCGCCTTGACCTGCTTGCTGACCTTGTGCTTGTGCAGCATTCTGACCAGATTGTGCTGGGTTTTGTCCTTGCGCCTGTGCCTGCTGATTTTGCTGATTCTGCGCATTCTGTGGAGCTTGCTGAGCTTGTTGACTCGGCTGAGCCGGTGCTTGGGTTTGAGGTGGTTTTGTGGTTGACTGACTTGTCTCATTTGTCCTTGCTGTGACTGCGCAGTTGACCTTGATTTGGCTGAGCTGGCTGAGCTTGATTTGGTCCTTGCGAGGTTGATTTGATGGTTGACCAGGATTACTATCTGGGAATTTTGCATGTTGCATTGCCAACTGCTGCTGCTGAGCTTGTGCTTGTTGAGCAGCTTGATTCTGTGCTTGTTGTGCTTGTGCTGTCGTAATTGTTGTTGCTGAATCAAAAATGTGAGCTGGTAATTGTACCTGATTATTCTGAAAAGCAGCAGGATTTTGTTGCATCATTTGTTGCATTTGCTGAGGACTCATTCCCATAGCTTGTGCTTGCATCATTGTTCTTTGAGCCATCATCTTTCGTTGAAACTCAAGAGCAGCCGTATATTGAGGACTAGCATTCTGACCTGCTTGTTGTTGTTTTGCATCATCATTTGTTGCGCTTGTGGATGTGCCATCGCCTGACCAGGAGCTCCATTCCTCTACCCATTTGCATACCAGGATGTCCAACCATTCTGCTTGCATTGCAGCAGCACCCCAGGCATTGCCATCATACAGCTTGAGTTACATGTGGTGGCATTTGCATTGGTTGTCCCCTAACTTGACCTGGATTTGGCGCCATACCAGGATGACCAGTTGCATACCTGGATGCATATTTTGACCTGGTGGATATGCCGCCATCTTCTTGTATATTTCCTTATTCCTTCTTTGCGTCTGATCTCAGTCATTCAATGACCGAGTCGAAACCAGCCGATTCTTGCTGCTGCCAAGAAATGGTCATCCAGCTCTTGAACTGTCTTATTTCTACATGTGAATATTCGTTTTCACTCCAGGTTGACTGAATACAATGGTTGCTAGAATCGTTACTTTGCGTGAATTTTTGTCGTCGGCCTCGGTGGCTGGTGTCGATGAGAGGTCGAGATGGTGATTTCGACCACAACAAAATTGCGCAACACTGTCGTCAAGTGAATGCGACTCGTGTATCGCTATTGCTGACGTCTCTGCCAGGTCGATGAGTTGAGGAGAGAATGGTAATTGATGGAAAGGGATGAGTAAGATCGACAGGGCAGCTATACGGTCGCTGATCTGTAGCTGGTGACCTGATGCTGTAGCAATATCTCTAGGATTATGCTGAGGATACTGCAGGCATACAAGTCGTAGTACGCAAGATGCGACTCGTCCCTCGTCAAGCAATGTCGAATATTGCAAAAATCGTGTCTTGCAGTGAAACGCAGGATGCGCGAGGTGCAGCGATCCTCACAGACGGAGTTGGCGATTCCACATGCTGAAGCTGCCTGAGGATTAGCACTAGCGGATGTTTCCTCGAGCCATGATCGAGAGTGGAATAGCGCAATCTTGGCACTTGTATAAAAATCTTTCTCCCAACATTTTTTGTCAAGCATCAATCATGATTTGAGGTAAGTCTTCATTTCCTTCATCACCTCATCTGCATCTTTCGAAGATGACATCTAATATTTAGTCTTCTTTCCAGTAATAATCGATCATGATTAGAATCTTCTCGTCAGCCCTCGCAAGGCAGACGTATACTTGCCAGTAACACTGTCTGATCTCTGTCTTTTTCACTCTCCATTATCAACAACTGCTATCATCAGAACTGACAGTGGCAATAGTGGTCAATAACATCAGCGAGATGCATTTCTCATTCTTTTACAGCAAAAAAATGGTACGTTTTTTACCAACCTCATCGCATCATCTTGAAAATGATGAAAACAGTTCCACATTCGCAGTTTCCACGCGAGCCATCGCTTGAACCTACAATAGATGGCCTCATGAGCGTTAGCAACCTTCCTTGGATGTCTTAGCATGTCACAAGCAGCACATTTTGTCAGAAATGTATTGAAGAATACCGCTGACGGTGGAACAGATCTGTTGAAAGAGAGCTTTACCAGCAGAGCTGATACAGACATTAGATAGTTCGATGTGTCGATCCGAGATGATATCTCAGTATACAGTCCTACTCTTCCACCTCCCATTCTTTTCAGATTTTCAATCATCTA
The DNA here is from genome assembly GCA_024138005.1 of Lumnitzera racemosa. NCBI lineage: Eukaryota > Viridiplantae > Streptophyta > Magnoliopsida > Myrtales > Combretaceae > Lumnitzera > Lumnitzera racemosa. The sequence goes on along the minus strand of JAMXBC010000401.1, from coordinate 1,984 downwards.
CTTCTTGACAAAATTTGGAACAGCAAAGTCATGATCTCGATGCGCTGCTTGCATGAAACAGCTTCCAGCGTCTCCACCAGTCTTTGCTGTCTGCACCACTTCTCACATTTGCCTCCACTACGAGCAATTTCTGATGATGATGTTTTCTCTCCATGCTCTGTTTGCACATATGATTGTTCTGCTATGTGATCTGTACATCTGCATCTTGCGTGATGTCTCCAGCTTGAAAAGTGCTGAGTGAATGCCGTTGCTATGCAAAATCCACAGCTTGTTTACTCAAGCCCAATCTTTGACCCACGTCACTTCTACAACACATGTCTCTGGACAAGACCTCCACAATCACTACATCAAGACACTCTACACATCTGCATACTGTTCTATCAAGGAACATCAGACACTAGAAGCTTTCTCTTTAGTCTCACAACAAGCAAAGGTAGACATACATTCCGTCACAACATTACCAACTGACGCACAGGAATGCAAGACTGCTCACAACCATCATACATTTACAAGGCGATAGCCTCTCAGTCACAGTCATGACCTCGCTCATGCAAACAATGTTCGTCCATCACTCTCCTCCCAATTTCCACACAGTCCGCGACCACTTCCAGCAATTGCAATAGCAATGTATTGGCAGAATCCGAATTCCCGCCATTCACTTCCCCCAAACCCTTTGCCAGTCCATCCAGCAATTCCTCACCACTTCAACGACATATTCAGCTACAATTGTCAGCAGATGGGCAAGAAGCAAGACCAACACATGGCTTGAAGAGTAGTTTCATGGACCAACAAGAATATCGCGGACTTGGCTTCAATCTTGCTCATGCAGCGCAGCATGCTGACCTTTTGACTCGCAGTAATTCAAATGCGCGAAATCGACAGCTTTTCAACCACAGAGGAAACCAAAAGGATCTTCATCAGCACAACTGAAGCAATTTGCGGAAGCGACTTTGGAAGTGGAAGCTTGAAAAAGGTAGTACAATTGCCTGAAGGAGAAGATCGAGATGAGTGGATTGCGGTAAAAAAGTAAGATGAGACAAGAAAAAGAGTTGAGCCCAATGCTGATCAGAGTAGTTTGCGACTTCTACAACCAAATCAACCTCCTCTATGGAGCAATCACAGAGTTCTGCTCACCAACATCATGTCCAGAAAGAAAGCGGTGAAGAATTCGAATACCTCTGGCACGATCCACCCGGCATACCCAAAACCAACAAAACTTCCAGCACCAACATACACTCACAGCTCTTGACATGGACATCGAACTACATCAGTGATCCAAATGTCTTTCCCCCAGCACCAGGTGTACCATTTCCAGCAGACTTTGAAAAAGACCGTACGACAAATATTCAAGCGACTCTATCGAATCTACCTCAATCTATTGTCATCACTACTCGGTCATTTTGAGGTCTTGGACTGGAGCCACATCTCAATACTGGCTTCAAACATTACGTCCTGTTTGTTGAGGAGTTTCATCTTGCTGATGAAAGGGTGCAAAGAGTGGTGAGTGGTATGGTCCACTTGGCGAGCTTGTCGAAAGCATGCTCAAGAGTGATTGAGTGTGGATTAGATTTTTGTTTCGAAAGAATGAGAAGCAGTGACTCAGTAGATGACTGAGCTTGGTGTCGAATGTGCGGCAGTCGAGTTTCTGCATTCTTATGCGTCTGCTATGCAATGGAGCTGTTCTTCACGAGCGCTTTCTTCTGCTTTAATTGGTTATTTCCTGTAAAGTAATGATAATGGCGTTGTGGATTTCATTAGAGCTATTGGGGGATGGGAGTGAGCATCAATGTAGTGTTCATAGTATTGACCATTTTGCAATTCTAGCTGTATCCCAGATCGCCAGCACAACGCTTCGTGACCAGCATGTCGGATCTCATCTTGTCCTTGCTCATTTGACTGTCCATCATCACATCTGACAGAGCAGTCTCGATGCATGCCTTGTTGGATGCTGGAAGTATGCCAAAATCTTGAAGGACTAGCATTC
>JAMXBC010000400.1:0-23396 GCA_024138005.1 Lumnitzera racemosa | reverse complement strand
GAAATTTCCCCCCTTTTTCCCTTTAAAAAAAATTTTTAATTTTAAACTAAAACCCTTTTTTTTTGGGGTTTTTTATATGAAGGGCCAAAAAACTTTTTCAAAACCTTTTTTTTAAAAGGGAAAATTTTGTTTTAATAAAATTTTAAAAAAATTTTAAAAAAAGAAAAAAATTTTCCCCGGGGGTTGAAAAAATTTTGTTAAATTTTTATCAAAAAAAATTTACTTTAAAAAAAATTTTTTTCCTTAAAAAAAAAATAAATTTTAAAAAAAAAAAAAGGGTGTTTTTTTGGAAATTTTAGTTCCCTTTTTTTTTTTTAAACGAAATTCCCAAAAAATTTTTAATTTAAAAATTTTTCCCCCGGGGTTAAAAAAAACCCAAAAAAATTTTTTAAAAAAAAAAATTTTCCTTAAAAACCCTTATTTCGGGAAAAAGGGGGTTTTTAAATTTTTTTCAATTTCGTTTTTAAAATTTTAAATTTTTTCATTTAAAAATTTGGGGATTTAAAAGGCCCCGGGGTTTTTCCAAAAAAAAATTTTTACAAAAAAAATTTTAATTTTTAATTTTTTGAAAAATTTTGTAGTTAAATTTTTTTTTTTCAACTTTTTTAAATTTTTTTTAAAAAAAAATTATTTTTTCCCCCACAAAAAAAAAAAATTTTACTTTTGTTTTAAAAAAACTTTGTGATTAAAAAAAATTTTTTTTTTTCCCCAAACCTTCCCCAAAAAAAAATTTAACCTTTTTTTATCCTTTCAATTAAATAATTTTTTTTAAAAAAAAAAAGGGGTTTTGAAAACCCCTTTATTTATATCCCAAATTTTTTTTTTTTTCGTTTTAAAATTTTTTTTAAAAAAAACAAAAAAAGGGTTTAAAGTGTTTTCACTTTTGTTTTAAAATGTTTAATAAAAAAATTTTTAAAAAACCGGGTTTTTTATAATTTTTTTTTTGAAAAATTGAAATTTTTTTCCAATTTTGTTTAAAAAAAATTTTTTTTTTTTTTAAAATTTAAAAAAAAAAGAAAAATCCCCCTTTTCAAAAATGGAAAATAAACCCCCCCCCAAAAAAATTTTTAAACCCCGGTTTTTTAGCCCAAAAAAGGATTTTTAAAAAAAATTTTTATGCCCCCCCCTTTTTTTTTTCCCAAAAAATTTTTCAAATTTTTTTGTAATTTGAAAAAAAATTTTTATAAAAAAATTCGGGGGAAATGTTTTTAAAAAAAATAAACAAAAAACAAAGTTTTATTTAAACCCCCTTTTTTTTCGTTTTCCCTTTTATAAAAACCTTTTTCCCCCCCCGGGGGGCTTTTGACATTTCAACAAGCAAACACAGGAATCAACTTACCAGAGGAAGAGGAAAAGGAACCTGGGAGATGTGTGGTATGGATTCTTTTGGATATGTTGTAGTGTCCGAAAGATCGGGTGCTTTCTTTTTCCATAGCTGTAATATCTCAATGTTTCTTCGTTGCATTGCAAGCAGCAGTCCACTTATTGTCTAGCCATAGGAATCCAATTTCCCAATCTATCAAGCGCGCTTTGGATTGGTGGTCTACACGGCAATTTCGGTTTTTTTTCTTAGTGGCTTTCTTTGTGTATCTAAATCCTTCTTGCAGCTCATCTCGGTTTAAAGCCTCTAAAGCCTACTTCTCTGGCATCACCATGGCAATATTCCAAGCCCCTATGTTTTTTTTCGACTCAAACTCCAGTGAGGCGTTACTAACTAGAGTAAGGTTCCTTTCTTCTTAAATCAGCATTCTTTATTATGCTCATTTGAAAATAACAAAGTTAAACTTCTCATTGATAACAAACATTGCAGGTTTCGTTCGTCGGATTTGAGTGTTTTGGATTTCGACAAAATACCATCCTCTATAATCTTTGTGTTAAAGCTGCTGTATTGCAGCTTTCTAGCAATATTTGGAATAATGCCGCAGTCACTTGGCAAGTTCGCATAGAACAATTATGCTGTAAAGCGACACACATGTTTCAGGTAGCTTCGTATATCTTTTGCATTAAAGGTGCTTGTAAATATTGAAATTTCATCATTTCCATTAATGCCCTGCTTTTACGGTCACAGCTAACATCTTTTTTTTTTTTAATTTTTTCCTTCATTTTTGAATAAAAGGCATGATTAATTTGACCAACCAGCTCGAGAACTAATGAAGGATTAATGGAACAACAAAGAGCTCCATTCATGAACCATGCATCCGAGACTTCCCAAGGGATGGTTACTATAAGGGCTTTCACAGGGTGGAGAGGAATCTTTCAAAATTTCGTGAAGGATGTTGATGCCGACGCCAAACTCCTTTTTTCCATTCAACGCGGCAAGGGAATGCTGATCTTAGAAGATAGAAGAACTTGATTTTAATCAGAACATGACATTATTCACTGCTGCTCTGTCTATATATTACACCCTCCTGGAGGTGTAGCTCCAGGTGCTATGAACAAAAATACATTAGAAAATTTTACAAGAGTTTAAACTTCAAGTCATGAAAACCAAATTCAACATGTATCAGAATCAGAATCTAAGCTTGGAGCTATTCGAATTATAACGCATCTTTTCATATGCAGGTGCTTGTGGGCTTTTCGCTTCTTATGCTCTTACACTAACGCGGAGACTACAAGTGTTTGTAACGCGATGGTATTGGCTATCTGCAAACTACATAATATCTGGCCGGAGAGGATCAAACAGTCATGCACATACCTCCTGAGGCCCCAGAGATTGTGGGATCACAACCACCTAGTACTTTGGCCTCAAAGTCAGGAATAGAACTACAAGAACTGAAGGTTAAAGAGCTTTACCATTCTATCATTGCAGCCATAATGGTACTAGATAATATAACTGAAGATTCCTATACTCGGTTTTTTCAACTAAAGTACGCCTGAACGCTCCGCTGATCTAAAGGAATTACTTGTACATTTAAAGAAGGGAGTAGGAGTAGGGGAAGTAGGGAAACTAGATAGTGGCAAAACCTACTCTAATCAGTGCACTTTTTCCGGTTAGAAGAAGCCGGCGAGCGGGAGGGCTTTACATAGACGAGCTCTACGTAGCTTTCCTTGGACTAAAGGATTTGAGAATGAATGCTAAGTCTCATCCTCAAGAGAGCCAACACTCTTCCGAGTAGGTTTAGGACTCACATAGATCCTCTAGACTTTACTCGGATGATAAATATGGGAGGTAAGAAAACACAATTTTTAAGAACCAAAGATTAAATTTTTTTTCTTTTTACTAAGATAATTACTAGATTGTCATCCTGTTTTATCTACTATGCTGATGTTTCAGGCTCTGGAGACGTGCAGCTAAAGTCAACAATAGTACCTCCCAAATAGCTGTACCTCTTCGGTAAGTTTGGGGCTCTTATTCACTTCACACCCTCTCTTATGGATGAACATTTACTAGCACTTCAAGGGAAGCACAACAACTAAGGGGTAATTACACTATAAAAAGTACTTGCTTAAATTAAATAATATGCTAAGGCAAAAGAGTTTCTTTCAAGTTGAAAGCAAATTTCTAGCTACATGTTACAAATTGTAAAAAAAATTAGTATGTCCGGGAGAGTAATAGGAGTAAGTATTATCGACCCAGTCCTAAATGGAACGAATAGGATTCATACAGTCCAGGGTGGTTATTAGAAGTTTTCGAGTAGTTTCTTGTTTCAGCGTAAGTTCTCTATATTCAACTTTCTCACAACATGTACGCAAGCACCACTTGACTTTGTATACGATGTACTCAAACAACACTTGAATGCAATGTTGTCAATCCGCAAACTAGAAAGGTTGAACCTGAGTAATAAACAATGAGTTAAGGATCGGAAGGTCAATTAGGCTTCAATTATTGAATATGAAATTGGGATCAATAAAAATAATTACTAAAATAATTTGTATTTACTAATAATAATGAAAATTGCTTTTCATCCTTTAAGAATTGAAAGATAGTAGCTTTTACGATTTATTTTTTTGTGCTTTCCTTGATTTATATAGTAGAATTTTATAATAATTGATTTATTTTATTTCCTATAAAATACAAGAGAAATAAAATATTTAACTCGGAAAAACCCCGATGAGTTATAAAAGTATGGTTTTTGAGGTTTGGGTCAACTACATCAACAAAAGTTATTGTCTATAAGAATAAAAATGGGTGACTACGAAAGCGATTTTGTAAATGGCTTAGATCGGACATATTTAGCACAAACTAACAACATTGCTTTGAACTATACCATCCTAGTGCAAGGCCCAAGATTTTTCTACTCAAATGCATGCTCGAGTCCAGAACTTTACATCCTAAACAATTCCCGCTTTTATCATTAAATACCTGCCAACTTTTGCATAACCTGGTAGTGAGTGAGAAGGAGAAAATTGGAGTGCCGGCAACGCCAGTTATTCTGCCTTGGAAGAGTTCTACTTCGAAGGAAACAGGATCCTAGTTTTGGATGAAGTCTACTGTTCTTCATCGATTTCAGCTAATGATGCCGATGCTGCAAAAGATAATTAGGAAGGAAATTCTCAAAGAATGCATCGTCAAAATAGTTGCTCACAGGGTTCCAACTGTTATAGATAGTGATATGGTCTCTGGTCCTTTCTTATTGTGTAAGCTTCTATGTTGAATTTCCTCATCATCAATAAGTGAATCTCGTTATTCATTACAAGTGAAATTTGTAAGATACATTGTAAAAACTATTTGTTAATACACTTTTATCTTCCATAACTTTTAAAAGATTATATAATCACAAATTGTACCTAAAGGTGTAAAATTTCAATTATTATCTAATTGGAAATTTGTGTGAATTTAACTATCTAAACTATTCTATTGATTCATTTATTAACCAGATATAAGAATAAATAAAAAATTGACCAAAAATTGGTCAATGATATAAATAGCTCCAGTTAGTAAAGTGTCATGCTTTGGTCCTAAAGTAGCCATTCTACGTACCCTAAGGGTCAAGATGGTAGAGGCACCTAGTGAGGGTTGTCACTACTTTCTATCCCCTACAAGTGGGCCTCAACCCTACTCTGCATTTGATGTGGCTGAATCTTCGATTCCCAATTGGTCTTTTATGTCTAGATTAACATATATGATAAATAGAGTTTAGTTCAATTGAGTAAATATAATCATGAAAAATTTTAATTAAATAATAGATATATTTTAAAAAAAATCAGAGAAATAATTGTATATATAGTAATAAAAATCTTGATGTCATTTTATGATATTAATCTTTTAAAATATGTACAAACCGATAACACCCAGATTAAGGTAAGCTCTTCTAATAAGGACCGCTTCTGTTTTTTTATATTTTTTTTCTAGGGAAAATTGGTGTAGGTATGAGGAGCCATCAAAGTAATGGAAATCAATCTCATAATTTCTCTAAGGCTGGTAGCCGAATATTGGCAAAGCTGCAAAAGGCCTTCCTACTAAATTTTTGGCTCCCAACGGAAATTTTTTCCCGTGCTCGATTTTATTTACCATGTTTGTGGCCTTTTTTAACGCACATTTTGATACCCTTATATCACAATGGAGCATGAAGTTGTAAAGAAGTTGTCTATAGCATAAAATGTAGGAACATTGGTCTTCCCCGCAGACCACCACCCCCCCCCCCCCCACCTCCCCCCCCCGCCCCGCCAAACTAGTAAGGTAATTTTTTCTATGAATTTACCATTAAAAAAATTAAAAAATTAAAGAAAAAAAATGAACTCAAAAATAAACTTATCAATACATATACTATGTCTTACTTGATTCGGTTTGTCCATGGATTAGTCCTTTAAGTTTGCATATCACCTTTTTTTACAATTAGTGCTCGCAAACATAGAAAGAAACAATTAAGAATATAACCTATGTGGTGTCGTTATAGTTTTTTTGAGCTATCCAATTTACCGAATTAAAATCCTATAAGATACTTTTGGCATATGAAAAAAAACCCATTAAGATTTTAAACGGTTCTTAAATTAAAAAAAAAAAACTCAATAGAAATCCATTACTTGATAAAAAACTAATAAATTAATAATATAGATATTTTAGTAAAATTTAAAATACCTCAAACAATAAATAGATTGGAAATAGAAAATAATTACAACTTTGATTATTTTTAACCTATTTCTATTAGTATTTATGTCGTATGAATTATAATTTTTTTTATTATCCTATCAATCAAGAGAAGGTGGTTATTCATTATACCTAACATAAAAGAAAAGTAATTAATGTAAGTACCATAATTTAATGTAAATATTGACCATATCCACAAAATTGAAAATACATAGAAAAATTAAAATGATTTTAATAAATCATTAACTTTTATATAACAAAACTTCAAAGATTAGAAGATTATACATGATGAAGAATATAACAAACAAATTCCTCATCGTCACTATGGTTACTCATATTTTATAAATAATACAAGATTAGTTCCTCATATAATAACAAATAAAGTAAAAAGTCACTTAGTTAAAATACATACAACATACATATATTAATATTTTTAATTTTAAAAAAAAATACATGACAGTATATATAATATATAGAGAGAGAGGTAAGATCTAGCGTATTGAGAAAGGAATACCTTAAACTCTAATTGCTTAGAAATATAATAAGAAATTTTTAAGGATTTTTCTTAGAATTTTGAGTTTGCTTTTAAAAGAATGATAATTGAGTAGAATCTTATTTTATAGGCTTTTAGAATGATCTGCAGAAGAGAAGAGAAAATAAAATAAGTTTAACTCAATTGACGTGAAGATGAGGAAGTAATATAAAGTTTTGATAGATTAATAGTAACAAATGACACAACTATGTTTAATGTAGAGAAATTGAAGCGGTAATGTAGGCAAGAACTGAAAAGGAAACTAACCACAAAACAGGACAGTATCATATGTTATGTCTCGTTTCCAGGATTGTGATAAATATATTAAAAAGGAAATTACAAGACATTTGAGTATTATATTAAATGATATTACATATGATACAACTTGTTACCATTATACCGAAAAAGATTCTCAAAAGAGATTTGAAGTATCATTTCTAAACGACACGATTAAGTGAAAGCATCGTTCACCATGTAATGTTGTCGACTGTGATTTCTAATTCACCTTGTCTACTTAAAGGCTTCTTTAGCTTTTTCTTTTTTATAATTTTTGTAATCCAAAAGCTATTTAAGATAACTACTAGAGTTAAATACCATAAGAGCAAAGTGCTTCAAGAATTCAAATTCAAGGCTCCTTTGCATTGCTTCATGATTATGTCTTAGTACTATTATCTCTTAGATCTTAGTTAGATAGATGTGTTATTTTATTATGAATAGTGAGTAGACTTTATGTATATATGGTCATGTGAAATCCCAAATAGACTATGTGACCTTGGTTTAGTTTTTATTAGATATGATGAAGATCTTTTGTTTTCTATGTTCAATAAATATGCGGTGAGTGTTTTATGGATTAGTATATCCCTGATATTAGTTTAAAAAATTCAATATTATATAGTATCAACGGAGATTGTCTTATATAATAAGATTTATCAAACTTGACTAGAGTTTTTGAACATTTTAGAGATAAATTGACAATTTTTCTAGGACCCATAATACAATCTTAAGAGAATTTGTTGTGTTTTAAATGCAATTAAGATTATGTTATACGTAAAGATATTTAAATAAGTAATCTAAAGATTAATAGATTTAAGAAAACGTAATTAACTTTAATACGAAATTCTCTCAGTCAATTAAATTAATAATTTTAATTAAATTAACTATAGTGAAGATTATATATGTAGGTTTAGGCGAATTAAGATTTAGGTACGATATACAAAATTGAGTTAAATTACAAATTTGATTATATTTTGTGTCCTAATTTTTTTAATTGCATCTTGATTAGTTGTTATATTTATTAAATGTTGCAATTTAAGTTAAAATATTTAAGTTTCTTAAATTGAATTTGCCAATTAAGATAATAAAATATAATTAAATAGTAATCATAATCTCAATGGGATGACATCCCTTTATTAAACCAATATGACAACACTATAGGTGCACTTACTTTTTTACACAATCAGGTAACAAAGACAATATATAAGTAAATCGCTAAAAATCTTAATCGATGTTTAGAGATGGGTTTGAAAAGCTGTTAAAATATTGGGATAGGTTTTAAGTTAGAGCCAATTCAAATCCTAACCCATTTAAATTCTCATAATCAATACAAGGATGATCGAGATCGCATATCCACTTAATAACCCTACAAAATATAATTAACAAAGGTTTTATATGACATGTCTCTTTTGATACGGATGGAAATATGTGTTAGTCTATCATAACATGAAAGCATACGATGTTGTCTAAATAAAAAACTTAGTCTTAATTTTATGGTAAACTGGACAAATATATTTGGAAAAAATATGATGTTTTAGAACTGAACATTTCGTAGCTTTTTTATATAAAAAAAATTTTTTAAATATTTGATCCATATAAAAATTTGTAAACCTTTTTCAATATCATCCAACATTATCCATAAATATACAATATAAGGATTCATCCATGATATATTACTTTAAATAGAAAATATAACTGACCAATAAATTAAATTATTAAAAATACAAGAAAAAGGAAAATAAAATAAATTTCAAAAATTTGAAAAAAAAGAAAAAATATTCAAAATTTGAGACCTTGCCTTAACCTAAGTGTTTAGTGGACGGCCATCCATAGGCTATATAAAAAATAAAAAAGACAAAGAAATAAAAAAATAAGTTGTAAACCTAATCAAATTTTGTCAACCTTATTGCATTATACTATTTTTTTTTTAAATAAGGAAGTTGGTGGCCAGACCACACTAGTGTCAAGTGGACTGTGACAGCTTCAGCACTTTTTTAAAAATATTTTATTATATTAATTATTAAAAATAATAACAATGAACCAAAGAATTACACTAGGATGCTTTCTCTAACTAAAAAAAAAAAAAATGTGGTGTTAAAAAGGACTCATTATGCAAGCATTGGGATTTACTAGTAAAAATAAATGCTCATAATTGAAAAATCGTTGGAAATGTTAAAAATTTAAAAATATGTTTCCAAATATATTGAGCATTAGATGATATCAATTGTAATCTAATAACTTATATTTATGATTATGCACGCAAAAAAAAAAAAAATTCATATTATAAGAAGAATATCTTGATGTTGACATAAAATTGTAGCTGATAGAACATCCACATGGACGCTCAATGTTTGCGCGTATCCCCATCAGAAGTAACGTTGCGCTGCGTTTAGAGTAATTGCCCTGGCAAAGTTACGTAGGCCTCTGCATAGCAATTCTGAAAAAGGTAAATTTTTTTTTTAATTCTTTTTTGCAAGTTTTGATTGGTTGATTAATTGTAATTAGGGCCATAATTTATTTTTTAAAAATATAAAAATATCTTTGCAAAGAGCGTAGAGATAAAATATTAGAATAGTTTAATATTTTGATATAACATTTTAAAAAATTCGAAATAAATCTTTTTAGCATTGAGCAGATCTAAAACTAATAAATAAAAAATCTTTAACCTAAGGTGTAAAGTGAAATCTACATTCCTACCATTTTTTTTTATTTTATAACACTCATGATTTGAAAACTAAATCATAATGAGCTTGCTTGTATCCTTGCCCCTTGCACCTCAAGAAACACACTCTCAAGTTTCACAACGGTTTACCATGGAATTATGCATCATCTAGGCAACATTAGTATATCCCAGACTCATTCTTGGCATGTGAGCTTTGAAAATAATTAATATGACAAATTTTGAATGATATCCGGTTTTTTTTTTCAACAAATTGTTTAGACAATGGATTTATTCATTTGAAGTCTAATATTTAATAATAAATATACATATTACTACTTAAATTTCAGGCAACTTCCCGAATTAATATTTGAAATATATTGGAGGATCCCTAGATGAATAGGTTAACTATATTTAAAAGAGTGAAAAAATCTATGGGCACGTTATTCAAATTCCTCTTGGTATTTATTTAATTCAATATTGGCTTGAGCAATTTAATTAGTTAAGCAATGCGTTTAAACTATTTAAATAGTTTATCAAAGTGTAAGTTTGAGTTATACGAATAGTTAATTGATTTCAACTTTAAATTAATAATAGTTTTGTTCGATACTGACACTTAAAAGTTTAGCAAGTTACTGTGGGTTTTTATAATAGTAGTCCCTTGTTTTGGAAATAGGTATCATTTGTGATTCTAATTTTTACTGACTTAATAAGTTCAAATTTATTGGAAACTACTTTAAATAGAAGTCAATTTTAATATATTTTAAATTTATCAAGTTAAGCTCGAAATCTAACTGTAATATCGTATCTTTTTAATACGGATAGTTGATATTTTTTTTTCTTTTTGTTTACATAATGTAAGTAAACTCTTTGAAAGGCTTCATTGGACTAATGCCGATCGTCCACCTAACTCAAGAGTGTTTTTAGAAAAACATTAAAGAAGAAGAATGAAGAAAACGTGAAGATTGCGATCGAAAGATCTAAGATATTCACTACCATGGACTCCAACTCTATTGGCTATGCTTTTTCCGACGACTCCTTGTCCGCACCTCAAACCACTTAACCTTGCAAGAGGCTACCCTCTTCTCACTAATAATATCCTTCACCAGATCGTAAATAGCTAAACCATTGTTTAGGTAACTCTTGACTCTTTTTTTCCAATTCCTTGAGATTGACTTTATAATTCTTGCCAAAGTAATCCACAAGTGTTCCTTAATAACTTAATGTTGTACAATAAAGACTTTAATTTTTAGGTCCTTAAAGTCTCAATTTTTTGGATTGGGAGAGAGGTGAAGAAGGAAATATGAAAAAATACAAATTAGTTATTTAAGCGTGGAAATTACAATTTTAGTAACTGTAAATGACTTCATAGTTTTTAAAACTACGTAAGATAAAAATTAAAAAATTATAAATTTGAGATATATTATAAGTAATAAAAATATTAAAATTTTGATTGAATACCCCAATCGTGTCCAAAAATCTTAAAATTTAATGTACGAAAAAATACTCGAAGTCAACCCTAACGCTGATTAAAACCAACTAAAACAATAACTAAATGTTTATAAAATGAAAGAAAAATAACTTAACAGTATTATAACCATAGTCGAGATGCAATTAACGATTGCAATTATTGATTAAATTCACGTGTAAGATTTTAACAAAACCATTGAAATAAATTTGCAAATATTATCAAACGTCATAGGTATCAATTAAATAATAAATTTTATAAATTTTCAAAATTAATTACAAATATTTATTTTTAGTGATTTTTTATTTTAATAAAAATTACATATCTTTATTTATTTCCCTTATATTTTTTTGTCTTTCTATTCTTTCTCTTGCTTTGTTTATTATCTTCCTTGCTCTACGTTATCGCGCCATCAGTCCATGTGTGTAAATTGTAATTTCAAGTGCTGGTAAATTAGTGATGAAAACAAATACATAATTACTTTGTCTTATTCCAATACTTACTCCATAAGCTTAGATTTGGGTCTGCTTTCGTGCTTCCTTTATTTACTTTACCACTAGCACTTGTGAGCCCCACCTAAAAAACCTAGAAGCACACAAAACCCAAAAAAAAAAAAAAAAAAATAAAAGAGAAGAAGAAGGAAAACCAAGCAAAACACACATAACAAACACAAAGCTACATAAGAAGAAGAAGAAGGAGAAGAAATTAAAGGGGAATTTAATAATTATTTACTAAAGAATTTAGGTAAGTTTTTTATTTCATTTTTACATGTATATTGAGTATTTTTTTATTTTACTGGTATGTATGCAAGTAAAAATAGAGTAGTATTATACAAAGTATATTTAGGTATATGTTATGTATGTAATGCGTAGAGTATGATATATAATATAACTTAAAGTATGTATGTATTTTGTGACACATGGTGATTATGTATATCAATATTAAAGTACATAGTATTTTTTTATCTATACAATGTAGGGACGCATAAACGGGTAAATATATACGTATATGTATAAGTATTATTTCTAGTATATTTATGAAATGTAAATAATAAAAAAATAATATATAATACATGTAGTATGAGAATTTTGTATTTAGTGTACCATGTGTATGTTATTTCATATTTTCTTTCTTTATGTATATACATAGATGTGTGTAGGCGAGTGGATATATATTTATGTCAATATACTAAATACCTTATATAAAACGGTATTTATATGTAAAGTATAAATAATAAAAATATAGTATCTATTTTCTTCTCACTCATGAAATTATATACATAAATACTTAGTTATTTTAATTTATAAAATTTTTTGTATATATATATATATATAGATGGTTTATAACGTAAAGTTAGATGTATATATGTAATTATATAATTAATTGTATTTTGTATTTAGTATACAATATATAATACAGAACTGTATATGTACATATGTAAATAAAGTATAAATACGCTGTATAGTATACTTATACTTATAATAAATATTTAATGTTAAAATAATTTAATACATAAATATACTATTTGTATAAATGTATGGTATATGAATAGTACTCGTATATTAAGAAAATCCGGGTATATTTAATAGTATATATATAATATACTAATAAAAATAATTTAATAAATAAAGTGTAATTCAGTATAAATAATAAAGTATACCCGCAATATAAGGAGAGAAAGTAGAATAAATGAGTAATTTAGAAAATTAAATAAAATATAATAATAAAGTATTAGTATAAAAAATACCGAAAACTACAAGAAATAGAAAAAATAAAATATGAAAAAAATCATAAGGGTGGACATTGGCACTTCCATACGCTGCCACATCATCACTTAAGAATAAATTAGGTAATTTTTCGTAATTAATAACAATAATAAAATAAGTATATTAATTAAGAAAAATAATGAAGTAGAAATTTAGATTAATTAAACTTAAACCACCAAAAAAATAAGTTTAAATAATAAGTAATTATAGTAAAACAAGCTTAAAATAAAAAATTACAATTTATGATGACAAATAATTATTAAATTGTAAATTATCCTAAGAAAGAGCTTAATTTGTAATAAACTAACTTTTTCAGCAAAACAATGAAGTATGTATATTTGTTATATCATAGGTTAAAATTACAGTTAATACGATCACTATGGAACCCGTTACTAGAAAATATTCTAAAAAACGATCGGAAATAACTATAAAGTCATGAAGATTCAAGTTAAATCGAAACAGTTATACACCTATTACCAAATAAACTCGAACCGGAGCATTTCCATAAGAATAATAGCTAATCTTAAATAATTAATACTAAATATAGAATATCTTAGTTTATCCACTTACTGATACTCATTACCGTTTCATATTTCCTAAATGTTAGGGGTGATCCAATACAAATATGTCTTACCAGTAGACTATTAATGCTTATTGATAGACTTAATGAACCAATGTGAGTACCCCGAATGGAACTCTACTCAATACTTGTTCTATACTTGTAAATAGTGTATATCCTAAAGTGATATTAATAACTTATGCTGGAGGCTAGGGTTTATACGAAGTGTCTGATATGATAGATTACTGTACAAAATGACTATTAAATGTGAAAATTGAAGAATTTATTATATGATTGATTTGTATAATTTGAATGAATTGTCGATAATATTTGATCATCTCAAGAAATTGACTTAAATCATAATTAACTTAACTAAAAATTAGATTAGTCATGCCTAAGTACGAACATTACATATATGATTTTTGATCATCACATCACGATTGTTTGGTAATGCAGGGCCTTGAAGGAATGGAATCCTACAATGATTTTATTAGTACATATATAGAAATATTATACAAACAAGACCCCTATCCTTTGGTTTACAGGTTTACATGTGGTCCGGAGACGTTAATTGTAGGTGAATTGGAGTCGGGTCAAGAGACTACTGCTGTAGATGTAAACGGGAGACGCGTGATCAACCTCAATTGCTGGACTTAGGATATTGTTTAATTTACTAGATTCCTATTGAAACAAAACGTATTTAGTGAAATGAGTAATTTAAATTTAGGTTAAAAACCTCAGGTGTTAAAATTCGATTGTGATTGGTGCCAGATGTATCTCCAACCTTTACTTCGAAACGGCGTAAAAATCCAATATTGTATGAACACCAATCAACAGTTTTAGCATACAGTTTGGCATGTTTTGTTTGTTCATGGGACATTTATATTTTTTGATAACAAATTGTTTGGTAACCTGCTTACTAGTATGGTATGAAAGGATAACTCACAAAGTTCTTATAGCTTACTTTCTAATAGTTGTTTCTTGCAGGTTTTAATAATCGGGCTAGCTAAGTGTTGATTTATTAGTGTCGAGGTGCTTAAAAGTTTGAATTTGATGATAGATTGTGTAAATGGTTTGAATATTTATTTTAAAAAAACAAATAAAAATGTTTTTTAAAATTCAATATTATATTTAGATCTTATGATTTTAGTGTTTAGAAATTTACTATCTAATCTTATCGTTTTGATAGGAAATACTGATTCTCTGTACAACTAATGGAGCATATGGCTTATTCGATATGTATAGTCCACTGATCTATTGGTTAATGAAAAGAAGTTGAATTAAATAAAAAATCTAAAACTTAAGTGACTAGATTGTTTAGAGTCCTTGGTCATCTTTGGCTTACAAGACGGTTTTTTGTATTATGACTGCATACGTAATAGGAAAATTTTTAGGTAATCCTATTAGGCCCTCTTAAAAGACAAACAAATTAGATACGAAGAAAATAGATTGAAAAATTTTGTACTTTGAGATAATTGTTAAGTAAGTCATTTGTAAAATTATTAATTAGATGCGGAATAAATTTCTAAAATAATAGCATCAACATTCTCATAACTTTCTGAATAATATATAAGTAAATATATTAATACACACACATATGTGTCGCGCACAACACATCACAATGTCATAACGGTTAGCAAATAGAAATTTTCAATCGCTTAAGAAGCGGGCTGCTAATCTACTTTATTAACTTTCAGTTAAAAGTGTATCAACTTGATGAAACCTGCCCACATAAAAAAGGCAGAAAGACAAATTGAACAATAATCTACTAAAATATATGTAAGTGATGACAACGTTATATAAATGAGTATTTTGGTTTTGCCTAGATGACTTGATTTTTTATCCTCGATGTATATTGTAAGTGATAGCCAACACAAGCTTAGATAAGGTAAATTGAGACAAATGCTTCAATTTAAAGCTATGTTACCATTTTTACTTTTTTATAATATTAATTGAAAATATTTAATTATATCTAGTTTATTTATAATATAAAGTTTGCATTAAAAATATCTTATGAGATTGGAATTAGCTTATCTAATAATCCACTAAAATATATAAACCAGTTAAATTGATTATTGGCCTTGATTTAAAAAGCAACTCACCTATAGACATAAAAAAGTATTAAATTATTAGATTAATGGGTTGACCTATTTGATTAACCAACATAGTGGGAGAGGTGGGTTATACCACAATTACAATCCCTCTTATCAAGAGACTTGCCAAAAGGTTAGCCCATTAACTCATGAATGTAGGAGGGATTCGCCCGTTAAAACTACATAACCTATCATAGACCCGCAAATTATTAGTAAACTCAAAAATCTTCATATGACAGCATAGAGTTTATTTAGTGACGGTTTTTGAGACCATAACAGATGCATTGGAGGATATTTTCATATTTTCAAAGTTATAAATGGAAAAATCATATTTTAAGGTTTAAAGAGTTTGTTCATACCTAATTAAATAGTTTAGTGAATGATTTATTCTTCTCAATTTTATATTTTGTGAAATTAAGAGGATTTTTTTTTTTCAGTTACATATACAGTACAACAGAAAGGGAAGATTTGAACATGTTTATGTCATTGGGGCGGCCAACATTTATGTCATTAGGAAACAACAAATAATTTTGACCCCTAAGTTTGATTGAAATTTTCAATAGGATGTCTTTATTTTATGTGCACATGAACAACATAATAGGAGAGAGCAACTATACTACATTAGTATTAGAGGCAAGGACTATATACTCAATAGAGAAAATTCAATATAAATATACACATACACACACATATAAAAGGATTCTTTATCTCAAGTTATTAAAATGGTTTGACACTTCAAAACAAACATGAGACACCTCACATTTTAGAGCTGATGCTCTTCTCTTCCGCATAGCCCATAATGGAGATTATCTTATCCCCGCCATCTTAGAGACGAGAGAAAGAACCCTAACCCTCCAACCAAAAAAAATGCAATCTTATTACGAAATAAAGTAATGTTCAAAGTCATCCTAGCTAGAAGACACAAGGATTTCCACTTTGATTGTGCGCTAGAAATCTTTTTTTTTTTTTTTAAAGAAAATGAAGATTCTTTATTCATGTTGACATGAACATCAAATGGTTATTTATTGAAAGGCCAATAAGAATTCTACAATTTTCCCAAGCTCCATGCTTGAAAGCTAGGGTCGGAATGAAGACACTGCACTAAAAATCCTAATTTATAAACAAGTTGTTCATGTATGATAATCAAAACAATGTATGGTTCTTTCTACAAACATCATGAGCACATTCCTAATTATTTTTCCTGGAAGCTGACTGTAAAGAGTCTACAAATCTGTGGCTGCATACATATTATACACGCCAGGAGACCATTGTTTCAAAAATTTTGGTAATATCGAGTGTTCGAGCACATATTAATTTAAAATACATCCTAAGTTTATTATATCCACAATTTAGAATGTAAAAATGCGAGTCTTAATAAGACATCCAATTTGCTAACTAATAAGTATCCTATAAAGGAAATTAATATAAAGTTAAAATGGATTTTCAGTTTGTTCAAAATTTAGGATTTAGATTGGGTTTCCTATTAAAATAGTAGTCAATTGGAAAAACACAAACTGATGAAAATAACAATGATAATTTAATATCAATGCCACAGTTCATATGACTAGGATACAAGTGGCAGCCATATTGGTTATGTAACCCACAAATCCAATCAATTTACCCTAGGTTAATCCTCCTATTAGGTTTTTGGAATATAAATTTTAGAGCCTATAGTCTATAGGATAAAAAAACCCTAAAAGTATTTCCACAAATTTGGGGAATCTTACAAGTATTTGGTCTAAAGTTATGGGTTTTATAAAATTGCCCAAACCTCGCAATTGCATCCCTATGCACTACCTACAGAGTCGGTAGAAATATCCACGTATATATGATATTCATTACAGAACACGAATATACATTACTCAAAATAAAATCCATGAAGAAATAGGATAGAAAAGCATCCTTTCTTAACTAATGCAACGGTTTGGTAGCCCCATACAAATTAGACATTGGTTAATTCCAAAGAAGAAAGAATATTGACACTTAAAATATTATGATATGTAGTGTGTAAATACTAATAAAATATTGAAATTTAAAATAATTACTGATGTGAGTGGAAAATGTTTCAAAATATTACCAGCTGTAATGGGCACATGTTTTTGTATATAATAACGAAACAACTTGTTATGATGAATTTCGGCCGGGAGAACCTAAAGGGTTTTGTGTTTAGCTAAAAGATCAACGAACGCAAACTGTGAAGCATTTGACCGAAACGTCTAATGCTATATGAACTCCTTGGTCGTTCATTGTTATTCTGTTTCCTATTTCGTATAAATTTTGTGTTTTGTATTATTTTGATCCCTTGTCTAGTTTTGGGACTTATAAAAAGGAGTATAACAAGATTTGTTTGTAAAGTGACTCGGTTTATGAAATTGCCTACCACTGCTATGAGGATAAAGTATATAATGTATTATATGCGTCCACGGGCAGACCGCGCGCTCCACCTTCGCTTTGTTAGGTTTTTAAATCTTTTTGTATATTGGAACTTTCCTTAATTACATTGTACGACCCATTTTGGTTTCTTTCTCTCCAATTCAGTCCATGCAATGCTTGAATATAAATTTTGCACAATTGAGAAAGGGGGGGGAAAAAAAAAAACCCTTTCACCCCTTTAAAAAAAAATTGGGACAGCCAGACGGGATGGTCACGTTCTGGTAATCTATTCTTTAAGACCATAAGATGACTGAAGGAGCGATGCTTTCTTCAATAATTCCAGAACCGAAGGGTCTTTTATATGTTGTTTCTTTTAAGTAGAAAAATGGAATATAATTTTAATGTTTAACTTTTGGTCAGAGAGATGCAAGATATGGTTTACTCGAACCTTCTCAAACCCCCATTGATCCCTTAATTTTCCTATGCGTCATCCTTCTTGACCTCTTTACGATAACATATGTGGCTCCCAAAATTTTGATTTTAATGTATTTGACAACTTGCGTTTGAAATTTTCGAGAACGGACAAAAAAAAAAAGATAACAGAAAAGTGAAAAACAAACACTGACTTCCTCATGGACATTGTCGGCAATCTACCGGACCAATGCTATTCTATTGCTACAATTTTATATATTATGAGTGGGTCATAATAAAGTAATAACATATATCGATGATAGTATCAATTGTTAAATAAAAAATGATAAATAATAAAAATTTTTACTGTCGTATCTTGTATTTTAAAGGAATTAATTCTACTTATATCATGATAGTGTCAATTGATTAAACAAAACATTGATAAATTATAAGATTTTTTTATTGTCGTATCCTTTATTTTATATGGAATTAATACTATCTTTTATCTTATCTTTAATTTATCCTCTTTTAAGTTTAAAATCATTAAATAATTATTAAACAAACTATGAATTTTAATAGTTTAAATTATAATATAAAAATAAAAGGTAGATGAAGTGTTGGGAGCTAATTTTGTCAAAATCGAGAACAGACCGTAGAAACTTGTTTTAACCACATATAAATTTGATTAGATAAGTATGAAGTTAACATGAAATTGATATATATGAGTGCAACATAGTTTTCCCCTAATACGGCTTGATGCATATAATTAATGAAAAATTGCATTGATAGAGAGAAAGAACCTGTAATGCAATTTGGACACTTTCTATGTTACTCCTTAGTAGCCATTGGATCAATAATCTGATATTAGGAAGCCCACATTCGTGACCATAAACTAATTTTAGTAGATGTTAATGTGATGTCTTTTTCCGTCAAACATATGAGGGCGAAGAATATGTCCTTTAATCAAATTATATTAAATCGGTATATAGTACATTCGTGGTGAACCCTAGCTAGACCTCTTGCTATTTGTAGAGCAAATTACGCCTCTATCTTGAAGCCCCAATAATATGATAATGGCATTGCATCCGGCCCTTGAAAGCCTGAATACAAACAATCCTTTTCTTCTCCTTGGCTGCTTTTTCTGCCTTTCTCCCTCGCAATAAACCGTAAAAAATCCAATTTGCACAATTACTCCCATATTATACTTATCACAATCATTCCAATCCTCAAGAAACTATAGTGATAAAACATTTAATTTTCATAATGGCCGTAGTTTGACCCTTGATCAAGTTTCCTACAACGATCCAAGAACAAACAAGAAATCATCCAAACTGTGATCCATCATCCAAATTCATCACACTTATCATACACCACCGGCCCCCCCCTCACACATGCAATTGCCTACTTCATGCCCACCTATTTTCGCGCCCCAGAGTTAATGACAGTTTGGCCTATCGTGCGCGATTTTAGTAATCCTGCAACGATACAATAGCACTTCATCAAGGTTGTGAGATTAGTAGTGATGGTGGGGTAGTAAGCGTGAGGGATTAAAGGTTGTTTCGTTGCTTACGGCATCGATGAGCACCTAGTCGCAGAAAACCCTAAAGATGAAGGCATGTCTTAGCTTTAGGGGATGGGAGTGATCAATAGGCTACATAAATATACCATTCCTATACTTCATTCCATGAGGTCGATCGAACCAAGAGAAAAGGTTTTAAACATTGGTTTTGGACTTATGTAGTGGGAAATACCCTCGAGGAAACACTGGCTACGACACTAAGTTTTTCACGACACATTAGTTAATTGAACCTTACAAAACCTAAGCAGGTATATATAACCATGCTATCAAACGAAGAGAGTCGAAATGTGAGTAATTTTAAGTGTTGACTCCCAAAACTAGGTAAATAATGTTGCTTTTTTATGTTGAATTAATTGTAGAAAGCTACAAGTCACCTTAGCTCGTTTACAGCCTGATATCTTTGTCGCTATGCAACAACAAGTATTAAAACATGTAGACTCACGTCTGTGTCAAGTCATTAAATGGTGATTTTTTGGTCATCTATAAAATATTTGCATTTATTTAAAAGCTTGGCTTATATGTAATATCTAATCTATACTTTATTTTTCGAAGGGAATAAGCTGTGCTTTTTCTTTTTCTTTTTGGTCTAAATAGATTCCACAATTTTCATTTGTGGTATGCAAAATTAGTGGGTCCTTCAATTTCTAGAAAAAAACTATAACCCAAAAAGTAGTTATGGTGGGGAAGGCTAATGAATTTTATTTTAGTAAGGGGATGCCATGCCATGGCAATAGGTTAAATAATAAATGAAATAATAATTCATAATAACTGTACTATAACTTAGTTTCTTAAATACCAATTTATTTGTAGCTCCCAATTATTAAGATTCGAAGAAATTCATGGGAATGATAATAGCATTTTAGCGTCTTATTCTGCTCATCTACAAGCTCACCTTAATAATAATACGAAAATATAATGCATCAAATCATTACACATGACGTAAATGTTTTCCTTTCTATTAATGGCTAAATAGTGCAAAAAAGTGTTTAAAAAGTTCATCACAAAATAGAATAGTGAATTAAAAATAATATTTAAATTTTATCAACCAAATGGTGTAAAAAAAATGGTTCAGAATTTTCATCAAATATAGTTATAAACGAGGTTTACTCAAGCATTCTCTCTTACTAATTATCAATTTTATTTGTCTTTTGTACGAGTTAAGAGAAGTTCCATGCGATTGTTTCCTCAACATGAAAGAAAAAAATAAAAGCCAGATTGTAAGATAACTTTAGGTGGCAGTCCACTTACGTTAGGTGTCACTTTGCCTCCTTAACTTTCTATGAACATGTTAGACGCATTATGGACCCTAAATGCACCTGCTGATTAAAAAAAAATAAACTTATAAACGAATAAAGAGTAACACATGAGTAACATAAAATTATATAACTATAATAGGAAATTTCAAAAAGTAAAGTGAGAGCAGCCCCTATGGTATGCCTTCAAGGTTGACCATCAAGTGATCATCGCAAGTAATGCACCAGCAGAGGCTAGCAGGCCAAAAGATCGAAAGAGTTAGGGTCAAATATAGTGCGAATCACTTTACAAAAGTCCCAATATAATTTACCTCATTGTAATAGTAATGGATAATTTTATTAACTCGAGTCATCTTTTCATAAAGGATGATGCCTCCCTCATCCTACTTAATGGTTTTTGTTGGAAAAAATTTGATCTTAGCCTAGTAAGATATACCACGATGCCATCAATCTTTCATATCATTGTGTCTATTAGAACATATAGTGAGTTGTGATACCGATATGGGAAGGAAAAGTATGGAAAGTAAATGGTAAGTAGTGAGAGAGTACGTTGAAAATGTATCAAAGGGTTTGGGTCAAAGACCAGCTAATAGGGATCGCTTTGTACGTACATTGTACTAATGATTCTGATTATAAGTAATATGTGTAATTTAATTCTCATAGTTCTATGTCTTTATATATGTGTCATTATTTTTTTAATTTTTTAATTTTTTGTAGAAACGAGTTCTGGCAGTCAACATTATGATCGAGGGAAAATGTAATATAACCATATGGTCGGCACAAAGATCTATCATCTATACATTCTTCTTTTTTTGTCCTCAATTATCATATTATAAGTGAAAAGTTTATGAAAAGAAGAGGAAAATGATACTGTGCCTACAGTATAGTATGAAGGTAGAGGAGAAGAGAAGAAGAGTGTTTTGAGACGGAAAGTAGATGGACTGCTTGATATGGGTTTAGGATTTGGTTTCTCGATTGGCTACTTATACTATAGATAAGAAAAGAGAAAATGATTGGAGTTTTTGAAGTTGACAGTAGGAGCATAAATTTTTAAATTTAATCATAATTAATGATTTTATTTAAAAAATAAACTTAATTTAAATTTTTAAAAAAATTTATAAGAATAAAAAATTAAAACAAAAAGTTTCACTATGTATTTTTTTGATAACTTAAACCTAATTTTTTAATATTAAATATAAATTTTTAATTATTTTTAATTTTTTTGGGAATCAGATTTTTCCTAAAATATAAGGATAATTAAAAATAGGTCTTGGAAAATTAGAAACCCCAAAAGGTTTTAAGGAACAAATATACCAAAAATTCCAATAAACTAACCATGTGTAGGGAATTTAAATTAGTTTATAGGTTTGTAAAAATATAAAAAAAATTAAAGGGAAATTTAAAATTCAAAGAAAAAATAAGGGAGGAAAGATGGATTTGTAAATAGGAAATTGAAAAGTTTTAATATAATTTTTTCCCCCTATTTTTAAATTTTTTTTTATTAATGTTGAAAGAATTGGAGGAAAACCAGGTTTACAATATAAAATTTCAAAATTTTTCAACAAATTTTTTTTTTAAAAGGTTTGTGCCTTTTGAAAACTAAAGAGTACTTTGTAATATATGGCATTAAAGGTAAAGAACCCAAAATTTAAGGGCTTGAGAAAAAAGGGGATTGGAATTTTGGAAAGGCAAATTTACATTTTAAAAAGAAAAAGTAAAATTTTGATTGCATACATTTAGGGGAAAAATTTTAAATTATGATTTTAAAAGTAAAATTATTTTAAAAATTAATATTTTAATTTTTTGAAAATAAATAAAAATTTTAAAATATTTTTTAAAATGTGAACATGTTTGAGTTTAAAATTTTTGAATAAGTTAAATTTAAAAAAATTAAAATTAATTACTTTAAAAATTTTTATTTTAAAAAATTTTTTTCCAAAAATAAAATTAAATTTAAACTTTAAAAAAATAAGAAAATTTTAAAAATTAAAATTAATATTATTCCCAAAAAAAAGAATAAAATTTTAATTTTTGTTAAATAATAAAAAAATTTTTAAATAATCAAAGGGAAACATTAAATTAATTCCAGAGAAATAATGAAAATAATAAAATAAAATTAAAAAAAATAAAGTTTAATATTTAAATTTTTAATTTTAAATTTTATAAAAATAATAAAATAGAATTTAAATTATTGAAAAAAATTTAAATTTATTTAATTATAACTCAAGTTTATATTTTTAATATTAAAATTTTTAATAATTATCTTACAAATTTTTTTTAAAACCCCTAACACCAATGAAGATGAATTCCTAAATGGAATATATTTTTGAAAATAAAATTATCAAAAGGGGGTAAAGGGTTTGGTTTTAAAATTTTTTGGGACAAAATAAAATTTAAAAAAA
>JAMXBC010000040.1:0-60882 GCA_024138005.1 Lumnitzera racemosa | reverse complement strand
GGCGGCTGCTTTTGGGAGTCGACGTTGTGCTGAATGGCAGGGAGAGGCTGGGCGGCAGAGTCGATGCCGTCGGCGCCGTTCGAGGTCGCGCGGCTCAAACTAGCCTTGTCTTCGTGCGCGGTGCCGGGTCTGCTCAAGGAGCGGATCCCGCGCAGCCCGCCGACGGCCTGCTGGCGGATGCTCATGCTCTTGCGAGGGCTCTCCACCTCGACCGGCTTCTCGGCTTCTGAAGGGAGGCTAGGCACAGCGGGCGAGTCGGCCTCGGAGGTCACGTGGATGCTGGGCGTCTCCGAGATGTGGGGCGGGCGCGACAACGCGCGGCGTCTGGTGCGACGAGCGGATTGACGCGTTGGTGCGGCTCGGCGCGACGCTCTGGCGGGCAGTCGAGGGCCGCGACAGCATGCCTTGACCGGGCCTCTGTTTAGCTTTGGCGACGGCGGGGACGCAAGCGTCCGCTGGGCAGTAGGTCGAGCACTCGAGACGGGCCAAACAGCCGCGCGTACAGAGCGAGGAGCTCGTTGCTGCAGTTGACTGCCGCCTCGGGGCCCTCGACGAGCTCGACGATGGCAATCTGCGTCATCTTGATCCGAGCACGTCTGCTTCTCATAAGCCTCCAGCAGCAGCGGTGAATGCTTCTGCTGAGAATCAGCAGGCTGACCCTCGGAGATGTCAAAGAACGAAGCGACTTGGTCCAGGGCTTCGGCGCAGGCAGCGCTGGCGGTGTCAAATTCTTCAAAGGCGCTCAGCAGCTGGGCCAGCAGGTGCCACAGCGGCAGCGACTTGCGCAGACGGGCCAGC
This sequence comes from Lumnitzera racemosa, assembly GCA_024138005.1. Lineage (NCBI taxonomy): Eukaryota > Viridiplantae > Streptophyta > Magnoliopsida > Myrtales > Combretaceae > Lumnitzera > Lumnitzera racemosa. The sequence continues at coordinate 60,084 of JAMXBC010000040.1, read as the reverse complement.
CGCCGAGCGGTCTCGTCTGAAGCGGCGGGCGGGTGGTGCGCCAGGACGCCCTCTGGGGTCGCCAGCCGTTCCGCCTCTGTCGGGTCCGCGAGCGCACGCTTGACAATCTCCAAGGACGAAGCAATGTCGCGCGTTTCTGCCAAAGACAATGCCAGTGCGTATAGTGTCTCTGTGGAGTCGCTATCTCCAGAGCCGAGCTCAAGGGAACGCTGCAGATGCTCGGCGGCAATCTTCTGAGAGCGCGTGCGGGCGGCGGCGTCTTGGGTGACGCGCGACCATTGGCGTGCGCGAGGCCGATTTTGCACGGTGCGCAATAGCCTGCGCTTCCGAAGACAATTTGCGACTCTCCCTCGGTGCTCTTGTCAAGCCAGTCGACAATCACAGCGGCGGTGCGCACGAGGCGCTCGGCCATGTGCGCCGAGGCGTAGCGGCAGGCCAGGCGGACGGCCTCGGCGGCTGTCTTGAAAGCGGTCAGTCGTCGTCAATGTCCAGGCCGGCGTCGCCAGACTTTCGAGCGCGGTCCTTGCCCTTTGTGACGATCTCGACGTAGGTGTCAAACGACTTGAAGGCCAGGTCGAACTCGCCGAATAGGCGTGCACCGAGAACAGGTGGCGGAGGATCTGCGTCGAGTGAAAGGTCTTGGTGGAGGCGCGGTAGAGCACGTCGAGCGTGCGCCGGGCTGTAGCCGCCTGCCGCCCGGGCCCAGCTCGGCTCGTCCCAGCGCGGGCCGCACAGCACATGCCAGTTGGTCATGACAAGCTCGATCCACTGCTTGACCTCGGGGCTGCTCTCGTTGGCCTTGGGGAACTTGACATCGGCGAAGAGGAGGCGCTCGTAGGTGCTCTCGATGCGCTGCAGCTCGGTGCGCTGCTGGCGCCGGGCGGCGTCAAAGTCGGCGTCTTCTAATAAGCCGCGGTGTTCAAGTGTGGTCTGGTCGCGTTCGAGGAGAGGGGTGGTAGACGAGGTCGTCGCGCAGGATGGCGGAAAGGGCGCTGTAAAAGGCACCCAGACGTGGCGCGGCGAGTGGCCGGTGTAGGAGCCGAGCCGAGAGCTGAACTTGAGCGATTGAGCGTCAACGAGCCGGGAGAGAACATGAAAACTGGCCATGGCCTCGCCGAGGGTCGACCGGGGCTGACCGGTGCCGGCGCCGGCGGCAAAGAAGAGCGACATGTGGGCGAGCAACTCCTCCACCAACGGCGCGGCTCGAGCGCGAGAGTAGACAAAGCGGAGGCGCCAGAGACGTACGCGATGGCTGCGCGGTAGACGGCAGCGGCATCAGCGTCACGTCCGAGCCGCTCGAGCGAGAGACCCTTTACGAGAGCCGGCCTGGGCGAGCAGGGCAATCTTCCAGCCGGCCGCGCCGACGCCTCGCTCCGGCAGCGATGCGCCGCTGATGGAATCCGAGGGCAGGAGATCGACGACGGCGGTGTAGGACTGCATGACGAACAGCGCCGTGGCGCGCCGTGACCAAGGCGTCGAGGGCGTCGTCTGCGGTGTCGAGGCCGTGGCTGCCCCGGCGAGCGCCTCGCCATACTCACGGTTGACGGCGGCGGCGCCATCGACGGTGAGCTTGAGCTCGAGCGCGGCTCCCGCGCGCGCCGACGTCGTCAGGTCTGCAGATGTCATTAGTCGGTCGTCTAATGAACACATTGAGGAAGCGAAACGCACAATGGCGGGAGGGGTCATGCTTGTCGACCTTGCGGGCAAGCTCGTGCACGCTGGACCACTGGCCGCTGCATCGTGCTTCGTAGAGGGCGGTGGTGTAGCGCGTCGCCTTTTCCTGGTCCTTGAGCTTCCGTCGGCCTTGAGTTAGCAGTCTGAGCGTGTCTGCGGGTGGTGCGGCGGGCGCGTACTTGGGTCATTGGTCTTGCGATGATCAAGCGGCACACGCAGGCGGCCTGTCAGGTCCATACGTCCTCCTTGCCGCTGGTGATCCGCGCAGGCTGCGAATGATGAGCGAGCCACAGGCAGCTTGCAGGCGCACGCAGGGGATGCGGTCCGAGATGCCGCAGCACCCCTAGAAGAGACTAGCCTGCCGTCTAGCCAATAGCGAGCTAGGGTGCAGAGACAGCGAGGGAGGGCTGCACTGTAGTAGTGACCGAGCGTGCGACGACAAGGCGACGATCGGCCGGCGGCATCTTCTGTGACAGACTAACTGCCGCGGTGCCGCCGGTGCGTGGGGGCTGCCATCTGCAAGCGCGTGCCATGTGAGGACGCCGCCTGGTGCAGCGCGGACTTGGGAGGATCCACCTTGGGAGGGGTTTCACCACCAAAGGCAGAACGACAGAGATGAGCGGGCTGGCAGTGTCGCCGGGGCTGGCGTCGCCGGGGGCGGCGGCGGCGGGGGGCGACGGTCAAGGCGCGGGCGGGCGCGACGCGGCTGCCGGCGGCGACGGAGCCACCGTCGGACAGCAAGCCGGCCAAGCAGGCCGTCTGGATCGTCTTTTGGCGCAACCGCCACATGGCCGCTCAATGGTGCGGGCGGCGCTGGCGCACGCGACCTGGTGGCTGCGGTCGGACGCGAGCACGAGAGCACGCTGGATTCGATGCAAGACTGGCACGACAACTGCAAGGGTCTGCTGTGCGACGTGCGCATCCGGGCCTCGGTCGAAAAGGCCGTCGCCGACGCCATCGACCACTGGGGCCGCGCCGACATCATCGTCAAGTATGTTGTTCCTGTTCGTCCAAGGGTCTGTGAGGGCTAACACGTCTGCAGCTGCACCGGACATGGTATTCTCTGAGCTACTCATCAACTCACGGTGAGAGACTGACAGACGGAAAGGCATCGTGGCGGCGGCCGAGGACCAGACCCCGTTCGACCTCGAGAACCAGTTCGCGACCAACTTCATGGGCACGCTGCACATCCTGCAGGCGGGGGTGCCGTACTTTCGCAAGCACAAGCAGCGCGGCCGCTTCCTGATCTTCTCGTCCACGGCCGGCTCGCTGGGGATCCCCGGCATGGCGCCCTACTGCGCGACAAAGTACGCGGTCGAGGGTCTGATCGAGAGCATGCACTACGAGATCTCCGCCTTTGACATTCGCTCGACGCTGGTCGAGCTCGGTCACGTGCGCGACGACGACGACGACGACGCTGATGATATTGTTGACTTGTCCGAGGATCCCCTGACCACAGCGGCAGCAACCAAGGCAGACACGAGGGCGCGGCGGCGCAGCAGCGGCAGCAACGCGGGCGGGCCGGCGGAGCGCGTCCGGCGGTTTGGCCACTTTTCTCTCAAAGCGCACGTGTCGAAGCCGATGACCACCCGAACTCGCCATCCGGCCACGCCAAGCGCGTCTTCCACTGGCTCGACAGCCGCCAGCCGACCAGCGCGGCCCGCAGCGCGGAGCTGGTCTGGCAGCTGGGCCACTGCTCCTTTCCGCCGCTGCGCCTGCCTCCTCGGCAGCTACGCGGTCGAGAGCATCCGCGACCGGCTGAAGAGCATCACCGAGGAGATCGAGGACTGAAGTACCTCAGCTTCGTCGACGGCGCCGCCCGCCCTGGCACCGGCCCGGGCGCCGGCGGCCCCAACGGCCACGGCCCCTCCGGCGACCACGGCTCCGGCTCCCGCGGCGCCGGCCGCCGCACCGGCTCTTCCTCCACCGCAGACGCCCGCCGCAAGCGCAGCGGCGACAGCGTGGACGACGACGACAGCGACCTGGACGATGACGATGACGACGACCGCATGGACTCGGACTCTGACGACGACGACGATGACCGCTCCGACGACGACGACGACATGGACGATGCCGACATCATGCACGACGACGATGACTGACCACGCCGATCTTGTTCTTACGTACACGTGATTCATTCGAATGGTTCTTCTTCCTCATTGCTGCATTTGGGGTGAGGCCTCTCGTCGGACTGGCCTCCGGCGGCCAGCTTCCAGCTGGACCGGCTGCTTTTCCTCCTGCTCGAGGCGGCGCGTCTTTTCAACGAAAAGCCTGGAAACTGCATTTCCGTGTTGATGAAGAGCGGCTTGCCTGGCAATTCCATGCTCCGAGCAGTCCATAGCGAGACGTCAGCCGGTCCAGCTGGAAGCTGGCCGCCGGAGGCCCGTTGGCGACCGACTGGCCGCCCGATGAGTCGCTCCGTTGCCTCCCTGCACGTGTCGTCGACGCCAGTGGGCAGAAGACAGAGGCCGGCAGGGTGCGGATACGAAGCGTGCTTGCGCTAAAATAGCGCGGTGGGCGGATGCATGACTCGCGACGGGGGGGCGGCGGCGGCGCTTCCGACTTTCCCATCAATGCTTCTCTGTCCTGCAATCGCGAGATAACAATAGCGCGCCAGGCTTGCGACCGTCTTTTGCTCACGCCGCTTTCGTCTGGTCTCCTGCTCGTCGGGCAGGTTCAGAAAGCGGGGCGGCTGATCGTTGCCGTGCCGCTCGCCGCTGCCGTTGCCGCGAGAGACTACTCCTACTCCTACTCGTACTGGGCCGCGAGGGACTTTGGCTGCGAGGGACTTGGCTGCGAGGGACTTGATAGCTGCGCCGCCTTGTGCACCCGCGACCTCGTAGCCGCGTTCTGGATCATCCCGGCCCACGCGCTGGTCCTTTTACTCGTTCGTCGAGCGTTGTCTCACTGGGCCAGCTCGAGAGCCTGGGCGAGCACGGAGCGAGACAGGCGACGCGGCACCCGATCTGTCGACCACGCCGCCTGCGATGAAGCGCGCTCGAGGACCCGGTTGATAAAGACAAGAGACGCAACATGGCCGCGCCCGAGGGCAGATTGAAAAAGACGGCCAACGTGCTGCGCCGGCCGTCGTTCAACGTGCTGGGCAAGAGCGCGTCCGCGCCGGAGAGCGCAGAGACCCTGCCGGCCAGGAGCCGCAAGAGGAGCCTGCTGCGCGTCAACACCTCGCCGCGAGCGTCGACCGCGGCGACGCGGCCTCGACGGCGTTCGACACCGCTGGGGCGCCCTCGTCGCCGGCCAGCCTGCGTCCGGGCGTCGCGCGCAAGGGCCGCCCTTCTTCTTCACTCTTTGGGCCCTTCAAGTCGTTTCGCTCCACGGCCGCTGGCAACGAGGCGGACGGCAATGTCGCAGTCTACGACGACCACACGCCCCCCGGCACGGCCGTGTCTGTCAAGGCACCCTCGCTCAGCTGGCACGAGTTCGGCCCGAGCCTGCCGAACCCGGCGGACCCGACGCGCAGCCGCAATGTGCTGCACCACGGCGAGGTCCAGACCAACGCCGGCATGTTCTGGAAGCGCAAGGAGTACCTCGTCCTGACCGAAACCCACCTCGTGCGCTTCCGCACCCAGGGCAAGGCCTCCGAAGTCTTTCCCTCGTATGTTTCTCCTTTTTCTTAAATCCCCTGTTGCCCCCCTCTGAGCGCCCGCCGATCAGCGGCTGACAAAGAACAAGCATCCCGCCGCACCCGGGTCGGGCAGGCTGGTGCGGCACGGCTCGACGCCGTCGCAGGGCTCATCGGCAGACGTGCAGTCCCTAGCCTCGACACGTCGGGCGACAAGACGCACTACATCCCGCTCGAGTGCGTGGTCGCGGTCTGCCAGCCGGCCGACGACGTGCGCCACCCGCTCGCTATTGAGATCAGCTTTTTTGACCTGGACGCGCGCCAGGGCATCTCACTGCTCGTCTGCTGCGCGGAGCCCGAGGAGCGCGATCTGTGGTCGCGCAGCGTCCGCTCCGCCGCCAACCGCGCCCGCCTCGATGATGTCAATCCAGTCTCGCCCGCGGTGGCCGAGTACACCGCGCGCGTGGTCGAGCGCGAGCACGACTATGATCTGGCCGACTACCGCATTTACAAGGCCGTGCGCCGGTCTGCTTCTGGCCGCACCGCCGGGCGGTCATCCTCCTCGGACGATTTCTCAAAGGCCGGCACGTCAATCGCGTTTGTCGTGCTGGGCGTGCGCAAGATCCACGTGATTGCCACGCCCAAGTCGCTCGCGCGCGCCTCGAGCCCCTCGCTCGCGCTCGACTCGGGCGACGCGGGCAGCTGGGGCATCATGTCCATGACCTCGCTCGTCGTCAACCGGATCGACGACTCGTTCTGCCTGACCTTCCGCAACCCCTTCCAGCGCCCGGCCGTGCTGCAGCTGGCTTCCCTGGCAGCCGTCGAGATTGCGCTGCACATCCGGAGCAAGGAGCTGCTCCTCCGGCCCGGCTGGATCGAGCGACCCTACGTCTTTGAGGTCCCCGCCGACGCCGCTTCGTTTCCGTCGACGGTGGTCGAGCAAGAACCCGTGGAGGACGCGTTTGAGAGGACGCTGATGGCCTACTGCGTCTCTTACGGGGTGAACCCGAGCCTGATCCGCTACTCGGTCGACGCGGGCACGGCAAACGACGGCCCGCGCTTTCAGCTACTCGAGCCGCCGCCGACGGTGGGCCAACAGCAGCAGAAGCGGCACGGGCCGCGCGGGTACGGTGCGCTGGAGCTGCTGGCCATCTTCCGCTCCTTGCGCTACAGCGAGAGCTTTGCTTCCATCTCCTTTGCACACGTCAGCCTCGATCCGCTTCACGGCGCTTGTGATCGCTCGGCGCCGAGCACGTCCTCACGCGTCTGCCTCGCGGTACAGCGTACAAGTTGAACTTCTACGATCAAGCGACGGCGCCGCTACTGGTTCAGGAGGTGCGCGCCCTGGCCGCCGCCAGCCAGCGTCTGCGCCGGCTCGACTTTACGGGCTGCTTCAGCAGCGGGCCCGCGCCACGGCCGACCAGCTGCGGCGTCATCGAAGCGCTTGCACCGCTGTGCCGCGCGCAGGCCACCGGCGTCGACTGGATCTCTCTGAACCGCATCGAGCTGCAGGAGACGGACCTCGACTACCTGGTCAGCATCCTGGCGGACAAGTCGTCCCGCTTCCGTGCGCTCGAGGTCGGCGGCTGCGGGCTGACGGACCGCGGCGCGACGATGCTGCTGGACGTGCTGCACGCGCACGCGCACAGCGTCGAGTCCATCGACCCTCTCGCGCAACCCCATCCGCGTGATTCCGTCCATCCTCGCGCGGCAGCTGGGCGACTTTGCGCACATCCGCCTGCTGGATTTGTCAGGTCTAGCGCTGTCGACAACGGCAGAGCCGCTGCTGCCCGCGGAGCTGCTCTGCACCTGGAGGCTGCAGGAGCTGCGGCTGTCCAACGTGCCGCTTAACAAGCACACCGTGGCCGCCCTGTGCGATTACCTGAGTCGCCCGCAGTCGGCACAGATGAGCGAGCTGATCTTGAACGGCTGCAGCTTGAACAGCGCCCACGTCGCGGACCTGCTGCGCGCCATGTGCCCGCAGTCGGATGCCTCTTCAGAACCGCGAGCGCTGCACCTCAACGTCAGCGAAAACCGGCTCGACGTGGAGCACGGCCGGCTCGTTGAAGTCATTGCTGCCAGCCGCGCGCCCTCACACTGAGCATGCGCTCGCTCGAGTACGACCGCGAGGAGGACTTTCAACAGCTGCTGTGCGCGCTCGAGATGAACCATTCCATTTCGTATCTCGACTTGGCAAAAGGTGTCGCTGCCGAACGAGGCCAGCCGGGCGACGTGCCTGGCGCTGCACGACCTCCTGGCGCGCAACACCACCCTGACGGACCTCGACCTGTCCGGCGAGGACTCGCGCCTTGAGTCTGCCAGACTGGGCGCCGACATGCACACCGCCCTGGCCGGGCTCCGGCTGAACAAGACGCTGCAGATCTTGCGCGTGCAGAACCAGCAACTCGGTCTGAGTGGCGCGAGCGCGCTCGCCGAGGTGCTGAGAGCTAACGAAAGCCTGCGGCAGCTGCACTGCGACAGCAACGGCATCACGCTGGCCGGCTTTCACCGACATGGTCAACGCACTGGCGCACAACAAGTCGCTGCTGTACATGCCCAGCCTGGAAGAAGGCCGGGACGCGGCGCTGCGGCAGACGCAGGAACAGATCTCGCTGGCCAGGAGCCGCGCAGACGGGGCGATGCCGGCATCGTCCCAAGATCTCGTCCATGCGCCGCAGCTTTGCCGCCAACCTGTCGCTGCACGCATCCTCCGGTGGCTCGTCGTCGGCCGTACGACCAGTGCAGCAGTGGACCGAGCAGACACGCAGGCGGCGCTGCGGCTGGTGCACGACAGCTGGCAGCAGCAAAAGTCTCGGCTCGAGCACCTCCTCGACCGCAACTGGCGCATTTATCAAGGCCTGCCGCTGTTGGTGGCCGAGGCGCAGCTGCAGGAGCACACGCGAAACCGCAGCGGCCTGGCACCGCGGGCAGCATCTCCAAGGTTCTCGAAAAGGTCGCCTTTGACCGCACGCCAACACTCGAGAAGGACATGCAGCTCGGCGCCGGCGCCGGCGCCGGCGCTGGCAGCAAGGAGAATGTCTTTCCGGGGGCTCAGCGCGTGACGTCCTCGTCACCCTCGCTTTCGTCTTCACCGTCGTCGCCTCCCTCGTCCAACGACGGCGACGGCGAGGAAGATGACGACGAGGAGGCGCCGCTCGAGATTGCCCTGCCCAGCTCCAAGAGGGCCGCGCAGCCGCAGTCTCTGTTTGACCGCCGCGCCGTCATCACCTCTGCCTCTGCCAGCGGCTGATCTCTACCGGCACTCTCTTTTCCCACGCGTCAAGGCCAGTCTTCTGTTGGTCTTTGCCCCGGCGGCTGCGCTGTCGCGTCACGATACCCACTCTTCCACACGGCATCCTTTACCTGCATCTGCATCTGCGTCTGCTGCACCTCTGCCTGCATCTCTAGAATGGCACAGGTCCACCTCTTTTCTCTTCCTCACGTACCTCGTGCTTCAAGGGTCCACAACTGCTGCGGCACAGTGTCACTTTCGCCCCTGCGCGCGCGTGCGCGCTCGGCCTGCATGCTGCAAGCAGCAGGTCAGTAGAAAAGAGGCGATCGCGATCGGTGGAGCCGCGCCTGCACAACAGGAATTTATGCACAGCTCGCCAACTGGCGCGACAAATTGTGCCGTCTCGGCAATCTCCATGGCGCGCGCGCCCCGCTAAGACGTCAGCCACCGCCGTCGGTCTCGCTTGCTCGCGACACGTGCCAGCCTGTCGCGCACACGGAACATGCCGTCGCTCGCTCGGACCCGGCCTGCTTTTTCTGGCGCTCTTCGTCCAGTTGCACTGGTCGTTCGCCTTTCGGTCGTTAGGGACTCGGCCATTTGATTCTAAACGAGGCAGCCATGAACTCTAGAAGACGGCTGGACGGCTGGACGGCTGGACAGTTGAACGAGACAGAGGCGGGCAGTTTGAGAACCGCCCTCGGAGCGCAAGGAGCGCAATGAAACCTTGCCGGCCCACCGGATCGGCGCGCGCGCTCGTGTCAGGCCAGCGCGCCCGCCGCCGGCGCGTCAGAGGCGGGCTGGCGCCGAACCTTGCCTGTGCCGCGCCGCACCGCCATTCGCTCGCAAAATGATTCACCTCCTCCGCGAGCACGCACGGCATGGCTGACGACGACCGCGCGGCCGAGGCAGCGCGCCTGCTTTCACGTGGCTCCGTCGAGGATCAAATAGCCGCTCACACAGCTCCAGATGGCCGACGACCGTCGAGCTGGAGGACGACTGAGAAGGCACCGAAAAGGAAAATGATCACGACAAGATACGCGACCGCGCTGGCGGCGCTGCTGGTGCTGCTCGTCTTCTACTACCCTGTCTCGCTGTACCGCGAGCGGCTGCGCGGGCCGCCGCCGCCGTATGCGTTTGCGACGCTGCTCAGCAACTTTACCTCGCGCGCCGTCGACAGCCGGCTGTCGCGGATCCTCGAGGCCGAGGGCGCCCCCGTCGAGCCCGACGGCTACTACCTGGGCGCCCGCTACCTCAACTACGCGCTGCAGCACCAGCGCAGCACGCGCTCCGCCCGCTGGCGCCGCATCCCGCTGCAGGTTTTGGCCACTCCAGGCGTCGAGGAGTACAAGCTCGAGCGGCTTGCAGCGCGAGGGCGCCACCGTCGTCGCATCGACGCCATCGCCCCGCCCGTCTGGATGACCCCCGGCGACGTCCGCTACGTCGACGTGCTCGCCAAGCTGCGCCTCTGGCAGATGACCGAGTACGCAAAGATCTGCTTTGTCGACGCCGACGTCCTCCTCACCGCGCCCCTCGACGGCGTCTTTTCCGATCCTGCTACCTCTCCAGTCGTCACTGCGCTGGATCTCTCACCGGACCGCGAATCCCTCCCAGAGTCGTACGTGTTTGCGTCGCAGTACGAGACGGTGGCGTACGACCACGTGATCCCGCCGTGGAACCCGCTCGGGTACCACAACGCCGGCTTCTCGTGCTCGAGCCTTCGCCGCGGCTGTTTGACGTCTTCGAAGCCAAGCTGAGCGCCGCCGCCGCGCACGACTGGCCCGGCTACTTTCCCGAGCAGGACCTCCTGAACGACGTCTTCAACCGCACCGGGCCCGCGCCGTGGCAGCTGCTCGACTGGCGCTGGAACGTCCATTTTCCGACCGTTGCCGACCGCGAGCCGGCGCCCGCAGCTTCCACGACAAGTTCTGGGAGGAAAACGACGCTCGCACCGCACTCGGCATCCACCCCATGGACCCCGTCCTGCGCGACACCTGGCGCTCGCAGGTCCGCGACATGGAAGCGTATTTCTCCGGCGAGGTGACCGAAGCTTTCTCCTATCAATCAGCATCATCGCCAACTGTGGCCGACACCCGACGACGCCCGCTCGACGTTTGCCGTCTCACATTTGCGGCTCAGCATCGGCGTCGGGCAGCTTGTTGTGCCGCTCGCCGGGTCAGCATCAACCAGGCGGGTCTAAAGCCTCTTCACGCGGTGGCCCACGACAGGCTCGCGGCCCGAGTCAGGCCCGTGCGACTATCACGTCCATCAAATCGCCACGTGCGTGTGGGCCGAGTCCTATCGCACTTGCCGTCCGCACGCCTGCCACAGCGTCCGGCGTCCATCGACTGAAGACGCAGCTCGCTCAGCTTCGATCAGGGGGCTGAGCATACGACACTGCGGCAGACCCGCCTCGCGAGGTTGGCCTCCGGCGGCCAGCTTCCAGCTGGACCGGCTGCTTTACCTCTGCAACGACCTCATTCTCCAGCCTTCCAGTCATACGACTCTGCTGGCAGTCGCATAGCGCTTCTCAAGAGCAATCGCTCAAGAGCATTGTACAAATATGAATTGCTTTGATGAGAATTGCGTGCCAGCTACTGTACGACCGACGTGATTGCGGCGACCTAGCATGACAGAAACAGCCGGAGTCGTCTCCGCAGTCCCTGACCCGCTCCATAGATGAAGTGTTTCACCGCCAACGTCTGCCATCGTTGATCACTGCATCGTTCCATCAGCGCAAAGGAAAGGCCATGTCGGCTGCGCGGGCCTCGCTGCGCGCAGCGACATGCGTCTGCGGCGCATCCAAGAGAGCTGGTGCAGTCACTCTACAGTCAACAGCCGCAGCTGGACGCGCACGGATACAGCAACGCAGGACGCTCTCCACGATCAATCAACACGGCTGCCGGAGAACACCGACACTATTCACGACAAATGGCAACAACGCGGAGGAGAAACATTCGCTACGGTCAGCGACGAAACACCGCGACAGACCACAAACAACTACGATGTCATCGTCGTCGGAGCGGGCACGCGGGCACGGAGGCGGCGGCGGCGGCGGCGCGCGTCGGAGCGCGCACGCTGCTGGTGACGCCCTCGGTCGACAACCTGGGCGTGTGCTCGTGCAACCCGTCCTTTGGTGGGATCGGCAAGGGCACCATCCTGCGCGAGCTGGACGCCCATGGACGGACTGGCCGGGCGCGTCATCGACCAGGCCGCCGTGCAGTTCCGCGTGCTGAACCGGAAGAAAGGCCCGGCGGTCTGGGGCCCGCGCGCGCAGATCGACCGCGCCTTGTACCAGCGGTACATGAAAGAGGAGGTTCTCTCTTACAAAAAGCTCGGCAAGGGCGACCTGACCGTCTTCGAGGCAAGGTCGCTGACGTCCTGCTGGACCGGAGTGACACTGGACGGCAGAGCATCAGAGGGTTGAGACTAGAAGGTGGCGTCGAGATCACGCGGCGCAGGTGGTCATCACGACCGGCACGTTCCTCGGCGGCGAGATCCACATCGGGCTCGAGGCGTGGCCCGAGCGGGCGCATGGGCGAGGCGGCCACGACGGGGCTCAGCCGGAGCCTGCGCGAGGCCGGCTTCGCGCTGGGCCGGCTGAAGACGGGCACGCCGCCGCGCCTCGACGGGCGGACGATCGACTACCGCTCTCTGGAGGCGCAGCCGGGCGACGACCCGCCGATGCCGTTCAGCTACTTGAACACGCGGCCGGCCGTTCAGGATCAACTTGTCTGCCATGCGACGTACACAAACGAGGCGTCGCACGCGGTCATCAGAGCCAACCTCGACAAGACGATCCACATCCGCGAGTCCGTCAATGGGCCGCGCCACTGCCCGAGCCTGGAAGCCAAGGTCACCCGCTTCACCGACAAGGCGCGGCACATCATCTGGCTGGAGCCCGAGGGCTTCGACTCGACGGTCGTGTACCCGAACGGGATCAGCATGACGATCCCAGCAGACGCTCAACTCGAGCTGCTGCGCACCGTGCGCGGGCTCGAAAACGTTTCTATGCTGCAGCCCGGGTACGGGGTCGAGTACGACTACGTCGACCCGCGCGCGCTGCTGTCCAGCCTCGAGACGAAAGCGATCCGCGGGCTGTATCTCGCGGGGCAGATCAACGGCACGACGGGCTACGAGGAGGCCGCCGGGCAAGGCATCGTGGCGGGCATGAACGCTGGATTATCCGCACTCAGCCGGCCACCGCTCGCGCTCACCCGCGCCGACGGCTACATCGGGCTGATGATCGACGACCTCGTCGGCAAGGGCGTTGCGGAGCCGTACCGCATGTTCACCTCCCGCAGCGAGTACCGGATGAGCGCGCGCGCCGACAACGCGGACGCGCGGCTGACCCCGCTCGCGCACGCCGCGGGAGCCGTGTCGCCCGCGCGCTGGGCCTCCTTCCAGCGCTCGTCGGACGAGCTATCCTCCCTGACCGCGCTGCTGTCCGGCCGCTCGCACAGCGGGGCCGGCTGGGCCAACGCGGGGCTGCGCGTGCGGCCCGACGCGTCGCAGCGTCTGCCTTTGAGCTGCTGCGGTACGCGGGCGTCCCCTTTCTCCGACCTGCGCCCGTTCTTCCCCTCGTCAAGCTCGAGGAGCGCGCTGGATGAATATACAGAGGAGACGCGCCGGCGGGTCGCCATCGAGGCTGCGTACGCGCCGTACGTCGCGCAGCAGGCCGCACAGCAACAGCGCCTCCGCGCCGACGCCGCGCTGCGCATCCCGCTCGACACAGACTACGGCGCCGTCTTCGGGCTGAGCGTCATCGAGCGCCGCGTGCTCGCCGCGCACCGCCCCGAGAGCCTCGGCATGGCGCGCCGGCTGCAGGGCGTGACGCCGGGCGCGGTCCTGCGCCTTGCTGCGTTCTTGAAAGCGCGCGGCCCGGGGTCGTTGCACGACGACGTCGATGTGCTGCGCTTGATGAACAACGGACCTCCACGCTCTCGCTGAGCGCGCGTAGATAGATACCCGCACTGTACGATATGCATATATGGACACAGGACGCAGTGGAGAAGTCAGAAACAGATATCGTAAGGGTATACCGAACGCCAAGCGCCTTTGAGTTTGCACTCATTTCACGGGGCTCGACAGCGCAGCGGCCTGGGCCGCCCAGATGGGCTCGCCGGCGCGCGCGACGCACGCGACGAGGCGCTCGTCAGCGGCGTCCGCGGGCGTGCTCTGGGGTGCATCCTGAGCGAACAGCTCTGGCGCGGTGCCGGCCTGCGCAAGTAAAGCGGCGTGCCAGTCTGCGCTCCAGCGGCGCAGCGCGCGGCGCGCGGCCGGCGCGTACGGGTCCCACGCCGCGCGCGACCGCGTACGCGCCGCCGCGCCACCGCAGGTGCGCCGCCAGCGGCAGCAGGCGCACGCCCTGCGCCGCGAACGAGGCCAGCGCCGCCAGCCGCGCCGCCGTCGACCGCTCGTCCGGCGCGCGCAGCCGGATGATCAGCGTCCGCCCGCCCGCAGCCGGTTCAGCGCGAGGACTAGCGCCGCGGACTCCCAGAGTAGACCGTGCGCGCGGGCTGCGGCGCTGGTGTCGGACGGCGACGGCGCGCTGGAGGACGCCGCCGGGCAGCCGAACAGGAAGCTGTCGTCCGCGATGACCACGTCGAAGCCCAGCCCGTACAGATACGGGCGCGTGTCTTGGGCGTGCGGTGAGGAGGCGGTGGGCCATTTACCGTGCTCCTGCAGGGCGGTGACGCAGTAGGGGCTCGACTTGGCCTTGCGGAAGCGCAGCTTGTCGGCTTTGTGGTCGATGCCGACCCCGATCTCATCTGAGGCGAGCGTGATGTCGGCGATGCGCAGGCGCGGCGACTTGCTCGGGCCGATCGTGCCCGCGTCGGAGCTGACGTGCCACGACTTGCGGAGGAGCGGACTGACAAACAGCGGTGCGTGCGCGGGCGCGGCAATGCCGAACAGCTTGTCGCCTAGGAATTTGAAGCGTTTCTGCAGCGCCGGCAGCCAGCCGTGCGGGCTGGCGCACAGGTCCAGCACGTAGAGTTGGCGGGTGATGTCGGCGTCGAGCGCGCCCGTTTCTTTGATCACCATGTCCAGCACGTCGTCGGGCGCGCTGGCCGGGGGTGTGGCCGGCTTCAGGCGCCAGCCTTTGGTGAGCGCCAAGCAGACATTCTCTTTGACAGTGGTCAAGGCTCTGTAGGCCCGCGAGGTCTCGAGCAGCGCCGGAGCGAGCGTGCTCGCGGGCCGGCCCAGCTCGGCGACGAGCGCCTGGCCCAGCTGGACCGGCACGCGTTCTCGAATCTGCTCATTGTCGGTTGCAGCCTGCGCTTTTCCGTCTGCCACCTGCGATGCCGCGCTGCCGACGCAGGAAACACAGTCCGAACACGAATTCGAGCCGCAGCCTGAGCCCGAGCTCGAGCACGGACCCATGAATCTCTTCAAAGGCATCCGCTTGCGGCGCGGCTTGCTCTTCTTGCAGTCTGAAGCTGCCCGGCTGCTCGCGTCGCTCATGTCGGAGTCGGAGGAAAGGCTGCCGGGAGAAGAGCCCGCAGATTTGTGGTTGGTCTTGTGAGAAGAGCTCTCAAACTTGTGGTTCGCCTGAGAGAGAGAGCGGCTGCGCGAGCGCGCCGACTTGGACGATGCGCGCTCGCACGTGCGGCTTGATGGTCTGAGAGATTGAGAGGCCGGGCGTCCTCTGCGCAGGGGAGCCTCGTTCCGCAGCCAAGTCGTGCTCTGCAAGCTTCCTGGCTGGGTTGTGCGGACGCATCTTCGGACCTGGGCTCGGGCTTGACGGTGCGCTCAGGTTGGTGAAAGCGCGCTTGGCTTCGTCAACGAGCGTGCGGGCGCCCATGACAATCGTCGCGGGAACGCCCAGGCGCTCGACATGGCCGTGCACGAGCTTGTAGGCGCCCACGACGCCCGTGATGATCGTCGTGGAGCGCAAGAGCGCTCATCCTGGACGTGGACGTCGCTATAAGTCTCCTTCTCTGTCTCTGTCTCTGCAGCTGTCTCTGTCTGCTGGGCGTGTTCATCGAGTTTGAACTTGTCCAGGGCGGCAGCTTGCTGGGGCAGCCCGAGGCGATCTCCTCGGGCCGTGCGGCTTGCGCTTGCGGCCTTGAGTCGTGTACCTGGGCATGAGCTCCGCCGAGAGCATGTGGCCGACCTCTGGCAGCTTCATGAGCGTGTCCCTCTTTTCAGCAGAAAGCTCCTGCATTGTTTGGTGCATTTTGAAGTCTTTCGCGGGTTGTGTGAGGCTCCGAAGACAAGAGTGCTGTGAGGTTGAACGCAGAGAGAGAGTGCGAAAGGCTCGACGGCGGCTTTTCATAGGAGAGCGCCGTGCATGCTGACGTGTTTCTTTCCATCTTGATGGCGTGTTGGTGTCCTCGGCGTGGTTGTCATGGCCGTAAAGCAGGTGACGTGTTCATGAGGTGTTGCCAAGGTGCTGATGAGGTCTCGAGGACAGCCTCTTTTCGAAGATCGGGTCGGGAAAAAGAAAGTTGTAGAATAGGAGACGGCGCAAGTTGTGAAATCGTCAAGTCGTCAAGTCGTTGTGCGTGACAGTTGTGCTTGAGAAGTTTGTGTGCCTGGAGCTAGCTGCGGATTCCGAGTCGCAGCCACGTGTACCTCTCAGCTGCTCAGATGCGAACCGCATGCCGGATCACTGTCTAGAATTCCAGGCGATGCAGTCGGCAAAGGCGACGCCGGCACCGCCAAAGATGTCGAGGGCGCTGCCGATGGTCAGATCGACGCGGCCGGCGCTCAAGGCCTTGACGCGCTCGAGGTCGTGCAGGCTGCGGCCGCCGCCGGCGTAGGTGACGGGGACGCGACACCAGCTGGCGAGGCGGGCGACGAGCTCCTCGTCGATGCCTGCTGCAGGCCCTCGTTGTCGGCCGCGTGCACGAGGAACTCGGCGCAGTGCTCCTGCAGCTTTTCTATGTTTTCTTCGCAGGGTCAGTCTTGCTTTCGTCGTTTGGCCATTCAAGCAATGTGGCATTCACGCAAGGTCGAGAGAAGGAGAGACGAACCTTGGGTGACTTCCATGTCGGTGATGGTCTGCCACTTGTTCATGGCGACGAACCAGGTGGCGCCCCTGCGGCGGCAGCTGAGGTCGATGACGAGCTTGCTGCGGTCGCCGCCGAGCGCGGTCAGCACGGACTGCAGGCGTTCGTCCGAGAAGCTGCCATCCGGGAACAGAAAAGACGTCAAGATGACCTGTTCGTGATTTAGATAGGCATGTAAACGACGGACGAGGAACGCACGTGAGAGGCGCCGGCGGCGATCCAGGCGGCGGCGTTGGTGTCGTTGATGCCGCCGCCGACCTGCAGGCCGCCGGGCCAGGCGGCGAGGGCCTCGCGCGCGGCCTGGTCGTTGCCAGGCCCGAGCATGATGACATGGGCGCCGGTCGAGTTTGCGTCGCGGTACAGCGCGGCATAGTGCGCGGCGGGCAGCTCCGAGGTAAAGTTTGTGCGGAGCGCGGTGTCGTCGGCGGTGTTGGACAGCGTCCCGCCGACGATCTGCTTGACCGCGCCCGCGTGCAGGTCGATGCACGCTCTGAATCTCGTCATCTCTAAGGCGACGAAGAAGAATCTGCTGTGTCTCTGCAAGCGAGCTACGGCATGTCGTGAGAATTAGCCTAGCTGCAGGAGATATCCATTTACGAAGACCCTTGTCCGCGCAGCTAACGGGATGCAGCAGGCAGCGTCGCAGTCTACCTCGACATTGTGCAGACGAGCGCATCGGCTTCTCTTAATCACTTGATGATGGCCAGCGATGAAGACGGTCAGCGTGTCTCGTGTGCAGCGTTCGCCTGAGCAGCGTGTCCTTGCAGCGTCGCACGTCCATTGTACCGTAGCACTACTAGGCTTCAAGACGCAGCACTCACCCGTGCTTCCGGTCCCACGAACAAACGCGAAAGAGACTGGCGCGCGGTCGATAGAAAGAGTAATCAAGCGCCCACCACATCAGCCTCGCGGCCCCATTCGCCGCAGTGCGAGACGAAAACAGCCGGTCCAGCTGGAAGCTGGCCGCCGGAGGCCCGTTGGCGCGAGAAGTCACACACGCAAAGCGTCACGTCAAAAAGGAGGCAGTTGGAGCAAGAACGGACCGTGGTCGCTTTTGAAAGTACCAAAGAAGGATGAAGAAACGAGACAAGTCGTCGATCGTTGAAAATGGGGAGAGAAGGGGCGCTACGCTGTGACAGCCGTGAATGAAGAATGCCGTAAAAGTAAAAGAATCAGTAGGTCTGCTGGGCCATCATGGAGGCGGGGACGAGGGGCGGGCCCATGGCGCCGGAGGGGGGCATGATGGCGTAGGGGCCAAAGGAGGCGTCGGCGGAGAAGGAGTGGTCGGGGGAGGAGTCGACCTGGGCGGGGAGGAGGTAGTCCGGGTCGAGGTCGGGGTCGAGGCCGGGGTCGAGGGTGGAGGCAGCGAGGCCGGCGGCGTGGTCGTCGTGGGTGCGGCGGTGCTGGGTCAGGTTGTCGGAGCGGAGAAGGACTTGCCGCAGTCGGGGCAGGCGTAGGGCTTCTCCTGGGTGTGAGTGCGGACGTGGCGCTTGAGGTGCTCGAGCCGCTTGAAGACGCGCTCGCAGCCGGGGATCGGGCACGCGTGCGACTTGATCTGGCCAAAGGGGGTGAAGAGGTCCGAGGTGGTGACGCTGCGGGCGCGGCGGAAGACGTCTTCCTGGGCGGAAAAGTCGCAGGGCGAGGCGGAGAGAGCGCGTCGGGATACAGGGTGCCGGCGGGCATGAGCGGGAGCGAGTGCTGGCGGGCCTCGTGCAGGGCCGGGCTGGCGTGGCGCGACTGGTGGCGGGGTGGCGAGGTGGGCGGGCGCGGGCCAGAAGGCGGGCGGGTTGGAGGCGGCCCGCTGGGCGGCAAAGTCGTCCTCGGTCGAGTCGACGGCGACGGAGACGGAGCGGCGCAGCTCGCTGGGCCGGTGGGCGGCGTGGGAGCGCTGGGCGGGCTTGGCGATGGCGCCGGAGAGCGTCACGTGCCCGCCGTGGCCGCTGTTGATCGAGGTGCCGCGCGGGCGGCGCAGCTGCTTGTGCGGGACGGCAAAGGGGTAGCTGACCGGCTGCAGCTCGG
Source organism: Lumnitzera racemosa (assembly GCA_024138005.1). Taxonomy (NCBI): domain Eukaryota; kingdom Viridiplantae; phylum Streptophyta; class Magnoliopsida; order Myrtales; family Combretaceae; genus Lumnitzera; species Lumnitzera racemosa. The sequence continues at coordinate 41,567 of JAMXBC010000040.1, read as the reverse complement.
GGTGGTGGGCCTGCAGCTCGGGCATGGCGTGGTAGAGAGCCGCCGCCGCCGGCGTCGGGGTCGGGGCGCGAGGTAGTGGCCGTGCTGGGCGGGGTGACGGGCTCAAAGGAGACGGCGGCGCTGTAGTCGTCGGCCTGGCGGTGCGAGTGGGTGGACATGATGGAGGGCGCGGGCGAGCAGTCGTAGTAGCTGGGCGGCGGCATGGACGAGGCCTGGTGCAGCGGGCGGCCGAAGCGGTCGAAGATGGGCTGGTGCGCGAAGGCGTCCAGCGGCGCTCACGTCCGCCGTTGCCGTCGTCATCGGGGTTGTCTGATGCTGATGGTGATGGTGATGATGATGATGATGACTGTGGAAAGAAGCGTTCGAGTCACTACCACTGAACGCATCGCTCGGGGCGGGCGCCATGGCCTGCGGCATGGCATTGGCGGCACGCACCACTGGAGAGGCCGACATGGAGTAGTTGGCGGCACCGGCGGCCGGGGCCACGGGTCGGGGCGACATTGAAGACGGCGGCGCTGCTGGAGGCGGGCGTCGCCGGCTTGGCCTTTGTGAGCTGCTCGTAGAGGCTCAGGTTGGCGTCAAACTCGAATGACTTGGCCGGCTCGGAGACGGCGACGGTGGTAGGCTCCTGGCCGGCCTTTTCCCGCTTGAGGTCGCGCTCGAGCGCGTCGAGGAAGAGGCGGTCGTGCGGCACGCTGAACCAGTAAAAGACCTTTTGCTTCTTCTGAGTCCGGATGCAGTTGTTCTTGTAGAGGTAGTCGAGGAACTGGCTCTTGGGGTCCTCGAGCGAGGCGTCGTTGCCGGCCTTGAGGTTGCGCAGGTCCGAGAAGATGCCCTCCTCAAACTTTTTGTTGTTCTTGACCGGGCGGCCAAAGGCGTAGAAGCGAAAGGCGAGCGAGCGGACAATGTCGGTGCCGGTGATGTGGAAGATGTTGCCCCACAGCACGCACGAGATGTACTCGCCCGTCGGCAGCAGCAGCCGGCTGATCCGCTGGCCCTTTTCCCAGTCCAGCGGCGCCGAGATGAGAAAGTACTTGAGGTTGTCGACGTCGCCGAGGGCCGCCTGGACGTGCTGCACCAGGCTGGCATCCTCGCCCGCCGCCATCATGCTGTCGCTGTTAGGGGAATTGGCCGTTTGCGAGGGAGGGAGACATACTCTGCTTGTTGCGGGTCGTGCGACGCCATGGCGGAGGAGTCCGCGTGGTCAAAATCCATGCGCGCCGAGAGTCGCGCGCAAACAGTCGTGCGTGATCAGTCGTGCGCGAGCAGTCGTGCGTGATCAGTCGTGCGCGAGCAGTCGTGCGTGATCAGTCGTGCGCGATCAGTCGTGCGCGAGCAGTCGTAGCGCGATCAGTCGTGCGCGATCAGTCGTGCGCGAGCAGTCGTAGCGCGGACAGTCGTGCCGCAAACAGCGTTGGAAGCGCGCACAGCGTGCGCGCGAGAGAGAGGGGAAGAGAGAGAGAGAGAGCCGACCGGAGCCGATTGTTGGCCGACGGCGTAAAGTGGAGAGCTCGATCGACCGTGAACAACAATGAACAGTCCGGTCCGTGGAAAAGGCAATGGGCAGGACAGCCAAAGGATGAAACAGACGACGATGGAGGGCGGAAGGGGGAGAGGGGAAGAGAGAAGGGACGAAAGCTGAAACACAAGAGAAAAGAGAAAAGGTGTCCAGCAGCGGCGCGTGTGTAAGTATAGAAAAACAGACGACCCGCTGGGATAAGAAAAGAGGCGGGGAGCCGTGTCCGTGCCGACAGCGCACGGGGTGTCGCAGCGCCCACGCCTGGAAGAGCCTGCTCTTGCTGTCTTGCTGCTCAGCGGTGTGCGTGTGTGCTCTACTGAGCGCGCGTCCAAAGAGTAAGCCGTAGCTGGGCGTCAATGGACGAGAGAAAGATTCGCGGGCTGCCAGGAGTGGCAATCAGGATTGCCGACGACGCCAACGAGCGGAATGAGATGCCGTGAGAAAACCTGCTCCGGCAGTTGGCAGCTTGGATGGCAGCGGCAGCCAGCACAGGCAGCCAGGCCTCTGCGTGCGTATGTATGCAGGCGGGCAGAAGGAAACGAAAAGGCGGTGGCTGGGATGCCTGCCAGAGAGAACCTGACCGCTTCTCAGGCGCGCGCTGACTGCAAAGAATGCGATCCTCGCAGAGGATGACAGCACCAAATGTCACGCGGCCACGGGTGCACCTGCGCACCACGCTCGCGAATGAACAGAGGACAAAAGGGATCGCCCGCCCGTCGTCAGAAAAGAAAGTACGGATCAGGCTGCTCAGCGCAGCGGACGCGCGCCGCATATCTACTGCTGGCCCGGCGCCGGAAAGGCGGGTCGCGAGCATGCGAGATTAGCAGCACCTGCTCGCCGCGGCGCAAATCTGTCGCCCAGGACCGCGCTGTATTTCCGCAGCCAGCTGCTCCGCAATACTGCGACGCTGCCCACACGCCTTGCTGATCCCCTGCTCCCCCGGTGCTGCTCGTACCACCTCCACGGGCTCCTGTACCAAAGCAGCCGGTCCAGCTGGAAGCTGGCCGCCGGAGGCCCGTCACACGCCCGCTGGCCGTCGAGCGCGAGACGGCCAGCCTCTCGCCCGACGGGCCTCCGGCGGCCAGCTTCCAGCTGGACCGGCTGCTTTGGTCGCGGCATTGGACGCGTCTCGAGACTGGCTGCCGGCGCGGGAACAAGTGCGGGCTTGCGGCAGGCTAGCTGCTAGCGGAACTGGGTCGCCGGCAGGCGCGCTTGGATGCAGGGCTGGGATGCGGTTGCGCGGCGCAGCAGCAGCAGGAGCAGCACGCCCGCGGACGCGGTGGGCGACAAGACGAGCGAGAGCAGCAGCACGGCACGGCACGGCGGCCGGCGGGCCTGCAAGGATGTGCGCCGTTGCCAGCTCCAATGCCTGCCGCACTCGCGCCAGCCGGCCAATAGTGTCAACGTCGCCTCTCATCTCCCGCCGCCGCGTGCGCGATGCGCTGCTCCTGTGCGGCTTTGCACGCGCACGGGAACGGAACAGCCGTTCGCGCCCTCGCCCAGATCGTCTGCCCCGTCGTCTGCTGTCTGCTGTGCTGTACTGTCGTGACTGTACAATACAGGCAGGTTCTGTCGGCGCCCTGATGGGGCAAGTTGCGGTGTCATCTGACGGGCCTGTTGTGCGCCTCCGCCTCCACTCGGGCTAGCAGCGCATCATCACCCAAGTAGATGGCCACTCAGACGGTGCCGGCGCTGCTGGGATCACGCTTGACGCCGTGTTGTTCTTCCTCGCTCGTCTGACGCGGTCGCTGTGCTGGTGCGCGCGCTGCCTGCTCAAGCCCGTTTGGCCGCCGTGGACGCGCCAGTAAAGCGCACGCAGTCATGCAGGCACGCGCGGCATAAGCAACCGCTAGCCCACACCCGGCGCCGCGCCAGCATCGGCCTGCCCTTGTCCTTGTGCGCTCGTGCGCCCGATCGCGATGCGCCTTGCTCGCTCATGCTCCTCGGACGGCGTGAGAGACACTGGCCGCTTGTCGACTGCTTCTCTGTTGGATGCTCCTCACGCTCAGTCGGTCTGGAGGAGCCAAACCCCCCTGTCGCCGACCGCTAGCTCCAGCACCGTCCGACATGTACGTAATCCTCCGCGCGCGCCCACGCCCGCGCAAAACAGGCGCACGTTCAACGTCTGCCAAGTGGCACAACGCATACAGCTGTACTGTAGAGCAGAAATGCAGCTGGGCTGACGACGCGCTTTCCATTCTCCGTTCCCGATGACAGCAACGTGCTGCCTCGTGACAAAAAGGGCGATGCGGCCTGCATCCGGTCTGCAATCGATCTGCCGCCGCCTGCTGTCCGACCGGCGAGCGCACCCCCACGCAAGGTCCTCTCCCAAGCAGCCGGTCCAGGGGAAGCTGGCCGCCGGAGGCCCGTCGGGCGTGGCCACAAATCCTCCCGCGGCTGCGGACACACGTCCGACGCGGGTGTGCCCAAGGCCGGACCAGCGTGTCTCCAGGAGCGCAAACAGCCAATCAGCAGGCGCTGTGGCGGCGGCGCAGGCAACGGCGGCGCTTGGGGCGCGATGAAACGCAAGCCTGGCCCGCTGTTGAAAACGCGCCCACCTTTGCCCGTCCTGCCGTGCACGCGCTGGGCGGTGAAACGCGGCAAGGCTCCTGATCGCCGCCCGCCGACCACTGGCCGTGCGGCTGCAGCCGCCGGCGCCATTGGCCTTGGCTCGAGTAGTGCTCGGCCGTTTTGCTGCTGTTTTTCCACGAGAAACCTCCCGACAGCGCGTGGTCTCGGTCTGTCGGCTCTACGGATGCGAGCGGAGCAGCAGTTTTCAGCCAGGCAAAGAATCCCCCGGCTCCGGCGTGACAAGTTTGTAGATAGCATGGAGACAACCTCAGCGACTGCGCGAGATGGCCGCGACGTCGCGCTTGGTGAGCGAGAGGGTGCCGCCGCGGAAGGATCCCAGCGAGGGCGCGCCCAGGCCGCGGTCGCGCCGCCTGTCGCCACCGCCGCCGGCGCCGCTGGCCTTGCGCGCGACCCGCTCCAGCACGATGCCGTTGTCGAGCGCGTCCTTGCGCCGCTTGCGCTCCGCCGTCGCGCGCTTGGCCGCGATGCCCTTGCGGTGCGCCATCGGCATGCGCTCCTGCGCCAGCACCGACTGCCGCGCCCCCAGCGCCTGCAGCCGGTCGTCTGCGATCCGCCGCCGCTGCTGTCGCCCGGCTGCCTGCTTCGACGGGTCCAGCAGATGCGACTCGCGCAGCAGCCGCTGCAGCTCCACGTCTTTTTTTAGGTTCAGCCGCTCTGCCCGCTCGTCTTCTTCGCTGTCCTGCGCCGGGCCCGTCCGCGCCCGCCGCTGCTCCGCCGCCCGCTCCGCCCGCGGTGGCGCCGAGCTCTGCATCGCGTCAGCCTCGTCCGAGCTATATCGAGACCACGCACCATGAACGCCTTGAAGTCTGCCGGCGCAGGCCGGTCGCCCGCTGCGGCTGCATCGCGGTGCTCGACCACGACCACGCCCTCGTCTGAGTCCGAGTCCGAGTCCGAGTCAAAGCCTGTAAAGTCGTCGTCGCCTGGGTTTCCGTCGTTGTCGTCGTTGCTGTCGCCGCCATGGTCACCACCACTGCTGCTGCTGCTGGCAAACTCGTCGGACGGTTCCTCGACTGTCTCTGGCTGGTGCTGTCTTGGGCGTCCACTTTTGCCCTTGTCTGCGCGTTTGAGCGGCGCAAAGGACTTTTCAAAGTGCCGCCTAAACAGCTCCCGCGCGGCCTCTGCGTCTCCATGCTCTTTCTTGCCCTGCGCGGCGCTGCAAGCCTTTGCTTCTTGCGCGCCGGCTCTGCTCCCGACATGATCTCTGCTCTCTCGTGCTTCCTAGGGCCCAAATGGCCGGTGTTTGCCCTTGTACGATTTCAAGGAATCACCTGGTGAAGAGAAAAAAAAGATGGATCCTGACTGGGGCGGCAGAGTGATGGCTTGTTCGGTCATCGCCAACCTGTCGACTCGACCACACCTGATCTACGCGGCGCCTCTACTGCTCCCTCTGCGATTCACGACCGCCTCAGGCTCTACATACGAGCATGTAATGACTGCCAGAAGCTGCAACACGACTCGCCGCGAGAAGGATACAAATACCCAGCAGCAAACAACAGAAGCGGACGCTTGCACCGCAAGAGCCTAGCACCAAAAGTCACGTGAAAGGCCGAGCTTGGCAGACTGAGCCGCCGCCGCCTCTCCGCCTCCGCCGCCTCCTCTCCTCGCTCTGCGCGCGCGCTGCATGTCTCGCGGTAGCGATCGTTTCATCCGCAACCGCTACGCTCCTCGTCGGCCCTCCATTGTTCGTCGCGGCCACGCGCCCTGCGACCCGTCATCGACGCGTTCCGTTGGGTTTTCTTTTCGTCCAGCCCACCAGGCTCGCCCTGCTTTCTTTTTTTCTTGTCGCGTTATTTTCCTGTCGCCTCTCCCGGCTGCGAGGCCTCGTCGCCAGCTTTGCGCCCGCCTGGGACGCGGCCACCCGTCCAGCGCGCGCGTGCGCGCGTCGGCGCGCCTCGAGATTTCTTTCTCTGTATTACTACAACCCCGACGACGCGTCCGCCGACTCTCTGTACCACCCCCCGTCGAGCGCGTCGCGCGTAAAACACCTTCATCATGGCTGCCGCGGCCATGCCCAGCGCCATGGGCGGCGGCAAGCTCCCGGGTCAGCCCTCCATCACCGCCGAGATGGCCAACAACGCCATTGCAGTATGTTGAGAAACGCGGGCCTTCCTTCCGAGTCACCCGGAACTGATCAGAGACAAACAGGAGTACAGAAGGCTCAAGGCGGCTGGGATTCCAGAGGACGATCCGCAGTACCAGCGCTGCAAGCCGATCCTGCAAATGATCAGAATGTCAAACCAGATGCAGCAGTCGCGAGCACAGAACGCGCACGCCAACGGGCAGCCCGTCAACGGCGCAGCGGCCGGTCGCCCCGCCCGGCGCGAACCCTCAGATGATGAACGGCGCGAACCAGCAGGCGTCAGGAGCCGCCGTCTTGACAGAGGAGCAGCGGTCACTCCTGCGCAGCCAGATCGCCGCCTTCAAGCTGCTCTCCAAAGACGCGCCCCTGCCGCCCGAGATGCAGAGCCTGCTCTTCCCCTCCGCCGCGCGCAAGCAGGGTGCACCCACGCCGACCCGCGCCCTCGACGCCGTCGCAAAGCAGCTCGACGCGCCCGCCGGCACGCCCGACGCCGAGGTCGCCGTCAGCCGGCCCGCGCCGCCGCGCCGTGGCTTTGAGACGTTCAAAGACCCGCACGGCTACAAGACGCCGCTGTCGTACCTCGACTACACCTCCCGCGACAAGCGTCTGTCGATCCCCAGCCTCCTGCCGCCTGGCCTCGACGTCGAGCGCTTCCGCCAGGAGCGCGAGAACATCATCTACAACAACCTCCTCAAGCGCAAGCAGCAGCTCGAGAACCTGCCCGCCGCCTGGACCTCCTGGGACACGGCAAAGTCCGACGAGGCCACCCCCGACGGCGCCCGCAAGCTGCGCGCGCTGATCGAGTACAAGTCGCTTTGCTTCCTCGCCAAGCAGCGCGACCTGCGCCAGCGCATCGCCCGCGAGATGGTCGAGATGAACACCCTCGCCACCACCGCCAACCGCGCAAAGTTCCGCCGCCAAAAGAGGCAGAGCATCATGGCCGCCAAGAACACGGAGCGTCTCGAGCGCCAGCAGCGCGAGGCCCGTGTCTCCAAGGAAAAGCAAAAGCACGAGGGCCACCTGCGTGCTATCCTGGAACACGCCGAGGACGTCAAGCGTGCCGCCCGCGAGCAGGCCGCCCGCGTCGTCCGCCTCGGTCGCACCATGCTCGACCAGCACAAGACGATTGAAAAGGAAGAGCAGAAGCGGATCGAGCGCACCGCCAAGCAGCGTCTGCAGGCCTTGAAGGCCAACGACGAGGAGACCTACCTCAAGCTGCTCGGCCAGGCCAAGGACTCTCGCATCTCTCATCTTCTCAACCAGACGGACAACTTCTTGAGCCAGCTCGCAGCCTCGGTCAAGAGCCAGCAGCGCAGCGCCGGCGCGCGCGACGTCGAGTCCGAGGACGAGGAAGAAGAAGACGAGGCGCTCGAGGAGGACGAGGACGGCGGCAAGAAGATTGACTACTACGAGGTTGCCCACAAGGTCAAGGAGGAGGTCACCGCGCAGTCCAGCAACCTCGTCGGCGGCACCCTGAAGGAGTACCAGCTCAAGGGCCTGCAGTGGATGATCTCGCTCTACAACAACAAGCTGAACGGCATTCTCGCCGACGAGATGGGCCTCGGCAAGACCATCCAGACCATCAGTCTGATCACCTACCTGATCGAGAAGAAGCGCCAGCCGGGGCCCTACCTGGTCATCGTCCCGCTCAGCACCCTGACAAACTGGAACAACGAGTTCGAAAAGTGGGCGCCCTCGGTCCAGCGCATCGTCTACAAGGGCCCGCCCAACTCGCGCAAGCAGGCCACCGGCCAGATCCGCTCCGGCCAGTTCCAGGTGCTCCTGACCACCTACGAGTTCATCATCAAAGACCGCCTCGTCCTCAGCAAGGTCAAGTGGCTGCACATGATCGTCGACGAGGGCCACCGGATGAAGAACGCCGAGTCCAAGCTGAGCAGCACCATCACCCAGTACTACACCACAAAGTACCGCCTGATCTTGACCGGCACCCCGCTGCAGAACAACCTGCCCGAGCTGTGGGCCCTGCTGAACTTTGTCCTGCCCAACATCTTCAAATCGGTCAAGTCCTTTGACGAGTGGTTCAACACTCCTTTTGCCAATACCGGCGGCCAGGACAAGATGGACCTCACCGAAGAAGAGCAGCTTCTCGTCATCCGCCGCCTGCACAAGGTGCTTCGGCCCTTCCTGCTGCGTCGCTTGAAGAAGGACGTTGAGAAGGACCTGCCCGACAAGCAGGAGCGCGTCATCAAGTGCAACTTTTCCGCGCTGCAGAAGAAGCTCTACACTTCTTTGATGACCACCAACAAGCTCATGGTCAGCGACGGCAAGGGAGGCAAGACGGGCGTGCGCGGGCTTAGCAACATGCTCATGCAGCTGCGCAAGCTGTGCAACCATCCCTTTGTCTTTGAAGAGGTCGAGAACCAGATCAACCCGTCGCAGACGACAAACGACCTGCTGTGGCGCACGGCCGGCAAGTTTGAGCTGCTCGACCGCGTGCTGCCCAAGTTCCAGGCTTCGGGTCATCGCGTCTTGATGTTCTTCCAGATGACGCAGATCATGAACATCATGGAGGACTTTATGCGCCTGCGCGGGTTTCAATACCTGCGCCTCGACGGCGCAACAAAGTCGGACGAGCGCGCCGACCTGCTCAAGGTCTTTAATGCGCCCGACTCTCCCTACTTCTGTTTCCTCCTGTCGACGCGCGCCGGCGGGCTGGGTCTGAACCTGCAGACTGCCGACACCGTCATCATCTACGACTCGGACTGGAACCCGCACCAGGATCTCCAAGCGCAGGACCGCGCGCACCGCATCGGCCAGAAGAACGAGGTCCGCATCCTGCGCCTGATCTCGTCAAACTCTGTCGAAGAAAAGATCCTCGAGCGTGCCCAGTTCAAGCTCGACATGGACGGCAAGGTCATCCAGGCCGGCAAGTTCGACAACAAATCCACAAACGAGGAGCGCGAGGCGATGCTGCGCGTCATGCTCGAGTCTGCCGAGGCCGCCGAGTCTCTGGAGCAAGACGACGAGATGGACGACGACGACCTGAACATGATGATGATGCGGTCCGAGGAAGAGTTGAAGTTGTTTCAGCAGATGGACGCCGAGCGCGCCAAGGACCCAGTGTACGGCCCCGGCCGCAAGCCGCGTCTGTTGGCAGAAGACGAGCTCCCGGAAATCTACCTGCAAGAAGACGACCCGGTCGAGCAGGAGACTGAGGATTTAGTCATGGGCCGCGGCGCGCGCGAGCGGACGCGCGTCCGCTACGACGACGGCCTCACCGAGGAGCAGTGGCTGGATGCGGTCGACAACGACGAGGACACCATCGAGGCCGCGATCGCGCGCAAGGAAGCCAAGGTCGCGCGCCGCCAGGCCAAAAAGTCGGGCACAGACTTTGACGCCGCCGACACGCCGCCCGCTGCTGCATCGCGCGAGTCGTCCGAGGAGCCGGCCGCGGCGCCGCCGCCCCGCAAGCGCGGCCGCAAGCCCAAGGGCGCCAAGCGCACCGCGGACGAGGCCTCGCTCGACTCGGAGCCGGTCGCCGCCGCGGCCGCACCGCCGCCGCCCAAGCGCCGCGGCCGCCAGCCCAAGCCGGTGCCCGAGACGCTGCTCCCCACCGAGCGCGCCGCGGTGCAGGCCGCGCTGGACGCGGTGCACGACACGCTGATGGACCTCGAGGCGGACCCGATCGCGGGCTTCACGGACGCGCGCCCGATCATCGACCCGTTCGTCAGCCTGCCGCCGCGGGCCGAGTACCCGGACTACTACGGCTTCATCAAGAACCCAATCTGCATGGACATGATCGGCAACCGGGTCAACGACAAGCGCTACCAGTCGCTTGATGAGTTCGGCCGCGACGTCAAGCTGCTGTGCGACAACGCCCGCACCTACAACGAGGACGGCAGCGTCCTCTACCAAGACGCCAACACCATCGAGGTTTGTTTTTGTTCGTTCACTGCACCGGGCCACGCTGACGTTCTGAAAGGCCACGGCGATCAAGCTGCTCGTCCAAGAAAGCGACAAGCGCCCGGAGCTGGGCAAGGCGCGCTACAGCGGCCCGCCGCCGCCGGCGCCCGCCGTCCCGCTCGACGCCGCCGGCGCCCTGCCTGCGCCCGGCCCCGGCGGCCAGCGCATCAAGCTCAGCCTCGGCGGCGCGCCGGGCAACGGCGGCCCCGGTATGCCCTAGTCTTTTGATTCTTCGCGCGGCGTTGTCGTCGCCAGGTCCCTCTTCTATTCTCCCGTCTCCTCGGAGTCGGCCCGCGCGCGGCTCTCGCTGCCGCCGCGGGATATCTACCAGAGCACCCAAACACATTCTGCCCTGCCCTTTACTTCAACGTGACTGCAGGCGCCATGACGGTAGACAATGTGCATTCTCGTTGTTAAATTCTAGCGCACCTGTATCTGTGCCTCTCAACGCAACCCGACGCCGCCCTGAACACCAACAAACAACGATAGAAAACATCAAACGGCGGGCGTGCGGCGGGTGCCGATCGGCGGCGGTGGCGGCGGCGGGCGCTTCCCAGAGACAGAGCCGCTGCTCTCGCGGCGCGGCGGCGGGGGCGGCGGCGGGGCCTTCTTGCCCGCGAGCGCCGACGCCGCGCTGTCCGTCCAGGAGGCGGTGCGCGAGAGGACATCGGCGGGGTTCGTCGCGGACGAGGCGGCGCTGCTGCGGCGCTCGGCGCTGCTCGAGCTGGCGGTGTCGTCGGCGTGCGGGTCCGCAAACACGTTGCCGGCGCTGGCGCTGTTGCTGCGCGTCGGCCGCAGCTGCACGCGGCCCAGCGACGAGTCGGTGCCGGCCCGGCTCAGCGCCGGCCGCAGCGGCGTGCGCACCCCGCCGTGCACCGGCGACGGCGTCGACGACGGCGGCGCAGACGAGAAGGCGGGCAGCTCGAACGCGGGCGCGCCGATCACGCTGCTCGGCCGTGCGGGCAGCGAGGGCGCCCGCTCGTCGGATGCGTCCTCGCTGACGCGCGTAAGCGTCGAGGTCCGCGCGCGCCCGAGCGGCGGGCGGCGCGGCCCGGCTGCCGGGACGGACTCCACTCTGATCGCCTTGTTAGTAGGTGTCGATGCTGCAACGAATCGCAACAGACGTACCCGGCGGGCCAGGAGCGCTTGAGCGCTAGAAGCGTCTCGCGGCAGCGGTCGTGGTAGTCGAGCTCGGCCTCGAGCAGCGAGTACAGGCTGCCCATCAGGTCCGACTCGGCCTCGGCAATGTCGTGCATCCGCCGCGCGACCTCGTCCTGCGACTCCTCGAACTTGATCTTCTGCGAGCGCAGCTCCTCCTCGAGCCGATACTCGTCGCGCTTCGCCCGCTGCACCTTGGTCAGCGACGTGTCGTACGCCAGCCGCCGCGACTCGAGCCGCTTCCTGCTGCTCTGCCGGGGTTGTCAGTCTCTGTTCTGGTGCGCACCACTAAGGAAAGGGGGAAACAAACCTGGTACTCCTTCATCTGGGCGAGCGAGCGGTCCAGCGGCTCGATCCAGGCGGTCGTCGCATCCGCCAGGTAGTTCTCTTGAATGCGCGCAACCTTTTCGTTGGCCTCGCCCATCGCTTCCACCAGAGTCAGTCTACAGACGACAAACGAGAAGGAGAGGGAAGCATGAGACCCACCGACGAGGCACTGGCCGAAGCGCGAGTCGGCGTCAAACTCGGCGCCGTGCTGGGACATGGCCAGGCCGAGGTTGCCGAGCGCGGTCGTCCGCTCCTTGCTCTCCGCGTGGCTCTTCTTTTCGCCCGTCGCGCGCACGTAGGCGGTCGCGGAGCCGTGCAGCCGCTCGATGCCCTTGTGCCGCGCGCCCATCTCCTGCTCGAGCGCGCGGAAGTCGTCGTCGCTGGCCGTCTTCTGCGCGCCCATCTTCTCGTCGCCCCACCGCCGCAGGCGGTCTGCGCGGATGTTGTCAGCCAGTCGCGCCGCACGGTTACGTGAGACTCACCGAGCTTCTTGTTGAAGTTCATCTCGGCTTTCTCGCGGGTCGGCCGTTTGAAAGATCAAAGACTTGAGGAAGCCGGCTCAGGCGGACTTTTTAACGCTGGAAATTGCCCTGCCCTGGACCGACTCGCGGCTGAACCCTGGCAGTCAATAACGCAGGTACCAGGAGAAGAAGCCGTGTCTGGCGAGTCGCAGCCACTTTGTTGGGACGCAGCACAGGAGAGCAGAGGCGGACGGATTGCTGTGCGACTATAAACGCGCGCGTTCAGGTCGCCTCACCGCTGGCGCGTGAAAACGCTCGCGGCCGAGGCAGCGTCTGGCAGGCGGGCGATCGCGCGTCTGGAAGGACTACGGCCGCGGGCGGACGACGGACGGTGGTGTGGTGCACGGCCAGAGAGGAGCCGCGCAAGGGGCCGGCCGCCACGCCGCCGCCACGATTGGCTGCCGCCGCCGCCGCGTCGAGTCTCAGCATTATTGAACGGGCTGGCTGTCGACCGCGCCCTGAGACGAGCCGCGCCGGGATGCGCGTCGATCTGCAGCCGTCGCCCAGTCTTTTCCCCCCGTCTCCAGCCGTCAAGCTGTCTGTTGCTGCAGCGGACTCCAGCCAGACGAGAGGGCATAGGCGGGGTCGCCATTGGCGTCAAAGAGCGCGAGAGGGGGGTGCGGCGGCCTTATCGCCCGTCGTTTATGCCACGCTGCGTCCGGCGAGCCGTGGCGCCGCGACCTGCCGCTGCCAAGGAGCAACTCGACGCGCGTGCACCGCGAGCTTTTCCAGTGTGAGCCGTCTCCTTTTTTTTTCCAGCATCCTGGCATCCTGGCACTGTGACATCCTGTCGTGAGAAATGGCGAGGGACCGCTAGAAAGACGCTTGCGCTCCTTGGCATGCGCGCCAGGTGTAGTCGAATCCGTCTAGAACGACAGGCTGTCCGCCGCAAGAAGATCTTGGGCAGACGCCAGGACACGCACGTGCGATAGATCATGTACACCTCGCAGCATCTCCTCGTGGCAACTTCTCGTGGCGGCTGCAGAACGCGTAAACGAAGAGAAAAAAGACGCTCGGCTGCTTTTCATTGCGTGGCATTGCATAGTCAGAGCGTGGCCAGAGCATGGCTAGAGTATAGCTGATGCGTCGCCAGAGCACAGCTGGGTCGTGGCTAGAGCACAGCTGGACCGTGGCCGCAGCACAGCAGGAGCGTGACTGGAGCGGGAAGAAAGATGAAGACGTGCGGCGCGACGAGGTCGAGACCCGACGCGTCTAGTCCTTGACCTTCTGCGTACCGCGCAGCAGACCCGTTCTCCGCGCAGCAATGAGACCCGCTTTCTGACCCTTGGAGGCGAAGCGGTTGATCGTCGAGGCCTTGCCGATATGCTGGTGGTTACCACCACCGTGAGGCTATACAGCAGGTCAGCAGCTTGCCCAGGATAGATCACGACACAAAAACGTACGTGGTCGACGGGGTTCATGGCAACACCACGAGTCTTGGGCCACGAGTTGCGCTTGGCCGCGAATTTGTGCTTGGCGCGCGACGCCTCTGTTCACGCATGGTCAGCCAGTGGTCTCACAAAACCGCGAACGAAGAACGCACTCAGCATGGGCTTGTCGGTACGGCCGCCGCCGGCGACGATGCCGACCATGCCGCGCACGGTGCTCTTGACGACCTTCTTGGCGCCTGAGGGCAGCTTGATGCGCGTCTTGCCCTCGTCCGGGTTGTGGCCGATGACGGTGACGTAGTTGCCCGAGGTGCGGCCCAGGACGCCGCGGTCGCCCATCTTGTCCTCGACGTTGGTGACGACGGTACCCTCGGGCACGGAGCCGAGCGGCAGCACGTTGCCGACCGTCAGGCTGGCGTTCTTGCCCGCGTAGATGAACTGGCCCGTGTACATGCCCTCGTTGGCGATGAACGTCTCCTTGACCAGCTTGAAGCGGTACGGGTCGCGGAACACGACCTTGGCCAGCGGCGCGCCGCGGCCCGAGTCGTGCACGATCTCCTTCACGACGCCGCGGATGTAGCCGTGCCGCTCCGCATAGTCGAGCGTGCGGAACTGCGCCGGCGCCTTGTTCAGCCGCGTGTGGCTCTCTGTGCTTTTGTTAGTCTTTGAGGTTCGTAGGTGAATAGCGGCAAAGGTGCGAGAGCGGGCGCGAGCGGGCGCGGCGTGTGTAATGTCCTGCTGTCCTGCTGTCCTGCTGTCGTTCATTGCCGTTGTTTTCGTCCGAGTCGATGTCGTCGCCGCTGCGCCCGCTGGAGTTGCCGCGCCCGCCGCTGCCGCGCAGACAGAACATAAAGACGTACGGAAGATGGAGCCGCGGCCCTTCCGCTGGTTGCGAATGACACGACCCATGATGCTTGCCGGTCGTGGACGTGAAAGGGAGTGCGTGGGTCGAAAGAGTCGCTCGGTATTGGGGCGCGCGCGCACGAATTTGGCGGTGCAGCTTTCTGCCGTTTGTGTTTTCTTGGCGCCGTCTTCCTCGTCACGTGTTTACTAAGCGCCAGGTGACCGGCCCCACCTCCACTGCACGTCGTCTGCCATGCGCGCGCGCGCGTGTACGCGACGCGAACGTCTCCTTTTCTCGTCCATCTGGCTTTTGATCCCGGCATCATGCGATCTTGTCACGGTGATGCGGCCTACTGACCAAGTATTTGAGTTCTTAGGCATCCGCTTGCAGGTTTCGACAGACAGTATCATGTCTCCGAGACGTTTCTCAACGCCGAGAGCGTCACGGCATGGCATGACAGGCACAGTATGCGATAGACATGTTTTGCCGGCCATCGCCAGCAGGTTCGATGACAGAAAGGCAGAGACAGTTCTTCGCCCTCATGCGCACCACCAGGTCATGAAGCAACTCGGCCGCACGCGCACTTTCTGGGGCAGCCCCAATGCATGACTGCTGGCACGACCTTTTCCTAGCAGCTTACTGGCATCCGGGTCGGGCAGAATCAATGGACCTGGCGCGCAAGGAAAGAGCTTGGAATCTGCGGTCGGGATCACCATCGTCTGGCTACTGGACCAACCCTCCACCAGCAGAGCCTCCCAGCTCATCCATCAGCGTGCATGTCTCGCTCATGACAAAGATGCACAGGCGCTGGTGGCTACCCGAAGAGCAGACCGCGGGACCACGACGGACGCCCAGCATCATGTACTCGTTGAATCGCACCCCTTTGACCCTTCTTTACTCTGCTCCGTCTCCCCAGCTCAGGCTCCATCGCACCCGGAAGCCGTCAGCAAACGGGCGGCCATCGCCGGCGTGGAAGAGCCCGAGCAGGACAAAACAAAAGCTGCAGTTATAGGCGCGCGGCGCTCGCAGGCCGATCGGCCGGGGACTTGGCCGCGCGACTTGACCGCCCGCCTCGTAGCATCTCTACTCTCCCTAGCTCGTTACTTCTCCTCGCTCCAAGAGCCGCTCGCCTCGCCCGCGCCTTGACCTGGAAACACTTTTGCGACGCCCAAGATGAGCGACGACGAGCTGTCAGACCTCTCCTCGGGTCTGTCCTCGGCGCTCTCGTCGCCGCCCGCGACCGATGACGAGATAGTGCCGTCGCCGCCGCCGCGCTCACCACCATCAGGATGTCCGCCGCGTCCAAACCAAAGGCCAAGAAGAACACACTCACGGCCTTTTTCAAGCAAAAGAAGGAGCCTTCGCCCTCGCCGGAGCCGGATCGCCCGCCCTCGCCGCCGCACGAGTACGTGCTGGCCGACAATCCCGACATCGCCGTACGTGCAGCCCGACGCGTCTTTTGAGGTCCCCTACTGACGCGTCTTGCCCACGCCAGGTCCTGGTCATGTTCCGTTCAAGATTCACCGACGCTTTTCCACGCAGCGTGCCCAACATTGGCCCTCAAGATATCGAAGACGGCGTCGTCACATCCGAGCCCGGCGACGCTGTCGAGCGGCTGCTGTGCGGCCTCCTCAGCCTGATCCTCAACCGCAAGAAAGAAGTCGAGTGAGTCCCCGTTCGACAGTCCTTCCATACGGTTCTCGAGCTGACGATCTCTAAAGAAAGGGACACTATGCGCGCGCGCTCGAAGATGCCGTGTCGGCGCACAAGACGCAGTGGCCGTCGCGCTGGCACGGCATGAACCCCGTCGCCGGCTCCCGCAACTTTACCACAATGACTCCCTCCGAGAGAGTACGTCCGTCGTGTGTTGGATCCTCACTGGAAGCTAACGAACAATCGAAAGATCGACATACTAAAGACGCTGGCGGTGTGGTCGCTCACGTCGTCCGAGGCGGTCGCGGCGGCGCTCAAGGAGTCCTACAAGCAGGCCCGCCACGAGGACGACCTCAACCAGCCGCTGTCCGTGCAGCCGTGGGGCACCGACGACAAGAAGCGCCGCTACTGGCTGATCGAGGGCATGAACGACACCGGCTTCCGCGTGTACCGGCAGAACGCGCGCCGCGAGGGCCTCGACTCTTGGTTTGCCGTCGCGGGCTCGATCGAAGAAGTCAAGGAGCTGGGGACGCGTCTCGAGACCGAGAGCAAGTCGCAGGCCGCCACGCGCTTTGCAAAGTCCATCTCCAACGCCGTCCCCAGGCTCGAAGACACGCTCGAGGTGCGTGTCCATCATGGCATCTATGAACCTGCAGACTGACAGATAGAATGACAGAAGCGGAGACGCAAGGAGTACAGGGCGCAGTATCGCGCTCGGTTCACGCGGCCCGAGCCGGGCGTCTCGCTGTACGAAGGCCGCACCCGCGGCAAGCGCGCGCGGTACACGTTTGACGACGAATACGACGACTACGGCTCCGACACCTCCACGCGCAAGTCGCTGCGCAACGCGTCCGGCGCCGCGGCTCCGACGGACGCGCCCACCGTCACCGCCAGCGGGCGCCAAGTGCGCTCGCGCTTCGGCCGCTCCTACGGCGAGCCGCTCGGATCGCGCGGTGCCTCGGAGGCGCCCAGCTCCGACGACCTGCCCGACAGCCGCGTCCGCCGCTCCGGCCGCGCGCGCGCTGCCCGCACACAAGAAAACTTTGACGACTCACCCGACGAGCTCGCGGCGGACGAGGACGAGGATGACGACGGCGACGGCGGCTGGTCCGGCGACGACGACGACGTCACCGGCCGCTTCGACGACGACCGCAACGACGAGGACGAGGACGACAGCGACAGCGACGCGAGCGACGACGCGCCCCGCGAGCGGCACCTGCTGGTCACCTTGAAGTACCCGCCCGGCGGGCTCGCAAACGGGTCCCGCGCAAACGGCACCGCTCCCGCACACCGCACATCGTCGCCGGACCCGCTGGCTAAGGGCCACGCGGGCCCGCCACACCCGCTCGCGCCGCGCAGCATCCCCGCCGCGCCGCCCGCCGAGTTTGCCTACCGGCCCGCGTCCGCCGCGTCCAGCGCGCGCAACAGCCCCGTCAAGCAGGCCCCGGCGCCTGTGTCCTCCGAGCAGAGTGCAAGGCTCGCGCAGCCACCGCGTACATCGCCCTCGCCGCCTCCGTCGCCACCGGCCATGCAGGACACCATCACGCTCGCGCCCGCCCGGCCCGCGTTCGAGCCGCACTACGCCGCGCCGCGCCCGCCGCCGCTCTTCCCGCCCGCGCAGCCCGCCCTCCTGTCCACGCCGCCGGCCAGCAACGCCGACGCGCTCCGATAGCAATGCACGCCCTTGCTCCATCTTCGCCGCGTTGAACATGCAGTGTAGTCCACCCGCGTGACGGGCCTCCGGCGGCCAGCTTCCAGCTGGACCGGGTGTCTTGGCCTCGCTCACGCGCACGCACAGCCGTAGAAGCACGTCTCCATTACGCCGTCCCGCCCCCCCACATCAAGAACTCAGTATCTGCGCCGCGCGAGGGCCGCTTCCTGCTGGCGCTCCCACCGGCGCACCTCGCTGCGGTACAGCGCGACGAGCCCGTGCAGGTCGTCGACCGCGTTGTCGAACCCGCGCGCCCACACCCAGTACAGCAGCGCCGCCGCGGACCCCCAGAACAGCACCCGCAGCAGCAGCCGCAGCGCACCCACCACCGCGCCCACCGCCAGCCCGACCGCGCGGTACCCGATCCACAGCAGCGCCAGCAGCAGCAGCACGCTCGCCACGTCCGGCGCGGTCGTCAGGCGCGTCCACAACGGGCCGGCGACCGCGCTCGCCCCGCTCCGCAGCATGTCTGCGATTTGTAGCAGCTTGATGTACGTCGACGAGTACTGCGTGAGGGCCGCTGTGAGCGACGCGGGCGCGTGCAGCAGCACGTAGTCTTTTCGTTGTTAGCCTGTGTTGCGGTGGAGAAAAGGGGACGCACCGAAGATGCCGTCCATGGCGCGGCGTGCGGGCAAAGGTCGTCGGTGTAGAGTGCTGGGATGGTGTAGAGCGCCGTCAAGATTATCGGGCGGACGCGTGCAAAGAGTCCCCGCGTAATTACTGAGGGTTCACGCAGACGGACAGCGCATGACATGGAGCAGAAAATAGAACAGATGCTATGCTACGTGAAATCTCGTTCCAGCGGCTTGCGAGGGACGCGCCAGGGGGCCTGCCCGCCGCTTGGACTTGACGGCGACCGAGGTGATCGAGGCTCGACTGGCTGACTGGCTGCTGCGGAGGATGGCCTCCGGGAGTCGATGAGACTGGAGCCTCATTCACCGGCCCGTGATCTGAAGGCGCGCCGTACATCGTCGGCGGCCGCTCGGTCAGTAATGAATGGCCCTCAGAGACGCCGTCGGCGACGAGTGACTGGCGCTCGCCGGCGCGGGCCTGCGCGATGAGCGGCTGCCGCGCGGCGCTGCCGATGTGCAGGTCGTGCACCTCGGCGATGCTGGGCATGGCGCGCTGCGGCGGGTCGTGGCGCGGGCGGCGCTCGGAGCTGAGCCGTCGCGGCAGCGTGTGGTACTGGTGCTGCGGCTGCGAGGCCGGCTGGTACGCGAACCACGGCTGCGACGGCATCATGGACGCCTCGTGCTGCGCGTACGCTCCTAATGACTCCTCCACCTGCCGGTCCGTGTGCAGCCAGCTGTGGTCCGAGGCCGCGGAGACGGATCGGCTGATCGGGCTGACGCTGTGCTGGATGCTGCGCGCTGCGTGGTGGTGCTGCCCGTCTGGTTGCAACCGGTCGTTCTGAGGAGCATTTGAAACGGAGCCCTCTGTGACTGGCGAGACGGGGATGCGCTCGCTGCGTCTGCTCCGCTGGGTGCCCGTGCGGCTCAGCATCGGGTTGGGGATTGGCACGCAGAGCCGGCTCAGCTGCGGTGGCCGTCGGTGGCGGCGCGACTTTGGCGGCGGCGGTGGCGGCAGTGTCGATGGCACAGGCGACGGGACTGGTGCCGCCTCGACGACGAAGCCTTTCTCGCCGTCGTGCAGCTTCTCGTGGCCAGCCAGGAGCGCGGTGCGCCGCTTGCGCCAGTACCTCCTGTACACGCACAGCGCGACGAGCGACAGCAACAGCGCCCCGAGCAGCGACCCCAGGATAGCGGCAGCGATGGCGCCCGCTGGCAGCTGCTGGTGGCGGGCTGCCGCGGGCGCGCTGCTGCCAGTCGGCGCGGCGAACGGCTGCGCCAGACTGGAAGACACGGTGCTCATGCTCGTCGTCACTGCCTCTGTAATGGCTGAGCGCGAGAGCGCGAGCGTTGTTGAGGAGACCAGCACGGTCGCCGTGCTCGGCTGCGAGGTACTGGCCAGTGCCGGAGAAGAAGAGGTTGCGACAAAGTCGAGGGTGCCGAAAATGGTGAAGACGTTTGAAGAGATGCCAGAGCCGTGGGTGTTGGAAAGACGACAACAGTCGGAACAGGCTGCGACAAGCTTTCCAGCGCCGGGGTTGAGACCACCAAAGGCGTGGTCAAGGGCGGCAGAAGCTGGCTAAGGACTGATTCGCCGGCGGAGACTATCGAGCCCAGGTTGGTGGCAGCCTGGCCGAGCTGGCTCTCAAACGAGCGCGCGAGGCTGGCGACGCTCATGCTGCGTTTTCAACTCGCGCGGGCGTGCGGACAAGTAGAGATCCTGAATCCACTGCGCCGATCCGCCACCGTGCAGTCGTGGCAGCCGTGGCAGCCGTGGCGGTCGTGGCAGCTGCAGGGTTTGGGCGCGCGGCCGTCGGAGTCAGGGCCCGCTCATTCGACGGCTGGCTGTATCGCGGCGGCGCAAGTGTCGATCGCCTGGGCAGCGCACGCCGGTTTCCGCAACCAGCAACAGACTGAGTCGTACGCCTGCGCCCTTCTCCAGGATGACCCAATGCCAATGCCGACAACGCTGTTGGCAGGCGATCAGTCGCCAGCGGGCCGACAAGACACCAACGACCAAAAGTCCGGACGGCCGGACATCGCGACGTCTATAGATCCGCGACAGACCAGCTGTGCCGCACATGGTGACATTCCCGCGCGCGGCCGTAAAAAGCCAAACGGCGACCGAGCGCGCGCTGCGACGTGGCGCCCAGCTGCGCGGTGGCGTGGGCGGCGGTCGAATGCGACGCGGCGGCGCGCAGGGGTGCGAGGCCGGCAGCTGGGCGTCACCCGCGCGTGCCGGCCGGCCGACGCTCCGCCGCGAGGACTCGCCACGCTTGGCAGCAGCAGCAGCAGCAGCAGCAGCAAGGCAACGCGGCCGCAGCGGCGATCGGCAGGCGTCGCTGCATTGTGCCGTCGCGGAATGGGGCGGCGTGGGAGGGCGCGCGGCAGAGCCAGCGTCGCCAGAGATATTCTAGGCACAAGCGCGTGGCGGTGTCGCCGCGCACGTTCCTGCTTTTCCCTCCTTCAATGCAACTGCTCCGAGCCTCCGTCGCCTCTTCCAGGCCGTGGAGCCGATCAACGGCCCTGATTCTGAAATTGGTGCGCTTCGTCAGCTGCCTCGTCTGTAGTGCTCGCGTGCCTGCATTGGTCCTCGAGCAGCGGCCGGGCTCCTTCGCGGCGGGCCTCCGGCGGCCAGCTTCCAGCTGGACCGGCTGCTTTGGCGACCTTCGTGAACGACACATTGCACCGCCCTGCGACAGGGAGACAGTAGCAGCCGAGAAAAGGCCAGTGACCGGGACGTGAGCCGCGCAACGGCAGAGAGGAGCAGAGACCAAGGTGGCGCGCATCGTGAAACCGCCATTCCGGACCCGAGTGCAAACACTAAGCCTGCACAGCCCTGGGCGCGCCGTTGAAAAGAGGAACGCAGCATCGTGGTCCGCGCGACGATCGGCTCCTGCAGCTGACAAGTCGCATCACGCGGTCGGACTGTGCCGTGCATGTCGTCGACGCAGGCCTTTTAGTTGTATATTTGCGAGCGACGGTGAAGAGACATGACCTCCGCTGTTGGCTGTCACGGCTGTGTCGAGGTGCCTGTCCGCGCGCCTGACGATCGGTTCGTGAAACAGCACGTCGGCACGGCCCCCCGAGTGGCTGCGCGATGGCTGCGCGGCGTCCGGCTCCAGGGATTGCCGCACAGCACTGTCCTGTTGTACAGTAAACAATGCCACGTAGCGGTGGGTCGATCTAAAGAGCGGCACGGCGGCGATGCAGGTCCGCTCCGGGGCCGGCTTGTTTTGTGTATCAACGGGCGTTGTCACACGACTAGTCGCAAGTAGTGGGCACGGGTACGAGCGGCGTTCGTGGGAGATGAACCAGATCATTATGTACATATCTAGATCACGCCCAGATCAGGCGGTGGAGAGCACAGACTTGACCATGGCGTCGACAGAGGCTTGCAAGTCGGCGGTGGGCAGGCCGAGCGCGCTGTTGGCAAACGCAGACGAGGGCAGCACCGAGACCGGGTGAAACGCCGTCGGAAAGATGATGCCGACCGCAGCCACCATGCCGCCGCCGGCGAGCAGCGACTTGCGCGAGTCGGCGACCAGCTCCTCGCGCGAGACCGTCTGCACGTCCCAGCCGTCGGCGCCGACAGACTTCTGCACCGCCTCGAGGAACTCGCGCTGGGTGAATTCAAAGTCGCGCACATGGGCGAACTTGTTGTAGAACTGCGCCTCGAGCTGCGAGACGGGCAGAGCGAGCAGCTTGGCGACCGACGCGCCGACGGTGTTCGTCAGGGTCAGCTGGCCCTTGTCCTCGACACCGCCGGGGCCCTGCCAGATGGTCGCCTTGCGCTCGCGGATGTTGATGCCGGAGAAGCCGGCGGCGGGCATAAAGTCGAGCCAGAGGCTCGTCGAGATGCCGATCCACGGGAGCCCTGCGTCGTTGATCGCCTGCCGCACCTTTGGCTTCTCGTCCAGGATCGGGCTGGCGAGCTCGGCCAGCTCTTCGTTTCCAGTATCGTGGCCGAACTCGGATGGAATGACAAAGCGGACCGTCTTGGAGGCGGCCGCGGCCTTGAAAATCTTGGACTGTGTCTCCACCGACGTCGACACGCTCGTCAGCATCAGCACGGCGTCCTGGCCTTTGACGGCAGACGCGAGGAACGCCTCGTCGTCGAGTGACCCGCGCAGCACCCGCACATTCGGCCGCGACGCGAAGCTCGCCGTCGACTCAGCTCGCGTGACCAGCGTCAGCTCGAACGCGGGCTGCGTTGCCGCTTCCAGGTGCGGCAGGATGATTTCGCCGAGGTTTCCGGACGCGCCGAAGACGACAACATTCTTGACGTGCGTGCCTGCCATTTCCAGTCGTATCTTCTTTTGCTCTCTTGGTGACGAGTTGCTGATCTGAGCTGCTGTTGCTGTCTGAGATGGCCAGAGAGGTTTACGCGGCCGCCTTGTTATATCCTACGAGAGCCATGCTGTCCAGCGTATTCGATCGCACGAGAGAGGCGAGCAGCAGATGCACTCGGCCGAATGTTGACGACGAGTGCCGACAGCGGCCGCATGATTCTTAATCACGGCGGCTGACCGCGGCGCCGTGTGGAGGCCGTGGACGGTCGGATTACGTGACCCGGCACGCCAGCCATGTCTTCCCGCATCACGTCCGTACGCGCCCTTTTGTAAGCAAGCCACGACGAGGACAAGCCACTGTTGTCGGTCTTGTGCTGTAGCAAAACGCAAGGCGGCCGCCATTGATGGCTACGCTGGCCGCCATACTCGGCCTGCACGCCAGGCTGCGCACGCCCACCAACATCACGGAATGCAAAGATATCACCTCAAGTGTCTGATCTGCAGGATGTGGAAGCACATCAGGTGCAATTCGTGTCAGGCTGGGACATCAACGCGGACTTTGTGCGCGGCAGCCCGATTGAGCAAAGCAGCATGCGAACAACAGGAGTATGAAGGCGACGAGGTGTCTACAGTATCACCACTGACAATTGCGGCTGACGCGTTTTCTTGACCGGATGTCCGTTCCTTTGACCGATTCTTTCCGCTGAAAGGACTACCTGCCGTACGTCCATGCATGTCGGCGGCCTCGTGGCGGTCCCTGCCGGGTCGTCGCATGACGAGAGCGAGATCATCCGCACTTGGCAGCATGGATGGAAATGCTCTACGCCGAGCGCTTCCACTCTGTCTTGCAGGGCTCGCACTTGCAGCTGCGCCGCCTCCGCCTAGTCGACCCGGCGTGAGAGTGCGAAGGCGAGCCCGCTGGCCGTGTGCACCGTGAGTGGGTGCTCGTCGCTGAGCTTCTTCTTCATGCCGGCCAGCGCTTTCTGCAAGAGCTGCGTCGCCTCTGCATGTTCGCCTTGGTCGAAGAGCCCAGCAGCGAGAATGCTCATGCCGATCAGCGTGTGTGGATGCTCTGCGCCGAGAACATGTTCTCTGGCCTGGACCACTTGCCGACATAGTCGCACCCCCTCTGCATAGTCGCCTTGTTTTAATAGGACACGGGCAAGACCCTCGATACTGTTCAGCGTGTCTGGATGCTCCGCACCAAGCGCGTCGCCTCTGCCCTGCAGCGCTCGTTGACGCAGCTGCGCAGCCTCTGCGTAGTCGCCTTGCTCTTCTGTTGCACAGGCGAGGTTGTTGACAATGCTCAGTACGATTGGATTGCTTGCATCAAGCTTCTTTTCCATGCCTCGCAGTGCTGCCTGGTGCAGCTGTACGGCTTGCGCAAGGTCGCCTTGGTTTGTCAGCGCACAGGCGAGATCAGCGAGACTGCCGAGCGTGCATGGATGCGCCGCACCGTGAATCGTCTCGGTCACCTGCAGCGCTCGCTGGCGTATGTCCACCGCCCGCGCATACCTGCCCTGATCAGATAGTGCTTCGGCAAGATCATAAAGACAATCGAGGGTTGTCTCGTTTTCGACTTCGGCCAGCGTGTCGTGCGCAAACAGCGCGCTTTCGGCCAAAGTGACCGCGGCCGCGTAGTTGATCAGTGCCCGGCATGAGCGACTTGCCCGCAGCATCAAGTCTATCCACTCTGAAGCAGCGGATGGTTTAGTCGGCCACTGTTGGCTCAACGATGTGATGTGTGGCAACAGAGCGTTGAATTGCGCGGCATGTCGAGGGCCTTCTTCAGGCATGGCGGATGCCATTGAGCGAGTAAAGACCTCCCGCCACCGTTCGGCTGATCCACACTCTTCCAGCCATCGCCGTGTGGCCTGCTGAACGAGCCTGTGCATTGATAGGCTGTGACCTCCAGAAGTCGCTGACGGAGCGCGGACTGTGACCAACGAAAAGCCCTGTAGCAAAGAGCAGTCGTCTTCGAAGGTGCCGCTGGCGCCGCAGCCTCGCGTTGCCCCTGCGTGGTCTGTGGAAGACCTTGAACGCCCTGCACCCGCGGCTTGAGCGATATGCCATTGACGCAGCAGCAACTCGGGTATGCTCTGGCGATCAAAGTGGCACATGAAGGACAGGAGATCTGCGGCTGAAGCGCGAGTCGTTTTGATCTGCTCAAAGGAGACGTGCCAGGTGAGTAGCACGGGCCTCTCTGTCTGCCGCATGGCTCGGAGGGCTGGGTCTCCTGCCTGTTGTAGAAGCGTCAAGGCTGCAGAAGAGCCATCCTGTAGCAGATCCAGGTACTTTGCGGTCGATATCCAGGGCGATCGCTGCTGCATATAAGATGCAGCCTGTACGATCGCCAGCGGAATGCAGTCTAGGAACGCAACAAGTTGCGGCGCCTCTGCTGTCAGCAATGCGTTGTTGCAAAGCGCTTGAGAGAGAAGTGCCAGTGCGTGCACTTCGGAGAGGTGATCAACCTGGACAACGCCACTGCCTGCGAGCGCTCCTGCGATCCTGCTCTGCCTTGAAGTCACTAGGACCGTTCCATGCTCGCCGCCGATGGGAAGATATTCCCGCAGCGCGGCGTTGCCTTTGACAACGGCACTGAAAGAAGAGTCTGCTTGGTCGGCAGAGGAGGCGTATGATAGCACGTTCTCATCATCAAGGTTGTCGATCACCATGAGCCAGCGCCCAGGGCAATCGTGCTCAATCCAACTTTTGACCTTCCATAGTGCTTTCTGCGGATTCTGTTCGTCTCCGAGACGTAGAGCCTCGGCGACGAAGCGATAGCTCTCGAGGAACCGTGTGGCTGTGGCCGCATAGATCCAAAAGACCCACGTCTGTGGATCGCGCTGGCGGGCCCGGCGTGAAATCTCCAGCGCCAGCCGGGTTTTCCTGACAAGATTAGCGTTTCCAGTCGAACAAGGAGCTACCGGGGAGGGTGGGCATACCCGATGCCGCCAAGGCCGCACAGGGCGATCGTCGGTCTTCGCTGAAGGATCAGCTCCTCCACGCGCTGCAGAGCGCCAGACCTGCCGACAAGGTCAAAGTCCTGCTCTGGCGGGTTCACTGTCGTTGGTCGCAAGACCACTGCGGGTGGGGACGCGACGGCGTTGAAGTTGGTTGTGCCGCCACTCGCGGCAGAAATTGACGCGCCAAGAAAGCTGTTTCCAGTAGGATTGATAGATCCATTGAAGGCATTGTCCATCGTGTCGTCTAGTTTGCATACTGCAAGCGACGCGGCCTCTCCCTCAAGATTCGCATGCTTTTGTTCTTGATGGAAGTTCTTACGACTGGTGTGATTCCCTGACGTCCGGCGGGGTCGCAGCGGGGGCCTACAGCGCGGCAAGCTTCGTGAGTGATTAGCGCGCTGCCCGTTACCCTTGCGCAGGTAGGCAGATTGCAAAACGTTGCGATTCGAGCTCTCTGTCGATGGCGAGAGATCCTACAACAGGGACATCTTGACCTTGCGCTTGCCGGTGCTCTCCTCTTGCTCGTCGTTGATGCGCACCTTGACCCGCTGGAACAGATCCAAACGGCGCGGCTTCTTGCCGGCGCGCACGGTCAGGCTGTACTTGTCGGCGTCAAAGTCGGCCTCGGGCTCGGGCTCGGCCATGTCGCGCAGCCGAATAAGCCCCTCGATGCCAAAGCGCGGCACAAAGACGACGATGCCGTTGGAGAAGATGCGCATCACGTAGCCGTCCTCGTCGACCACCTTGCCCTTGAGCGCCTGTCCGACGTAGTACTCGACGCTGGCGCGGCCGGCGAACTGCGCGTTGCGGTGGCGCACGTTGATGTTCTTGCAGATGCCCTCGAGCTTGGCCTTGCTGTGGATGCTCGAGTCTGGCGGCTCGTAGTCGATCGCCGCGGCTAGCTGCCGGTGCACGATCAGGTCGGCGTAGCGCCGGATCGGACTCGTAAAGTGCGTGTAGATCTCGCTCGCCAGGCCGTAGTGGCGGAACTCTGGGTACGCCTGCGTGCCGGAGCTAAAGTACTCGGCCGACATCATGCAGCGCGTCGCCAGGATGCGCACCAGCGTGTTAATGAACGGTTCCTTGTCGTCCACGCACGTGTCGAGGCTGTCCGCTAAGGCTTTCGATGTCTCGGTGCGGAGCTCCATGTTCTTCTTGACTTTGAGCTGCCGCGCGAGCTCCTCAAAGTTGGTCTTTGGCGGCGCCGCATGCCGGCGCAGCATCGCGGTCTGCGGAAAGGACTGGTAGATGCGCGCCGCGACGCTGGTATTCGCAAGCAGCATGAACTCCTCCACCAACGAGTTGGTGTCGAGCAGCTGCTTCGTCTTGACGTCTTTCGGATCCGAGGTCTCGCTCTCAGCCTCGACACGCACCTCTGGGCTGGCAAGGTTCAGCGCGCCGGCGTCCATGCGCTTCTGCTTCAGCTTCTTGGAGAGCTTTAGAAGAGTGCGCATGCCTTGGGTGAGTTCGTCCTTTTGAGACTTGTCGTCGATGCGCTTCTGCGCGGCTTCGTAGCTGAACGCTTCGCGCGAGCGGATGACTGACTTGGTGAACTCGGCAGACACAATCTCAGCGTCGGTGGTGATTTCCCAGACGACGGAAAAGGCGAAGCGCTCCACGTAGGGCTTCAAAGAGCATAGGTCCGTGCCGAGTAGCATGGGCAGCATGTCGATGCGCTTGTCGACCAGGTACACGGTCGTGCCGCGCGCGGCGGCCTCGGCGTCCATGGCATTGCCGGGCTTGACAAAGTTGGAGACGTCGGCAATGTGCACGCCAACCTCGTAGTTGCCATTCGGAAGCTTGCGCGCGTGCAGCGCGTCGTCAATGTCGACACAGCCGGGCGGGTCGATGCTGCAGACGAGCAACTCGCGCAGGTCGCGCCGGCTGCGCCATCCCGGGTCTGCAGTGTCGGCAGGCACCTTCCATTCGTGTCCCTCTGCGGGCAAGCAGTCGAGGACGGCCTTGGGAAAGGGCCGGTACTGCACGTCGTACTCAAGTAGCAGCGCTTCCGTCTCGGCGCCCTTGGCTTCAAGTTCGCCGAGGCTGCGGACAAAGTGGCCGACGGGATACCTCGACTCCTGGTCCCAGGCATCCATGGTGACGACGACGCGCTTGCCGACCATCTCGCTCGCCTGCCGGGTGCGGATGCGGATCTTGGGGATGCGCTTGTCCATGGGGATCAAGAAGACAGTCTGCTGTGCACGGCTGTACTTGGACGCGTCCCTAACCGAGTCGCGATCGATGTGGCCAACGTACTGCCGCCAGTTGCGCTTCGTGACGCCGACGACGCGCGCCGTCGGCTGCGCAGAGAGGTCGCGGTCTTTGCGGTGCACCTTCTTGACCTCGTCCTGCAGCGCGCGCCGCTCCTGCTCGGTCACGACCGCCTCGCCGTCGTCTGCCTCGGCATTGTCGTTCTTGTTGACCGTCTCCTCTTCGAGGATCTTGGTCGAGGGCGCCTTCCACTGGTCCTTGGGCAGGACCTCGACGACGACGAGGTCTCCGGCGACGGCGCGGTTGCCGTTCTCGCGCCCAAGCACGAGCAGAGGCCTGTCAAATGCCGGCACATGGATGGACCCCTCGAGGTAGTTGTAGGGCGAGACGTTGAAAGATCCCTGGTGCAGCGTGCCGTTGTTAATGCCCGTGCGGAGCTTCGAGTCTGAGTAGTAATCCGGGTAGATAAGCTCGGCCTTGCCTGTTGAGGGCCGCGTCGCCTTGGCTTCGTTGATCATATCCAGCAGTCTGGACGCGTCCTCGAGCCCAGAGACGTACTCGCTTAATGAAATAGCGCGGACGTCCTCGGCCTTTGCCTTGCGCGCATTGTCGCGGTCATCGGTGATCATCACAACCGCTGGTGCCGCGGCCTTGCGACCGGCGAGCTTGGTGACTTTCTCGAGGTGCTCCGAGTACCACTTGGCTGCCTTGCGTACAGCGCGATCGTTGCGGTCGTTGATGCTCTCTGCAGCGTCCCGCACGACGTACGTGTCGCAGCGGAAGTCGTTGAAAAAGACGTAGAACCGCTTGTCGTCATTCTTGGTCAGCGCCACCAGCCGGTGGTAGAGAGGTAGAGGACCGGTTCTTGACCTCTTCCAGCACCGTCTGCAGCACAATGACATCGAAGAAGGCGGTGCCCTGCTCGAACAGGTCCATGCCGGACAGAAAGGCATTGGTGTCCGGCAGCAGATAGTGGCCGGACGGGAAGGCTTTGGTCTTTGCCGGCTGCTCCGACAACACAAAGGGCGCCGTCTTGTCGTGCGAGTCGCGCGGCGCAATCTCGAGGCAAGGCACGCACAGCCGCGAGGAGCAGGGAATGTCTTGCCGCAGGTACACCTCGCGCACGATCTTCTGCACCTTGCCCTGCCGCGTCGAGCGAATGTACACCTTGCTCGACAGCGTCGGCCCACCATCGGCGAGCGCGAATTGGCGCTTCAAGCTCGTCATGTTGCTGTTGCTGTTGATCAATACGTGACCTGCGATGGCGAAGAAAAATGGCGACCAGCTTGCTGTCGAGTGCATGCTCGAACCGGTTAGGCGTCTCTCGCATTAGCTGTTGAGAGGTTATCGTAGAAGCAAAGGAGGCTAGGCTGAGCTCGACGTAGGCGTGAGGTCACTGGACGTCGAAGCTCGCGGCGGGAACAGCTACAGATACCGCGTCCATTGATTGCCAGCTCATTCTTCAGCAGCTGCGACGGCCTGACTGCCCGACCAGGCTCGGCTCGACTCGAGTCGGCTCGAAAGGAGATCACACACAGACGCGCGCGCAGGCCACGAGGCAGCGCGGCTGCAGCCATGTCGCTCGACCCGCCGCGGTACTTTTACGACCTGCAGAACAACATCCGCGGGCGGCCGGTGTCGTGGGAGGGCGCGGTGCGGGCCAAGACGATCACGGATGCGGACTTGAAGCAGATCAAGTCGGTCGACAAGGTCCGGCGCGAGCAGCGACGGCAGACCATCGACGCCGACCGGCATGCGTTCGTGACGCTATTCCTTGGCGGCGACCAGCGCGAGGGCATTCTCGCCTGCAAGCGCACCGACATTGTCCAGTACTCGCTCGTTCTCCTGAGCGACCTGATCGAGGGTGTGTCTTGTTCATTCGAGCAACGTGTGCACATGGTCTAACAAGACGAAGACAACGCGCCGTTTGTGGATGCGTTGGTGCAGCACTACGATCCTTACAAGCCGTTCTTGCCGCTGCTGGCGGTGTCAAAGAACCCCGAGGAGCCGACGCCGCTGCTCAGCTCGACGGTGCTGACGGCGCTGCTGTCGGCCGCGCTGGTCAAATCGAGCAAGCTGTCAGCGCAGACGGGCGCCGCGCTGCCCGAGGCGTTTGCGTACCTGCGCAACCTGGCGCAGTCGTCGGACTCGGGTGTACAAGACATTGCGGTCCAGCAGTATGCGTCACTACTGCGGTCTTCGGGCTCGCGCGAGCTGTTCTGGCAGCAACGCAAGGAGCTCTTCAGCCCGCTGCTCGAGATTGTCCGCCGCGCCGCATCCGGTGCCAAGGATACCGACTCGACACTTTACAACGGCGGCAGCAGCAGCGGCGCGCGGTCGATCATGTCCGACGCCAACCTCGGCGGCGGCGTCAGCATCCAGCTGCTGTACCACATCCTGCTCGTGCAGTGGCAGCTCAGCTTCGAGGGCGGCGAGATCGGCCCCGCCCTCGACGAGTGCGTTCTCCTGCTATGCGATTATGTTTGACCAAAAAGACTGACGAGATAAAGGGAGTACAATATTGTGCCGCTGCTGACGAACCTGCTGCGGGTGTCGCCCAAGGAGAAGATCACGCGGCTCATTGTCGCGACGCTAAACAACTTACTCGCGAGCAACAAGCAGACGCTACTACCGGCGGCGAACCAGGCGCGACTGCCGCTGCTGCTGAAGAACGTCAAGGGGCGGCACATTCAGGACCCGGACCTGCTTGAGGACGTGGAGCAGATCAAGTCGATGCTGGAAGAGTATAGCAAGGCGCAGACGACATTCGACGAATACGCGGCCGAAGTGCGCGGCGGGCACCTGCGTTGGACACCGCCGCACCGCGACCCTCAGTTCTGGAAGGAGAACGCGCGGCGGATCATGGACGAGGCCGGTGGCGAGCTGCCGCGCAAGCTGGCCGAGATCCTGGCCAAGGACTGGGCTGCGGACAAGCAGGTCCAGGCCGTCGCTTGCAACGACGTCGCCTGCCTTGTCAAGGAGGTGCCGGACAAGAAGGCGGCGCTGGAGAAGCTCGGCCTCAAGGCCCGCGTCATGACCCTCATGGCATCGGATGATGAGTCTGTGCGGTGGGAGAGCTTGCGCGCCGTCGGCGAGTGGCTGCGCTACTCGTTCAACGGGTGAGCAGGTGTTTTAAACGTCAAACTAAGAATGGGCACATCATCCGCGGGGATTTCTTGTTCTTTCATGCTCGTCTGGTTCGTCTAGTCGTGGAGGACGCGACTGATGCCTGCAACTGCTGGCGATGGTTTCGGCTTCGTCGTCCGTCTCTCCTCTCATGTTGAATGGACTCTCGCGCAGTCGTCTCCGAGTCCCACGTCATCGTGTGATCGAAGGACAGGCAGCGAAGTGGTGATTTTGAGTATTAATGCTCTCTTTCGCACCCACGTGCGAGCTCCTCGGGCAGAGTCCAAGGCAGCCGGGGCTCACTCGTGGATCGAACACAAGTCTCGGCGGGACAAGGGTAGCGGCACAGCCTCAGACGCCTTGATAGAAGCCTCGCAATGGATCCCACCATGACGTCGGATCATACTCGTACGCATTCGAGGCTCGGGAGCACGCCCGAGTCAGAGACTTCGGTGAACGACGCAGCAGAGGCTGCCGTCTGTCCAGCGCCTGCCCGAGGAGACACTGCCGTCTGCCAGTGTCGTGAGGAACCTGACGCTCTCTGCTGCAGATGGCTCCTCGGCTAAGCATGGGGCCCTGCAAGCCGGGCCTCCTTAGCCGCCGTCTCGGCGTCGCGCATCGCTTGCTTCTCCTCCTTGGACATGTCGTAGCGACCGATGAGCGCCTGGTTGAAGGGGTTCTCCTGCATCGTTCGTCGTGGTCAGTGAGTCCACAGAAACCAGGTGGAACAGAAACGTACGGGAGACTTTTCAAACTCCTTGCGGATCTGCTCGACCTTTTGCTGCCTCCGCAAGCTCTTGTCATCGGCCATCTCCGCCAGCCGTCGTTCCTGCAGAGCTCAAGATCAGCCACGTCTCTCGACACCGGACAAAGACAAACCTCGTAGGCGGCGTAGGCAGCCTTGAAGCGGCGCTCCGGATGCAGCTCGATCTTGGCCGACTTGCCGCTGTTGTTGGTCAGGCTGAGCGCGTCGAGGGCATTGTCGATGCCGCTGGCGCTGATGGCGCTCTCCTTGCCGCCCTCGAGCTGTCCGAGGTCGAGCGTGCCGCGCGACGGCCCGCTGGTGCCCTTCTTCTGCGCGCCCTTGGACTGCGACTTTGGGCCCTTGAGCGTCGCCTCCTCCTCGCGCGCGAGCGCTTCCTTCTCGGCCTTTTTGCGCGCCGCCTCTTCTTTCTTCGCCGCGGCCTCCTCCGTCTTCTTGCTGGACTTTGCGCCCTGCTCCCACTTGGACGCCTCGGCCGCCTCCTCCTTGGCCGCGGCTGCTGCCTTTTTGCCCGCTGCCGCCTCGGCCTTGCGCGCCTGGCCCGCGGCCCTGTGTTGCCGTCAGCCCACTGCTTCGTCAGAGATATGCGGGGCGGCCGTCATACTTTTTGCTGCCCTCTGCCTTGCCCTTTGGCGGCATCGTTGCTGGATCTATAGACGTTCAATCTCTGAGCTGTGGTGGCCGATTCGAGAGATTCCTGTTGTGGATGCTGGAAGCTTGAGGTAGCTACTCGTACAGAAGTGCAAGACAGTCGAGACGAAAGCTCGTACTTCTTGCCTTCAGCGGAGCATGCTTTTTGGTGATGTCGCGGGGCGCCGTCGCCACGCACGAGCACGCGTGCAGACTCTCACAAAGCGCGACGTCACGTCCTGTTCTTCTTCTGCATGTGCTGCGATCGGCTGAGCGACAGAGACGCTCCAAGTCGTCAAATCATTATCGACTCTGCAATGCCAGTGGTGCAGTTGCCCGATTCCTGGAAGCCCGGCGGCCAAGGAGACTACATTTGACGCATGTTGACGGCCCACGGGAGAGGGGACAACCGAATTGCTGTACGAGTACCGTGCGGCACCGCGGGTACTCGTCGACGCACGACGCACGATATGCGGCACCCACGGCAGGACAGTAGCAAAGAGCGCGTGACGTCGGCCGCAACAAAGGCGGGATAGGCGCGGCGCGGCGCCACGCGTCCGAGCAGCCGCACCATCCGACCGGTACGGAGTTGATCCGCGCTGTCTGCTTTTATCAGGTCCATCAGGCCGACACGCTGTACGGCAGAGGCCCCTGACAGAATGTCGCACCGGGCCTGGCAGCCGATGAATCGGGGCGCCGAGGCCAATGCGGCGCACCACACAGACGTGCGGCCGGTCGCAGGCCAGCGGACCCCGGCAGGGCAGCGCTCCCCTGCAGTCGGAAACGCCAGCCCGCTGTCTGCCAATACCGGAACCCTCCAAGGATCGAGGCCGGAGACTCAACCGGACCAGGACCTGGAGCAGGCTGCGGGCGCGGAGAGCACCACTCGCGTGGCCGCGTCGGCAAAGAACTACAAGATTCGGTCTGCGCTGGGTCTGCACGCGCAGGCGCCGATCGCCGAGGAGCACGACGAGCATCCGCACGCGGCGCTGTGGTGGCCGCGCGTGCGCAGCATCCTGCGCGAGCCGCTGTCCGAGTTCTTTGGCGTTTTCATCCTGGTCTGCTTCGGCGACGGCTCCGTCGCGCAGGTGCTGCTCTCCGAGCGCGACACCACTGCCCCCGGCGGCGCCGGCTTTGGCAACTACCAGAGCATCTCATGGGGCTGGGGCATCGGCACCTACCTGGGCATCTACGTCGCCGGCGACAGCGGTGCCTTTCTGAACCCGGCCATCACCCTCTGCTTCTGCATCTTCCGCGGCCTGCCCTTTCGCCGCTGGCCCGTGTACCTGGTCGCGCAGTTCCTGGGCGGCTTCGTCGCCGCGGCCGTCATCTACGCCAACTACATCTCCGCCGTCAGTCTCTCTGCTGTTGTTCCACTCTCCCTCCTGACGAAACCTCTAGATCGACGCGTACGCGGGCGCAGGCGTGCGCGCGGTGCCGCCGGCGGCCAATGCGACGGCGCAGATCTTCGCGACGTACCCAGCCGCGTTCGCCAACAAGGCGAATCAGTTCTTCAGCGAGTTCATCACGTCGGCGCTGCTGATGTTTGTCATCTTCGCGCTCAAGGACGAGTCGAACAACGGGGCCGCGATCGGCGCGGCAACTGGTTCCCACTGTCGCTCTTCTTCCTCATCTTCGGCCTCGGCGCCTGCTTCGGGTACGAGACCGGCTACGCGATCAACCTGGCGCGCGACTTTGGCCCGCGCCTGCTGTCCTACTGCGTCGGCTACGGGCCCGAGGTCTGGTCCGCAGGCAACTACTACTTCTGGGTCCCGATCGTGGCCAGCTTCGCGGGCACCCTGTTCGGCGCGCTGCTGTACGACCTCTTCATCTACACCGGCCCCGAGAGCCCCGTCAACAGCCCCTACCTGGGCCTGCCGTACCTTTTGAATCCCCTGGGCTTCGTCCGCGGCCGCCAGTACGAGCGCGACGACGAAGTCCCGCCGGAGAAGATCCTCGCCGAAGAAGGCCCTGCTGCTGCCAAAGCCGACGGCCCTCGCAGCGAGCCTGGCCTGCTCGATTAGGTTCATCGTCTCAAGCGCGCCCGGCCTGCTCGATTAGTCTCATCGTCTCAAGCGAGACAGCACAGCATAGCATACTTGTCATATATCTGCAAACGAAAAGCAATCCATTGGCGCTCTCCAAAGACGCAAGAGCCCAGGCTCCGACGAGCACTTACAAACGCCGGCCCTGTGCAAAACGTAAAAGACTACCCGACGACGCTCTTCATGCTCAGGCTCTCGAGGAAGCCGCCCAGGTCCTCCTTCTTGACCTCGACGACGCAGTGCTCGAAGCTGTCGATGCGCACCCGCGCCGCCGTCTCGCCCACCACCTGCTGGAAGGCGTTGCCGAAGCGGTTGCGCCCGCGCCCGCGCGCCCGCCGCCGCGCCGCCGGCGTCGCCTGCTCGTCGTCCGAGTCGTCTTCAGAGCTCTCGTCTGAGCCGCTGTCCTCGGTCTCCTCCTCCGTCTCGTCTTCGCCGTCGTCGTCGTCGTCGCGCGCAGAACGCTGCGCTCGCCGCTGCTCGCGCTCGGCGCGCTTGGCCTCGCGTCGTCGTTCGCGCTCCTTGCGCTGCCGCGCGCGCTCGTCCTTGCGCACTCGCCGCTCCCGCAGCTCGTCAGCGTCGCCCGTCGCGCTCGACCCGCCGCCCATGCCGACCACGACGTACACCCCGCGCGCCTCGTCGAGGCAGCCGATCACCAGGGGCACGCCGCTGTGCTTGCTCCTCTTCGAAGTCTTGCCGCCGTCGTGGTCGACCTCGCTGACGGCTTGGCCGACCCACAGCGCGAGTTTTGTGAGCGCGCCTGCGTGGCAGAAGACGGGGACGTCCGGCCCTTCCTTGACGAGTGCGAGGCGGAAGGCGTTCAAGTGCTTGATCTGCCGCTTCTGCAGTAGTGAGGTGCCTGTGCGCAGGATGGCTCGGTGTAGAGACTGCGCGAGCGGAATGCCAAGATTGATCCGCGATGGAGACAGCAGCGCGTCGTAGGCGGCGTAGAACCTCGACAGTGCCTCTTCTTCGGCCTGCTTCGTCGCTGCTTCCTCTGAGCCATCTGCGGCGCTTCCGAGAGCCGCGTCGGGATTGCCGCCGGGTGAGGAGACAGGCGGTGTGATCAAACCGTTCGATGCGCGCGTTGGCTCGCTCATGGGCTGTCCGACCTCGAGCATCGCACCGACGACGACAGCGACGTCGGCAGCGCTGAGGCATGCCTTCCAGCCCCATGTTCGCACAAACCCCCAGCCGTCCTTGTCGACACCGCTGACGGTTGCAGACGCGGGCGGCACGAGCCCGTCCAAGCCGTACATGGGCGCAAAGTGCAGCAGCCGCTCGCGCAGACCGCGCTTCAGCTCCGCGTCCATGTGGGTGTACGACTGCTTGCACTGCACCAGGCTGACACCCATCTTGGCCAGCAGCTTGTGCAGCCGCCGCCGGCCGTTGTCGCTCCAGATGTGCAGCTTGGCCGACAGGTACGGAGAGTGCAGCATCGCGTCGTACAGGCTCCAGTGGCGCGTCAGTAAGAAGCGCGGCTCCGGCGACAGGCGGATCGCATTGTCTGTTGGTGACCGTGCGCGCACCAGGATTGCGTCGGTGGCCTGGCCGCGCATGACTTCGCGACCGTTGTCGTTGGTCTCAGCTGGATTCAATCGCCGGACTTCGTCGCGTAGGAGCTGTCGGATACGAAAGCCCCGCCGCCTGTCCAGCCCGTCAAATGCGCAGGTATGTCGTGGTTGGTGAGCGAAAAGCCGGTCGGGGTGCGGCCGTACAGCTCCATGCTCGACACGCCAACTATCGACAGCCAGAGCATGTCGTTGTCTTCGCGGCCAAGCTCCGACGCCAGCGAGTACATGACAGACGAGATGGGCTCCGAGTATGACGTGCCGAGCGAGTGGTAGCTTTCCAGCGTCGCGTCGTGCTTTTGGCGCATTCTGAGCAAGTCGCGACGCATCTGCCTGGCGGTCGGGCGTCGTTCCGGTTCGATCTCGACCACCGGGTAGGATGAAAATGAATCCTGCTGGTTGGATGGCGGGATTGCGTCGTCGCTGTCGAGGGACAGGTTGCCAACGTTTCGCCTGCGTGAATGTGATGGAGACTCTGGTATGGCCGAGGACTGTCAAACCCCTAGTCAGTGCTGATCTTTGCTTCAGAGAACGGAGAGACTCACGGAATTACTGCGTCGGCGTTGCCGGTCAGGTCCCTCGTCATCGTCGCCGTCGTCTTCGAGGCTGCGCTTCCTCCC
This sequence comes from Lumnitzera racemosa, assembly GCA_024138005.1. Classification (NCBI taxonomy): domain Eukaryota; kingdom Viridiplantae; phylum Streptophyta; class Magnoliopsida; order Myrtales; family Combretaceae; genus Lumnitzera; species Lumnitzera racemosa. Next base: position 5,060 of record JAMXBC010000040.1, on the reverse strand, counting down.
AATTGGAGGGCTTGACGGAACCGCACCGGCCTGAGCTGGCTCGTCAAAGTCGTCGTCAAAGTCGTCATCCAGATCGTCGTCAACATCAGGCATCTCCTCCAGCGCCCACCAAGCATCCCGCTCCGCGTCGAGCTCCTCGGCGATGTCGCCGTCGTCAAAGACGACAATGCCGCCGCTGCCTCCGGACTTGTAGGACTTTGTGACCACTCCCTTGTCGACGCCGAGGCGGCGCAACGCAGCGACACGCTCCGTCGCGGGAACATCTTGAGTGGAGGGCACGCCACCAAAGACGTTGGCCAGGTTCCAGGGCCTGCGTGCGTCAAAGACCCACACGTCGACACCGTCCGCACCGCCCGTGCCGTCCTCGTTGAGCTCGAGCCCAAAGACAGCCTCGAGATCGACGAGGCCGCCTACGCCAAGGCAGCAGACAACGCCGCCGGAGCCGCCATCAGAGTACCGCATCGGCTGGACCATGTCCTGGCCTGCCTTGGCGAGGTCTCCATAGCCGGTGATCGGCTTGATCCTGTGCGGGATGTAGTCCCGCTTGAGCAGAGACGTGAAGATGCGGCACGCGCACAGCGCGTCAGGCTCGAGTGCGACCAGCACCAGCACCGGCGGTGACAGCGGGTGGTGCGTCTTGACCAGCTGCGAGTAGAGTTGTCCTATGAGCGCCCGTGGAAGGTACATGCCGCCCGCAAGGCATCGATCCGCCGCGTCGTCCTGGTTGTTTGACGGTCTTCCTGCTCAGGCGGTCGTCCCGGCGCGATTGTTGTGTGAGCTGTCGACAAGTAGAGTTCCCTCGAGAGCGAGACCAGGACAAGCTCTGGCTGGCCGGCAAGTCGAAAAGGTCAAGACGGCGGGTAATGATGTATACGACAGAGGCACGCCGAGCTCGAGCAGCGAGCGTCAAACATCCGCCGAACGCGTCCTGGACCCCGACACGCGCCGCGATCGACGTAACGCGACGGCGGCGCGTAGACTGCCTGCTGTGAGTGGCCTACTTCAGACGCTATACTCCAGATGCTTTCACGGTGCTCAATGCCTGTGCTTCAGGCGTGACGCGGGTATGCTCTCCAGCCATCGAGTCGCATTCACTACGCTGAAGGCGGATTAGCGCAGGACAGTCATGACCTCTCGACTCGACGCAGCGCAGCGGCTGCACATCCACGACCTGCCACGGTGGAGCGAGAGAAGAGCGATTGTTGCGACATGGTGCTAGACGAAGAGCAGTGAGCACTACGGCTGCGAACGAAACCCTGACGCCGTCTTGCAGTGAGGATGGAGGACAACAGCCCTTGCAGCTCACACAGCTGGCACGCTACTAGCTAGCTGGTGTTGCCGTGGCGCTGACCGTGCGAGTCTTCCACGCATGCGTTGCTGCGGCTGGCGTCCTGGCCTGAACAGCTTGGTGCGGCCTGTGCGGGTCAACAGAAGGTGCTTGCCGCGAAGCAATTTGCCACAGCCGGACTGCTTAGCGAGTGGACCGCTCTCACACTCGTCTGCAGAGCTGCACGACTGTGGATCGACGAAACATGTGCTCAGTCGTCTTCGGCAGTCCCTGCACTGGAAGAGCACGCCGTCGCGGGGCGCGATGGCCGGCGCAGCCTATCACGTTGACTCGACCGCGTCGTTCGACCACGCTGGCCCTGCAGCATAGCTCCTGCATCAACCTAGTGAGGGGTCTCAGGCCCTGGCCGCGCGAGCTGCATTCGCTCCGATATCTCTCGGCGGCAGCTCTGCGGCAGCTTCGGCACGCAGCCTGGCAGCCACAACAGCGGCTGTACACAACCCGGTATCGCCCTTCCATGTCCTCGCTCGCGGCCGTCCTTTTCGCTGCGGACCCATTGCCCCTCCTTCTGCCCTTCTGCTTCTGGTAGGTGGGGTGCACGTTCGTGCGACTTTGTCGATGGAGCTCCGTGGCGATCCTCGTTCTATATAACGGCGGCCGTTTGACGCCCTGTCTACATCAACTTCAACGGTCATACATCCTTTTGTGACACTATCGAGTGAGTTCGCCGGCCTCGAGCTCCCATACACCTGGCAGTGCTGACTACGGCCGCTATCCCGGACAGACCTTCTCAGCTTCAGGTACCCTTGCTCTCCTCCTGCACGCAGGGAAGGGGGAAAGCATGGCGCCCGCCAAGATGGTGTTCTCATGAGCAGATCAGATGCCTTTTGCCTCGAGGTAAAGTGTGTTGCATGAGCCGGTGCCTGGCCGATGTCTTTGTGTCGTCCTCTGCCGGTCGGGTCAACGCCAGACCAGCAGAAGACGCAGCAAAGATACCGGTCGTGGCTGAGATTATACGGCTGCACCTGATCTGGATAATACCAGCGCGAGGAATCATGCTCTTCCCTCCTGTCCTGTCTGCCTGTCGGGCGCGCGTGGCTGACCCGAGCAGATACTTCCTGTGAACCCCCCTCGCAAACCGCAACGATGGCCCCTCCGGTTGCTAGCTTCTCCGAGTCTGTCGGCACCACTATCAGTGCCGTGCAGAAGAAGCTCGAGGCGACGTCGGTCAATGGCTCCACCGAGACCGTGGCCGAGATGGCCGGCAAGTGGGACGCCTTTACCTTCTCGCCGATCCGCGAGAGCACCGTCTCCTCGCGCGATGACGCGCCGCTACTTCCAGGACCTGGACACCTACGCCGAGAGCGACATTGTCATCATCGGCGCCGGCTCCTGCGGCCTGAGCACCGCATACATGCTGGCCAAGGCCCGTCCGGACCTCAAGATTGCCATCATCGAGGCCGGCGTCGCCCCTGGTTCGTCCTAGGGATATCCTCGTCTGAAGACCCGCAGCTAACAACGACGAAAGGCGGCGGTGCGTGGCTTGGTGGGCAGCTGTTCTCCGCGATGATCATGCGCAAGCCCGCGGACGCGTTCCTGCGCGAAGTTGGCGTGCCGTACGAGGACGAGGGTGACTACGTGGTGGTCAAGCACGCGGCCATCTTCACGTCGACGCTGCTTTCCAAGGTGCTGCAGTTCCCGAACGTGAAGCTGTTCAACGCGACCTGCGTTGAGGACCTGATCACGCGGCCGCACGAGGGCTCGTTCCGCATTGCGGGCGTGGTGACTAACTGGACGCTGGTGTCGATGCACCACGACGACCAGTCGTGCATGGACCCCAACACCATCAACGCGCCGGTGATTGTGTCGACGACGGGCCACGACGGCCCGATGGGCGCCTTCTGCGTCAAGCGCCTCGTCAGCATGCAGCGCATCGAGAAGCTGGGCGGCATGCGCGGCCTCGACATGGCCACCGCCGAGGACGCCATTGTCAAGAACACGCGCGAGATCGTGCCCGGCCTGATCGTCGGCGCATGGAGCTGTCCGAGGTTGACGGCGCGAACCGCATGGGCCCGACCTTTGGCGCCATGGCCCTGTCCGGCGTCAAGGCTGCCGAGGAGGCCCTGCGCGTCTTTGACGCCCGCAAGGCCCAGAACGACCTTTGAGTATGGGTTGTCTCTCGATAGCTTCGTACGCGAGCTGTTCATCATCATCTTCTTGCTTTCTACTCACGTGCCTTGCCCGTCTTTGCGCATGCAATCTCGTTCAAAGTCGTCTGTATCGCTCGGGATGATCAAGCAACGATACGAGAGTAGCTGGTTGCGCGCCTCCACATACCTGAGCTGTGGCCATCCCGCAACCTTATCGACAGCGTCTCTCGACATCCAACGATGCGCGACGATGACAAAGAAGCAGTACATGTGCCGGGCACAGAGCAGCTGGTCGATATCGCGCACCAGCGTCTGCTGCTGGTCCCGGCGCCGTCCACCGATGGCGACGACCCGCTGAACTGGAGCCCCCGACGGAAAGCGCTGGCCTCGGTGTGCTGGGCGGTGTACGTGTTTGCCAACAGCTTTGCGAATGCCAATCTGGGCTCCGTGCTGGAGCCGCTCTCTAAAGCCCGCGGACTGTCTCTCAGCACGCTCAACGCAGGCACCGGGTACCTCTTCCTGCTGGCCGGCTGGGGGCTGCTGTTCTGGGGCCGTTTGCGCTGCAGTTCGGCCGCCGGCCGGCGTATCTGCTTTCGCTGCTGGGCGTCGTCGGCGTCACGCTCTGGGCGCCGTACTGCTCGTCGCCCGGGCAGTGGTACGGCCGCGCGGTGTTGGCGGGCTTCTTTGCGGCGCCGGTCGAGGCGCTGCCGGAGCTGAGCGTGGCGGATCTCTACTTTACGCACGAGCGCGGCACGTGGACGGGTCTTTACGCGTTCATGCTGGTCGGCAGCAACTTCTTTGCGCCGCTCGTCTGCGGCTTCGTGGGTTTCTCGTTCAGGGAGGGGAAGCGATGCTGACGAGGAAGGCAGATCAATGTCGGGCAGGGCTGGCGCTGGGTGTTTTACTATCCTGCCATCGTTGCCGGTGCGGCCTGCGTCTTTTTGTTCTTCTTCATGGAGGAGACCAAGTACGACCGCAGCGCTGTTCTTCCTCTAGAGACAGAAGGCAGCGCATGGGTTGCAGAGACCAAGGAAAAGGTCACGGCGACCGGGAGCCAGCGGACGACAGAGGACCCTGTCGTTAAAGACCGGCAGTGGACACCGCCGACAAAGACGTTCAGGCAGAAGCTGAGGCTGTTCACGACGTCGAGGCCCTTTGAGATGCACCGCCGGGCATTCACGCAGCTCTACTTCCTGATTTTCCAGTGCCGCTGTTTGCGGGTTTTCTCTACGGCTCTGTCCTGATCTGGTTCAACGTGATGAACGCGACGGCGAGCATGATCCTGTCCTCGCCACCGTACAACTTCTCCAGCGGGCTGGTTGGGCTCGCCTACGTGGCGCCGCTGCTGGGCACCGCCGCAGCCGGGCTGTACACGGGCTGGGGCTCAGACGTGCTGGTGCGGCGAGCGACGCGGCGACACGGCGTGTTTCGAACCGGAGCAGCGCCTCCCGCTGACCCTGGTCCTGCTGCTGGTGATCCCAGCGTCGCTTATCCTCTGGGGCGTCGGCGCCGCGCACAAGGTGCACTGGGTTGGGCTGCTGTTCGGCATGGCCGGGCTGGGCTTCCAGAACACGGTCGGTGCGAGCGCCGCGTTCAGCTACCTGGTCGACTCGCACCGGGCG
>JAMXBC010000003.1:113459268-113723256 GCA_024138005.1 Lumnitzera racemosa | reverse complement strand
CGGGGAGGATCTCGGTCCTTCTACTGCAAACTATTTCAAGAACTTACTATCAAAAGATCATGAAGTAGAGTCCTTTCATTGCCCCAGCTGGGTGTCCAAGATTATCAATGAGGAGGAAAATAAGAAGCTGGTTTCCGTTCCTACATTTGAAGAGGTATCTAAAGTTATAAAGGAACTGGAAACTGATTTGGAACCTGGGCCAGATGGTTTCGGGGGAATGTCTTATAAACACTGTTGGGAGGTTGTTGGAAAGGACTTCTATGAAGCAGTATTAGAATTTTTTGATGGATCCCCCCTTCCATGGTTCTATACAGCAGCTACCATAGTCTTAATTCCGAAATCCAATACTCCTACTCAATGGAAAGACTTCCGGCCAATCAATCTTTGTAACACATCATCCAAAATCTTTTCAAAAATCCTATGTAACAGACTAGGTGATATACTCCCTAGAATAATCACTCCTAATCAATCAGGTTTCGTTAAAGGGAGGAACATACTCGACAATATCCTCCTGGCCCAAGAACTACTGTATGATTTAAATAGAAAAGTCAGGGGCGACAACATTATCATGAAACTTGATATAGAAAAAGCATATGATAGGATTGATTGGGTCTTTCTATTTTCCATGATCGATAACTTAGGATTTCACTAGAAGTTTACATACATGATTAAGAGGATTCTGTGCAATAGTTGGTTTTCAATTCTAGTCAATGGGAGGTGCTCAGGCTTCTTTCAATCCACGAGGGGGCTAAGCCAAGGAGACCCCCTTTCTCCCTCACTCTTTATCATTGCTGCAGAATATCTATTAAGGGGTTTAGACTCCCTCTTTAACAGATTTACTTCCTTAAGGTTTAGGACATCTTCTCATCAGTGGATTTCCCATCTTAGCTTTGCTGATGATTGTATACTTTTCTTGAATGGTGCAACTCCTTCTATCACAAAAGTTCTAACATTCCTTAAACATTATGAAAGAGTCTCGGGTCAAAAGATCAACACTCATAAGAGCTCAATTCTAATTCCTGATAAATTAAAATCATCAAACAAAAGGAAGATCAAAACAATCACTGGGATGAAAACTCAAAATCCACCATTATTATATCTTGGTTGTCCGTTGGTGGTTGGTCCCAAAAAACGACAAGTCTTTGATGCCATTTTTGAAAAAGCTGCAAATAAAATTAATCATTGGTCCTCCTTGTGGTTATCTGCTAGGGGTAGAATCTGTCTCATAAAAAGTGTACTAACTTCACTTCCTCTATTCCTTTTCCAAGCCTTTAAACCTCCTATATGGGCTATTAAAAAATTAGAAAGCATGTTTGCCAGTTTTCTTTAGGGAGACTCGAATGAATCCAAATCGACTCATTGGGCCTCTTGGGGAAAATTATGTCTTCCCACAAGTGAAGGTAGAATAGGAATTAGGTCTATGAGAGAATTTTCACAAGCCTTGGAGGTTAAACTTTGGTGGAAACTAAGGAATGAAAAGTCTATTTTCACAGAGTTTATCAGCTCAAAATATCTTAAAGGGAAACACCCAAACGAAATGGTAGCTTCCTTGGATTCTTCTCCCCTCTGGAAGAGGATTCTAAGGGCTAAGGAGTTAGGTGAGAAACATATTTATCATGGTTTGGGGAGGGGCGAAATAAGCTTTTGGTATGATCAATGACACCTACGTGGCCACCTATTTCAACTGACACCAGTAACATACCTAAGAATCTTAGTCAAAGACCTTTGGATTAATAATCAATGGGATATGGACTCAATAAGAAGGATTCTCCCCAGTGAATATAGAGAAGAGATGTTGTCCTTATCCATTACCCAAGGGGTTAAGGATACAGTCATTTGGAAAGAGTCTCCAAATGGTTTATTTTCAGTCTCTAATGCTTGGAACATGATAAGAAGGAGAGGCAATGAATCGGTTAGCTGCTCTCTTTTCTGGAATAAATTTATCCCAACAAAGATTTTAGTCTTCATGTGGAGAACTGTCAGGTCTTTCATTCTACGGAGGATAAACAACGTGCATGGGGAAGATCAATGGCTTCTCAATGTGTGAACTGTCTATCTGAAAGTGAGTCTGCTATACAAGTGCATTTAAAATGTAATTTTGCAAGGGATGTTTGGAACGGCATTGGTAAGTTTTTTGGAATTTTACCTTTCCCTAATATTAACTACATAGATGTAATGCTAAAATTCTGGAAAAGTAAGAGTGGTAATATTTCAAATCATATTAGGACATTTGTGCCATCAATTACTTTGTAGCACATCTGAGTGAAAGAAATAATCGAAAACACATAAATTTAAGGAAAAATGCAAATGTGATAGTTAATGATATTATTAATGATCTATTATTGTTTGGGAAGGCATGCCCTCTATCTATGAAACAAATCAAGGATGATGAATTACTCTTTAAGAACATAACCTACCCTAGGAATAAAGCAATTCGTAAAATCACTGCCTGGGTTGCTCCTCCCCCCAATGTGGTTAAGCTCAGTGTTGATGGCAGTCTTGCTAATGGCAAAGGGGGGGGAGGTGGTATCTTAAGAGATTCCAAAGGGAAATTTTTATGGGGATTTGGATTCAAAACTGAACCTAAGTCCATCGATATTATTGAACTTCATGCACTTAAAAAAGGTCTCAAGTTATGCAGGAAGTACAACGTAAAGAACATATGCATTGAGATAGATTCCCTAGTTGTATCAAAATGGCTGTCCTCAGAAGTAACAAGGTAGGATGTCTTGAATGATATCTCATGGGCAAGGAAGATGGTCAAAGAAGTCAAAGTACAGGTATCACACATCCTAAGAGAAAAGAATGCAGCTGTGGACTGGATAGTCAAGGAAGCTTGGGGGAGGCAAGAGGACTTCACATTGTTTCATTTCGAAGGCTTGCCTCCCGAATTGAAAACAATCCTCAAAAAAGACTTGGATGGTTTGCATCATTATAGTAGCTTTTAATGTTTAGCTCAGTTTTTACAAATAGTAGTCTCATTGTAAGGGGAATTTCCAGTGCAGGTAAGGCGAACACTAAGAATTCTAAGAAAGAAAAACAAGGTAAATCCAAACAAATATATGTCCCTAAACTTCCTATTGAGACGCAAGGAAAAGGAGAAACTTTCGAAGTGGGGCAATGTTCCAAAATGAATGAAGACACTGAGAAGGCCGCAGTGAATGACAGGGTTGAAAACGAGCTTTCTCCCGCTCCTGCTGGGGATGGTAGTCATGGTATGACCAATGATAATACTGCAGATAGGCCTTCTCAGGGAGGGGTTATTGCTTCTGTGACTGTTCCTGATCCAGACATTATAACCAGTACGGTTAATCCTGTGGATGATGCTGTTGTTGCGGGAGGAGTTTCCCTTGCTCCTAGTTCTGGTTCTTTGGAGTCTCAGGACAAAGGTAACTCTTGTCTGTTAAATGATTTTCATTGTTCCTTAAATGGCATTTCAAATGACATCCCAAGCAACGGCTCATTCGAAGACCAAGGCAAGGAAGGTGAGCAGGTAGACACAGATGAATTCTCGGATGCTGAATATGATTCAGACTATGATCCCACCCCAAAAGTTCTAAAAGGAAAATCCATGGATGACCTGTCTGTAAGTTCTTCAACCACTGCTATAGCAAAGGACAAAGGTGCACACTCTGCTCCCTCATCTCCTAGTCACCGAGAGGTAGGTGGAATTAACTTTACCCCACTTACTGATTTACCATGAAATGCATGTATTGGAACATAAGGGGCCTAGCTAATGGTAGGTCTTTGAAACGCTTACACAAACTGATCATAATAAATAAATTGCAGCTGGTTATGATTAGTGAGCCCATGACTTCTAACTGCAACATAGAAAAGGTGGTGAAATTATTAAACTTTAAAAATTTCAAATCCAATTTAAATTCGAAAATCTGGATTTTTTGGCATGATAACCTGGAATGTAGCTATTTATTAGATGCTGAACAATTTGTCCATCTGTCATGTCGCCAAAATAACTCTAATTATTGTCAAATCACTGCGGTCTATGCAAAATGTTCTAGATCAGGTCGCAAGGATCTGTGGAATGGTTGGAGACCATATTTGAGCAAATTAACTGTCCTTAGATGGTCTTAAGGGACTTCAATGCTATCCTATCACCACATGAGAGAAAAGGCTGTTCAAAAAATGATGAGGGCTCCAGCTTAGATTTTAAGAATTGCATTACCAGATGCCAATTAGCTGATGCTAGATTTAGGGGATGTCCATTCACTTAGTCTAGAAAGAAATCCATGTTAGACTCGATAAAGCTCTTGTTAACAATGAATGGGCTGTCAAATTTGAAAGTTTTAATGTAACTCACCTTAATAGAACATGTTCTGACCATGCGCCTCTTCTTGTGGAATTAACAAACAAAGTTACAGCAAGGGGGTTGCAAATTCATATTTCAAAACATGTGGACGAGGCACCATTCTTTCCTTAAATTGGTGGAGTCTTCCTGGAATGCTGACTGCAACTATCAAGGACTAATTAGATTCCAAATAAAATTACAAAGACTAAAACATTCCCTTACTAAATGGAATAAAGAGGTGTTTGGCAACATTCACAAAAAAGTCAAGGAGGCTGAAGAACGTGTTAACGAATTAGAAAAGATGAATATGTTTGATGAACAGGAAGATTCATATATAAAATTACAGAAAGCTAAAAAAGAACTTTTGGAACTGATTGAACAAGAAGATACTTTTTGGAAACAAAGAGATAAAGTTAAGTGGTTGAGTGATGGGGATAAAAACACAAAATACTACCACGCTGTTGTTAAAGAAAGGAGAGTCAAGAATGCAATCACGAAAATAAAGGATAGCAGTGGTTCTTGGATAGACGGGGAGGATCTTGGTCCTTCTGCTGCAAATTTTTTCAAGAACCTGCTATCTAAAGATCATGAAGTCGAGTCCTTTCATTGTCCCAGCTAGGTGTCCAAGATTATTAGTGAGGAGGAAAATAAGAAGCTGGTTTCCATTCCAACGTTTGAAGAGGTCGCTAAAATTATAAAGGAACTGGAAACTGACTCAGAACTTGGGCCAGATGGTTTCGAGGGGATGTTTTATAAACACTGCTGGGAGATTGTTGGAAAGGACTTCTATGAAGCAGTATTAGAATTTTTGGATGGATCCCCCCTTCCCAGGTTCTACACAGCAGCTACCGTAGTCTTAATTCCGAAATCCAATACTCCTACTCAATGGAAAGACTTCCGGCCAATCAGTCTTTGTAACACATCATCCAAAATCTTTTCAAAAATCCTATGTAACAGACTAAGTGATATACTCCCTAGAATAATCACTCCTAATCAATCAGGTTTCGTTAAAGGGAGGAACATACTCGACAATATCCTCCTGGCCCAAGAACTACTGTATGATTTAAATAGAAAAGTCAGGGGCGACAACATTATCATGAAACTTGATATGGAAAAAGCATATGTTAGGATTGATTGGGGCTTTCTATTTTCCATGATCGATAACTTAGGATTTCACTGAAAGTTTACATACATGGTTAAGAGGATTCTGTGCAATAGTTGGTTTTTTGTCCTAGTTAATGAGAGGTGCTTAGGCTTCTTTCAATCCACTAGGGGTCTAAGGCAAGGAGACCCCCTTTCTCCCTCGCTCTTTATCATTGCTACAGAATATCTATCACGGGGATTGGACTCCCTGTTTAACAGACTCAGTTCCTTAAGGTTCAGGACAACTTCTCATCAGTGGATTTCCCATCTCATCTTTGCTGATGATTGTATACTTTTCTTGAATGGTGCAACTCCTTTTGTCACAAAAGTTCTAACATTCCTTAAACATTACGGAAGGGTATCGGGTCAAAAGATCAATACTCAGAAGAGCTCAATCCTCATTCCAGATAAACTAAAATCATCTAACAAAAGGAAGATCAAAACAATTACCGGAATGAAAACTCAAAATCCACCACTATTATATCTTGGATGTCTGTTGGTGGTTGGTCCCAAAAAACGACAAGTATTTGATACCATTTTTGAAAAAGTTGCAAATAAAATTAATCATTGGTCCTCCCTGTGGTTATCTGCTAGGGGAAGAATCTATCTCATAAAAAGTGTACTAACTTCACTTCCTCTATTCCTTTTCCAAGCCTTTAAACCTCCCATATAGGCTATTAAAAAATTAGAGAGCATGTTTGCTAGTTTTCTTTGGGAGACTCGAATGAATCCAAATTGACACATTGGGCCTCATGGGGAAAATTATGCCTTCCCTCGAGTGAAGGTGGAATAGGAATTAGGTCTATGAGTGAGTTTTCACAAGCCTTGGAGATTAAACTATGGTGGAAACTAAGGAATGAAAAGTCTATTTTCACAGAGTTTATCAGCTCTAAATATCTTAAAGGAAAACACCCAAATGAAATGGTTGCTTCGTTGGATTCTTCTCCCTTTTGGAAGAGGATTTTAAGGGCTAAGGAGTTAGGTGAGAAACATATATATCATGGATTGGGGAGGGGCGAAATAAGCTTTTGGTATGATCAATGACACCTACGTGGCCACCTATTTCAACTGACACCAATAACATACCCAAGAATCTTAGTCAAAGACCTTTGGATTAATAATCAATGGGATATGGACTCAATAAGAAGGATTCTCCCCAGTGAATATAGAGAAGAGATGTTGTCCTTATCCATTACCCAAGGGGTTAAGGATACAGTCATTTGGAAAGAGTCTCCAAATGGTTTATTTTCAGTCTCTAATGCTTGGAACATGATAAGAAGGAGAGGCAATGAATCGGTTATCTACTCTCTTTTCTGGAATAAATTTATCCCTACTAAGATTTCATTCTTCATGTGGAGAACTGCCAGGTCTTTCATTCCTACGGATGATAAACAATACGTATGGGGAAGATCAATGGCTTCTCAATGTGTGAACTGTCTATCTGAATGCGAGTCTGCTATACATGTACTTTTAAAATGTAATTTTGCAAGGGATGTTTGGGATGGTATTGGTAAGTTTTTTTGAATTTTACCTTTCCCCAATATTAATCACATAGATGTAATGCTAAAATTTTAGAAAAGTAAAAGTGGTAATATTTCAAATCATATCAAGACATTTGTGCCACCAATTACTTTGTGGCACATTTGGGGTGAAAGAAATAATCGGAAACACAGAAATTTAAGGAAAAATGCAAATGTGATAGTTAATGATATTACTAATGATCTATTATTGTTTGGGAAGGCATGTCCTCTATCTACGAAACAAATCAAGGATGATGAATTACTCTTTAAGAACATAACCTACCCTAGGAATAAAGCAATTCGTAAAATCACTGCCTGGGTTGCTCCTCCCCCCAATGTGGTTAAGCTCAATGTTGATGGCAGTCTTGCTAATGGCAAAGGGGGGAGGGGAGGTGGTATCTTAAGAGATTCCAAAGGGAAGTTTTTATGGGGATTTGGATTCAAAACTAAATCTAAGTCTATTGATATTATTGAACTTCATGCACTTAAAAAAGGTCTCGAGTTATGCAGGAAGTATAAGGTAAAGAACATATGCACTGAGACAGATTCCCTAGTTGTATCAAAATGGTTGTCCTCAGAAGTAACAAGGTGGGATGTCTGGAATGATATATCATGGGCAAGGAAGATGGTCAAAGAAGTCAAAGCTCAGGTATCACACATCCTAAGAGAAAAGAATGCTGCTACGGATTGGATAGCCAAGAAAGCTTGGGGGAGGCAAGAGGACTTCACATTGTTCCAGTTCGAAGGCTTGCCTCCCGAATTGAAAATAATCCACAAAAAAGACTTGGATGGTTTGTATCATTCTAGCAGCTTTTAATGTTTAGCTCAGTTTTTTCAAAAATCATTCTCATTGTAAGGGGAGTAGTACTCCCTTGTCTATTTTCTGCAAACATGACAATGTAAGGGATGTAGTACATCCTTATTTAAATTTTCATGCAGGTCAAGTTTTGTAACAAAGAGGTCAGGTATAGGCCCCCCTCTTCATTGTAAATCTTTTAATTATTAATAAAACTGGGGCTGGCGACCCACCCCCCCAGTATCCGAGTTTTACCAATTAAAAAAAAAAACCCTAAAACCCTAAACCCTAAATCCTAAAACTCTAAACCCTAAACCCTAAACCCTAAAACCCTAAACCCTAAACCCTAAACCCTTAACCCTAAACCCTAAACGCTAAACCCTAATCGGTAAACCCGTAACCCTCGACCCTAAACCCTAAACCCTCAACCCTCAACCCTAAACCCTAAAACCCTAAACCCTCAACCCTAAACCCTCAACCCTAAACCCTAAAACCCTAAACCCTAAACCCTAAAACCCTCAACCCTAAACCTTAAACCCTCAACCCTAAACCCTAAACCCTCAACCCTAAACCCTCAACCCTAGGAATAAAGCAATTCGTAAAATCACTGCCTGGGATGCTCCTCCCCCTAATGTGGTTAAGCTCAATGTTGATGGGAGTCTTGCTAATGGCAAGGGGGGAGGGGGTATCTTAAGAGATCCCAAACGGAAGTTTTTATGGGGATTTGAATTCAAAACTGAATCTAATTTTCTACTTTTTTGTGTTTTTCCTCATTTAGCACCTCTTATCTTATTGGAATGAAAATAAAATAAAGGAGGCAAAAATTGGGTGCCTACATTGACTCCTCTAAAGCTTCTCCCATCACTAAAATATCATCAACAAAGAAGAGATGAGACAACTTCAAATCCAACCCCTTATTGCCAAAGGCTTCCACTTCCTATCTATTAGCTCATGGATTCTTTAATTAATCATATACGCCATTAAAATAAAAAGGCATGGTGATGGCAGATCACCTTGCTGTAGACCTTCACTTGAGTGTAATTGATCTAGCATTGCAACATATAATATAACCTAATAAGTTATCGTTGCCAAACAAGATGAAATAAGTTTAATCCACTTTAAAGGAAAATTTAGACCTTCCAAAGTCACTCTAATGAAATCCCATTTAACTCCATCATATGCTTTTTCTAAGTCTAGCTTCACCACCATTTAACAATCTTTTCCTTTCTTTCAGTTAATAGAGTGCAAACTTCTTCAAAGATAATAATATTGTCCTTTAGTACTCTTATAGGAATTAAGAATAAAGCTAGCCTACTCTATACTAATGTGATTATCCAAATGCCCTCTTAATCTATTGATAAGTAGCTTACTTGTTGTTTTGTACATAGTAGTATACAGGTTAATTGGTCTATAATCTTTCAACTTATTAATCCCTATGAGCTTCATAATCAGGACTACAAGTGTCTTATTTATCTCTTCTAACATAACCCTTGTTTAAAAGATATTTTTTACCACTATGCAAATTATACTTCCTATAATACTCTAGCAACTCTTGAAACATTTAGTATACAATCCATTCACTGCTAGAGACTTATTGTTTCCAATATACCTCATGGCTCTCTTTATCTCCTTATGGAAACAACTCTTTTGTATCTCCAACTTCTCTTTGTTTGAAATTCCCATAAGAGAACACCCTTACTTTGATGAAGAAAAATTGCAGACCATCTTTCCAAATGAAAAGACCCACTAAAGTGATTGGTTACTAGCATATGAATACCTTCAATATTACATATACAATTCCTAACTGTATCAAATCTATTGTGATTTCTATATATGACATATAATATTTAAAATCTATTAAAGTTTTTAAAATTGTTACCTTTGTTTTTCTCTTTCTTTTCCTTTTTTTTTGTGGTAAACTAAAAACTTCATTTATCATAAATCAAACACTTTCCAACAGTACACATCTAAAGAACACCAAAATAAAAGATAATAACCAACATCTTAAGTGTAGGAGTACAGCCTCCTATACTAAGTCCAACAAGTTATGAGATCAACTATGGTTCTTAAAATTGAACATAGACAAAAATTTCAAATGGTGGTTTGAATAGAAATGACTTTCTTAGGAGATGAAATCCACATTTCACAAGATAATCTGTTGCTTCATTCAACTCTCACTTAACCTTGTGAAAATAAAAATTTCAAAACAAGTGATAAAATATTTGCAATCTTGCAATATTACGTAGTAGCGATCAATTTCAATGGTTATGTTTTGTATCCATTCCAATGCTTATTATGAGTCTAATACATGGATCACCCTTTTATGCCCTTGTTTAATTGCCAATTTGAGTCCCTCTTTATTTGCTTAAATTTCAGTTTTCATTAGAGAAAGGTTTTGCACCTATTGGTGTGTCGCCTAAAGGATAATATCTTAGTGATCCCTACATACTATTGCAATTCTAGCTTTGTGGTGACCTTCAACAATAGCTCTATCATACTCCAACTACACCTAATCCTCTTCTATTATAAATCGACTCTATTTTACTCTTTGACTTCTTTACTTTAGTTTCGCCCTCCTATTAAGCACCCAACACTCATGAGCCTCTCTTCAAACTTTCTCCATGCAATTTACTTCATCCTATCCCTATCTGAAAATTATCTTGTTCATTTCTTTCCAAATACCTTTAAAGGTTATAAGGATATAAACTAGCTTTAGTAAGGTTGCTCTTTTGGTATTTAGGGTTCGAGGTGTTAGGATGCTACGATGGCGTTTAGAGAGTTCGCTTTTAGTGTTTACTTTTTAGGATTCAATTTGTTGGGGTTTAAGGTGTTAAGGTATTGAGGTGTTAAGGCATTAGGAATCATGGTTTAGGATTCGTGGTGTTGAGTTTTAAATGTATAGTTATGGGGTATCCAATTTTAGGGTATTGGGGGTCCAAGTATCAAGGTGACGAGGTTTGTAGTTTGTGATTTAGAGCTCCAAGTGTTGAGGTTCGATATTTGAGGTTCGTGGTTAGGAGTAGTTGACAATTAAATCAAATTTTTTTCATTATTTTAGTATCCATAGTAGTGCAAAATCAAGGCCTATTTGTTGAGCTTGGTTTTTCACCATCCCGATTTTTTTATAAAATTAGGTCTTCTCTACACCAATCAATATTAAACCCTACCTGTTTAATATTGACCCTTGACTAAGGTTTAAAGAAGACTAGTTTTCTAATTTAAAAAAATTTGGAGCCGCCACTCGACCGAAGTCGGGAAAAGGAATTAAGTTATAATCAACTAGGTGGATTGGTTATGACACAACTACTGATCTATCGATCTAAAAAACCAAGTTATAAATATGGTTTTTTAAAAACCAAAGATCTAGATTTGAGGGCTAATTTATTAAACCCTAAACGAGTACTACTTTTAACTTTTCGAATTTAATTTCACTTTTCCAATATACCCTTTTAATTTCTAAAAACATCTAATTACAATACGTGCGACTAAATTGATTGATTTACATAAATATCTAAAAATAGAAAAAAAATAAAATTTTCTATATAATAAGTTGCCCCATACTTGCGTACGGGTGCTTACGTACCCGTTATTCGGGGTTAGACATACGTAGTTTTTTTTTGTAAAACTTTAGTGATTAAATTGATTTTAATTTTGAAAACATGTCACATTTGCATTTTTAATTTGATTTATCTAGAGAAATAATAAAAGTTCTAAATTGAAAATTTTATTTATTTATTTTCCTTTTCTTTTTTTTTCTAAAAAAAAATCTAAAAGGGTCCTAATTTGAAAACTGGCGATTTATTTTTTATCATTTTTAGAAACTAAATTTTTCTAAGTGATAAAACAAATAATTATTCTTATTTTATTTAATTTTTTATTTATCACTAGTTTTTTATTACCTGTTATATTTTATTTATTTTTATTAAACTAGTAAAAATAAAATAAAACAATACAAAATTACCCTTTTCTTTTTTTGTTTTTTGTTTTTTTTTTCATTTTCTTTTCTTTTCCTTTCTTCTTTTTCTTTTCTTTCTTTTATTTATTGTTACATCTACATTTTACATGGATGAAATAATAACAAAAAAATAAATAAATAAATAATAATAACTATACAAAAGAAAAAATAAAATAAAGAAGAAGAAGAAGAAGAAGAAGAAGAAGAAGAAAAACAAGTTTCGGACTAGAAATGGACCACGGGTTGGATCAGATGCTAATCGGATTGGGCTGTTGGATCGAGTCGTGGGGCAAACCTCCAAGTCAAGTTGGATCTTGGTTTCCTCTTCAACAGCACCAACAAGGCACAATTCAGCTTGATTTAGCCTCTAAATCGAAGGGGGAAAAGGGGTTTTTGTGTATTTTCGATTGGGATTAGGGGGGGGGGGGTAGAAGAAGTACCAAGGCCTGGGGTGATCATTTTGGTGGTCATCAGAAATGTACCGTGGGTAGCAGTGGTGGTTTGGCTATATATGAGTTCTTGGGCGTAGTTGGTTAGTTGGGGTAGAGGTTTTGGAGTGAGGAGAATTCGGCCGTGTAGTTGGTTGGTGTCTAAGGTGGTGTTTGGTGGTAGTTCAAAGAGAGGGGTTCGGTGGTTAGGGTTAGGGTGGTGGCGAGCTCGGTAGAGCTGCTAAGGGGCACAGTGGTGGTTAAGGATGGACGGGTTGGAGAGCTTGAGTTAAGGGGAGTTTGGCTGTGGCAGTAGTTGGGCTTGGGTTGGAGTGGAGAGAGAGAATCGAAGAAAGATGGTGTAGGTTAGAGAGAGAAAATGGTTGCAAAAGAGAGAGAGGGGTTGGGAGCTACTCGTGAATGGTTGTTTTTGCTTACTGACATCCCTAAGCCCCTACTTATACTTGAATTTCAACCCAGCAACAAAGGAAAGATCGGATTAAAGGAAAGCCCCTACTTATCTTTGAAGCTCGATTTAAATGCACAATTGACCAAACTTGGATACGTTTTCTATACCGATTCATAGTAGGTTATGTCTAGTTTGTAATTTCACCATTAATTTAGTGAAATTGCAATAAAAAAGAGTCAAAAAATTGTGCTGAAGTGGGCGGTCCGAAGAGGAAGGTACTAGAAATCTAGGGAAAATGAAGGAAAGAGGGGGGAAAGAGAGGAAAACAAAGGGAAAAAGAAAGAAGGGGAGAGAAAAAGTGGGTTGATGTGGCACCATACTAGCTATGCCAGCCAACCCTAGCGTACCACGTATCATTCGCGACACGTGGAATGCCACGTTTCATTTGCAACACGTGGCACACCACGTGGATGCCACATGGCACTACGTCAGCAAGGCTGTCAAATATGAGGATGCCACATGTCAGGACACATAGCGTAATCATATCCTGATACGTGGCGTAATCAAATTCTAACAAGTGGCAATTCTTAATATGATTGAAAAAATAAAGGCCTCCCTGCTTTTGCCAAGTTTCAAACTCAAGACCTCATGCTTAATGTTAGTATTATACCCATTTGCTTAACCATCAAGCTATTGGTCTGTGCCTTATCCATATGTACAAGATTTGTTCAGCCTAGGCTAGATTTAAATCTAAACCCACGTTCAATGGCCCAACTCCTAAACCTAAATTAAAATTATAAATCTATTCTAATAGAATGTTATTTTCTAAAATCTTTTATTTTTTCAATTTTTTGTGACTTTTCAAAATTTCTTATTATTATTATTATTATTATTATTATTATTATTATTATTATTATTATTATTATTATTATTATTATTATTATTATTATTATTTAAATTTCTTATTTTTTTATGCTTTTTCCTATTTTCTCATTTTTTTAATATTTTTATAAAATTCTTATTTTTTGTTATTTATTTATTTATATATTGTTATTATTTTTTCTTTTTTGCGTTCTTTAATTTTTTATTTTTTGAACTTTTTCCTAATTTAGGACCCTATAACCTAATTTGAAAAAGAAAAGCAGGCAAAAAATTGAGTGTCTACCCATCTCTAAGTTGTTCAAAAATAGTAGCACTAGGTCCCTTTATCTTAAGATTAGTCATTCTCTCATTGAGGGGTTTAGGGTTTGTAGTGTCGAAGTACCACAATATATAGGTATCTGAGTATTTAGGTATATGGGTATTGAGTTGTTTAATTTTTAAGGTATTGGGGTATGAAGTATTGGGGTGTCAAAGTGTCAAGGAGTTGAGGTTCAGTGTTCTAGGGTGTTAGAGTGTCAGGATGTTAAGGTGTTGTGGTATTTAGATATCCAAGTGTTTGGGTGTAAGGATGTCAAGGTGACGACATATAGGAGTGTTTTGGTGTCAGAATTTAGGTTGCTAGGGTATTTAAGAGTTAGGTGAAGGGGTATTAAAGTGTCGGTGTATCAAAGTTTTAAGGTGCCGAAGTATTGATGTGGCAAAGTTTTGTGGTATCTAGGTATCAAGGTTCAGGGTTAAAGCATCAAGATTTAAGGTTTAGGTTTCTAGTATCGGGATGATGAGGTGTCGGGATTTGTTATTTAGGGCTTAGGTAGTCGGGGTATTGGTATTCAGGTTCGATGTCATAAGGCTTAGGAGTTTGAGGTGTCAGGGTGAGGGCTTAGCATGTAAGGTTGCTGGAATGTTGAGGCTTAAGGTTTTAGGATAGACATTTAAGGTTAATGCTTCGAGGTTAGTGGTTTAGTATTTGGGTGTTAGGGTTTGAGGTTTTTGAGTTAGGGTTTAGGAATCGAGGTTTAAGGATTACGGTTTCGATTTTTTGTTGTTAAGGTATTGAAGTTCTAAGTGTTGAGTTTAGGGTTTGGGTTTCAGCATTTAGGGTCTGAGTATTGTGGTTCGAGGATTGGGGTTTGAGATTCGAATTTTGGATGCTTGTATGACGAGGTGCTAGGTGTTAAGATTCATCATTTTAGGTTTAGGGAGTTAAGGTATTGGTGTTTAGGATTTAGGGTATCATGGTTTAAGACTTTAGGGGTTTAGGTTTTAGGTGTCGGGTGTTGGGGTATGGGGGGTATTAAGGTATTAGGGTTTTTCCTTCAATATTATCGGTTTCAAGGGAAAAATGTCTAGGGTTTTTGATTCGAGGTTCAAGGTTCGAATTATAGGGTTCATTATGATGAGATGTTAAGGTTCAAGCATCAATAGTTGAGGTTTGAAGGTTTAGCGTCCAGATGTTAAAGTTCAAGGTTCTTAAGGTCAGTGTTCAAGGATTGAGATCAGTGGTTTGGGATTTGTGGCTTGCATTTGGGGGTTCAATGGTTTAGGTTTACATTTAAGGTTTGAGGTGTTGAGGTTTAAGGCTCAGGTTTTAACGTGTTAGGGTATTGGAGCTTAAGGTTGTGGTTTTGAGGTGTCCAAGTATTGGAGTGTTCGAATGTAGGGGAATCGAAGCTTAAGATTATAAGGGCCTAGGGATGTTTAGCTGTTGAGGAGTCAAGAGTCAAGGTTCGGAGTGTTACGGTTTGAGGTGTTGAGGTTAGGGCGTAAGGGTGTCAAGATGTCAAGGTTCAGGGTTTTGACAACTTTGTTCTTGCTTAAGAATCATTGTATGATCTTGATCGTAAAGTAAGGGGAGGTAATTTATTATGAAAATCGACATGGAAATAGCTTATGATAAGATTGATTGGGTTTTTCTTCTTTTTTTTTTCTTTTATGTTTGACATTTTAGGTTTTCATTAGAAATGTACATACATAATTTAAAGCATTATGCACAATAATCGGTTTACTATCCTTTTTTGGCCATGGAAAGAATTTTGATCTTTGCACTTCCTCTGAAGGCTTGCACTAAGGAGATCCCCTCTCCCCATCTCTTTTTATGTTAACATCTAAATATTTTTCATAAGGTTTGAACAATCTATTCCAAAGGTATTTATCTCTTAAGTATAAGATTCTTCTCTTGGTTGGATCTCTCATCTATGTTTTACTAACGATTGTATTCTTTTTCTCAAGTGTTCATCTCCATTGATTTCTATATTATTAGATTTCCTTCATCACCATAAAAGGGTTTCTAAGGAAAAGATCAATAACCACAAAAGCTCTCTCACATGGCCAAAAAAGATCATATCATCCAAAAAAAAAAAAACAAACCATCAAACTCCTTACTAGAATGAATCTCGAATATCACTCATTAACCTATATAGGATGTCCTCTCACCACTTTTTGGAGCGACTAACAAATCCTTAGTGTCGAGCCTAATTTTTCCGGTTTTTATTTAAAATTAATTTCCCCATTTCCAATTAATATTAAACCCTAATCCATTTAATATTAATCCTCGACAAAAGAAATTGGGAAATTTTAGTTTTTCTCCTAAAAGAAAAATTTTGGAGTTGCTATCTAACCAAAGCCAGACAAAGAAAAAGAAACCGTAATCAATTGGGTAGATTGATTATGATTTGGCTATCGATCTTTGATTTTAATTTGAATGAAGAACCGAAGGATTCCGAGTTTAGGGGCTAACCTATTAAACCCTAACGGGTATCACTATTTATTTACCAAAATTAGGATTATTCTTTTAATTATAATATTTAAAAATAAATAAATAAATCAAAAATCAAAAGAAAAAGAACCTAAGTTTCTACATATTTTATCGTCACCCTGAAGGTATCTACGTACCCATTAGTTAGGATCAGATGATTGTAATTCTTTCCAAAAATCTTTAATGTGCTGGTTTATTTTAATTTTGAAATCAACCAGACTTACATTTTTAACCTATTCAATTTATTCCAAAAAATCTAAAAGGATCCTAACTCATAAATGTTGTTATTTTATAAAAAACTCTCTAAAAATATTATTTTTAAAAACGATCTTTTATTAATCTTTATTTAAAGAAAAAAAGGACTTTTTATGTGATGAATCCTTAAACAAAACTTAATCCTAAGGAAATATTAATCCTAACAATCCCTAAACTAATATATATATATATATATATATCTATATCTATCCAACTACTCTTAAATAGACATTTATTTAAATCAATGCTTAATCTATAAAGAAAATTAATACTAAAAAAACACCTAAGTTAATATATACATGTATATCTATATCTTTACTATTAAATAATTATCAACCTAAATAAATTAACAATATCAGAAAATATACTTAATATAAAAATTAATACTAAAAATATCTTAAACTAATATATCCACATAAATATTGCATATATACTATTAAATAACTATAGAACAAATAACATAATAATAATCAAATAATAAACTAAAATAGTAATAATAAATAAATAAATAAAATAAAAAAACTAGCAATCGAACCTTTGTTGTTCTTCGTTACAGTGCTGTCCGGTAAAGTTGTGGCGTTGGTTGCTGTAGCAGTTCGGGGTTAATTCTCGTGTGCCAGGGAGTAGTTAATGTTACTAGACAACATTGTACGTGGCTGCTGTACCATTGACTAGCGTTGCTATCAATGGAGAAGCATCTCAATCAGGCGTGCAATTGGGACGAGAATGTGCAGGCTGTTTGTGGATGTGAAGATAGCGCGGAGAACGGCACTCACGGGTGATTGATGCTGCAACCGTATGTGTGCTGTGTAGGAATTTTGATTAGTAGTGGACGTTTATGGCTGATCGGAGTCGCAGCATGGATCGTCAATAAGTGGCTGTTGAACATGGCTTGTTACAGTAATTGGAGCTTGGTTCAATTGCTACTGTTGTCGTTGAGGTTGCAGTAGGGAGTATTCGGACGTGCTCCAAGTGTATAGCTTAGACATGCTTAGTGAAGTCTGTGCTTACAGCAACAGCGAGTGAGCTTGAGTTAGCAGACGAGGATCGGTTGGTGCTTGGATGTGATCATTTGTGCTGTTGAGAGGGGAGGAAGAGTGATGGTGCTGTTGCTCGTGTTGGGACAATGCAGTTGAGGGACGGTGGTGGTTTGTGGAGCTTACAATCAGGCGAGGAAGATGTTGATGGAGCAATGTTCAGTTGCCTCTGGTTAGCAACGTTGGAGTTGCACAAAACAGTGAGTGGCAACGTACATGTCGTGGAGTTTAGGCATACCAATTTTTCGGTCACCGAGGAAGTGTCCTCGGTCAGATGTTGTATGGCTTGGAACTGGAGTTGCTGTTGTGCGTCTCTATGTAAACATCGTACGTGCGAGGGAGAGCAGCATCGGAGTAGAAATATGGTTCGATCAGGAGCTGTTGGAACGTGGTTGAGTTGCTAATCACATGGCCCGTCGTGTTACTGATCAAAGACTACTGAGACGTGTTGCTATTCATGAGAAATCGATGGATACAGCAACAGTCGTAGATGATGCTAATGCGTAATCGAACAGCGCTTGGTGCTGTAGGGGGCTGTTTGGACAAAGATGCAGTAAGCTGCGGTTAGTTGCCGTTAGGACGTAGGAGCTGTCTAAAGCGTTGCTGGCATTAGGCTTGTAGAATTCGTGAAATTAGATGGGGTCAGGGGATTGTTGTTGGGCCTGGAGAAGTATGTCTAGGCAAATAAGTTGTGCGCTATGTGCAGATTGTAGCATAACAGTGCTTGTAATCAGTGCAGACTAAGCGAGTGGTGTTGATTAGGATTGCAGCTATGGATCCACCAAGGATCCTTGATTCTTTTGGGAGTGTTTGTATTTATGAAAGCCAAATAAGATCATATCAAATCTTATCTATTATATCTAATTAAATTAGATCCAAATCCTTTATATCGATCCAAATCTAATCAAAATATATTCAAATAATTTTGATTAGATATGAATTCCGTGCATTCAACTTGCTTTTTTATAAAAAGGATAGAAAAATAAAAAAATACATAAATATCTAACAAGATTTGAATCTGTGACCTTAAACTTATTCCACATTAAATACTCCAATGCTTATCCATTAGACTGTTGGTCTGTATCTTAAGATTTGGTACAATTAAATTGCACTTAAACCACACAACTTTCTAAAATAATTATTTGTATTAAGCTAAAACTAAAACTATTTATCCCTAATATAAGCCGCTTCCTAAAAATCTACAAAATCTTTATAATTTTTTCTTTCCTTATTTTTTTGGTATTTTCATCATTTGTTAATTTTTATTATTTTATCTTTTATTAATTTTTTATTTTTATTTTATTTTTGAATTAGGACCCTTTTTGAAAAAAAAATCATAAAATTAAACTATAGAGGAGCAAAAATTAGGTGTCTACACTTAGTGATGTTTTTGAAAAGGCCTCTTGAAGAGTCGATAACTAAATTAACTTATGATTGTCGAGTAAGGATAGGAAGCCTTTTTATTTTTTCAGCTAACACTCTACCGTGTTAGGTGCTACTACATGTTAAGTTTTCACTATGCTACGTGTCTTGACACTTGGTGGCCTTGAATTAGTCTATGTTAATGTAGTGCAACGTAGGATGCCACATCAGCTGCAACATATCACTATTAGACATGTAGCACACTATAATTGGATGACACAATTGACGTGGCATTACATCAACATTTTCCCTTTTGTTTTTCCCCTCTTTCTTGTGATTTCCTTCACTTTCCCCAGCAAGAAAAACTTGATCCCTTCACTTTAAATCTATTTTCAATGCAAATTCTACATACACATGCATGGTTTCTTGATCTGATCTTATTCACTACATAGGCTACTTCGAATACAACCCAAGAGCACATCTAGATTCATGCATTTGGGCATTCAAATTGAACTCCAAAATCGAAAAAAAAAATTGAAAATCTAGAAATTTACATTCAATCCAATTTTGATTATCCTTGCTTACTAAGTTGAATTTGTGTATAAAAAGGGGCTTTAGGGAATTCATTGAAGACACACATATGCACATGAGTAGGAGATTCACTCACAAACACTCTCTCTATCATTTTTCAATCACTTTCTCTCTTTAACTGTAGCTTTCTCATTGTTGCTCAAAATTTGGCCATAATGGCTTTTGAACAATACTAATACCGCTGTTGCAATCCCCAAACTCCTAGCTTTCGGTCACTAGCCCCTACAACTACCATTGTCCACCATAAAATCCCCATCATACTCTTTATCCTAAACCTTAACCACCACCACCTCAAGCTCAAAATACCATCTTAGCCATCATGGCAAAGCAAACTAAACCTACTACGATACTCCCTAAGTTTAGAAACCCCAGACCCAACCCTTATATGATCCCTAACAAGATACGTACAACCCGTCTCTCACCCATCACCGCCACTCAACTCTGATTAACATCCAAACTGACCCTACATACCATAGCATTATGTTTACCCCCATTAGGTCCAATAAATCGCTCATTAAACTGCCCTTACCACTTCTAGAAACCCAGCAGATCGTCCTAAATCACCTACCATTGCTGTTGTTGCTTTGAGGATATTGGAGCCTAACCTGAACACTAACTTGTAACCGTTACCACTTGACCTGCATGCACTTCTTAGTCCAAAGCCTTTACTATTTGTGCTTTGGTTTTGTTGTTGTGTTTTTTTTTTAATTTCATTTTTAAATGTAAATGTAATAAAAAAAAAGGAAAAAGAAGAATACAAAAAAAGAATAAAAGAAAAAAAAAGAAAAAAAGGAAAAAAAATAGTTTACCTTTTTTAGTTTAATAGAATTAGATAAAAAAAAATAATAAATAAGATAATATATATAAATAAATAGGTTAGTGAATAAACAAATTGTCTTATCTCTCCAAAAAAAAAAAAGAGAACATTTTTTTAAGCAAAATAAATCAACTCATGTTCAAAATTAGGACACTTAAAAATTTTTCAAAAAAATAATATTTAAGACCCTTCTCTTTTTAGAAAATTCCTTAAATAAACTAAGTTAGGTTAAAAACGTAAATTTAGCTTATTTTCAAATTAAAACAAACCCAACCTAATAAAGTTTTACAAAAAAACATCTGATCCTGAATAGCATATACATAGGTATCTATAGGGTGATGGTTAAAAATATAAAAACCTAATTTTCCTTTTTTTAGATTATTCAGGTTATCTAATTTATGTAAATAGTTGAGTTCTGTTTTATAAAATTGAAAGGTGATTTTGTAAGGTTAAGGTTAAAATTGGAAAGTTTATGGTACTCATAAGGGTTTAAAGATCATAATCCTCAAATTTAGATCTCTTGTTATAAATCCATTTTACAAAATTGGTTTTATCATTAGATCAGTATTTAAGTTATAACCAATCCACCTAAAGAAAATATGGTTTTTTATATCTTCAAAACACTTTGGAGTCACCACTTAACCATGGTTAGGAAAAAGACCTTATGGAAGAAACTCGTCACTAAGCTCTTATTCAGTACCTCTTGCTACCCCTAGATAGACGGCCAAACTGAAGTAGTTAACAAAATCATCGGTAATCTCCTGTACGCTATTGTTGGAAAGAACTCTCGTAACTGGGATTTACGCTTACCCATCATTGAATTTGCTTACAATCGCTCCACTCACAACTCTACTGGAACATCACCATTTGAGGTTGTTTATGGACTTAACCTGAACCAAGCTTTGGACTTGGTTAGCAGTCTGACTACACAAAGGGGGAATCAATCCGGCCTACAGCGTACCAAGGAATTTCATAGGTTACATTAAAGAATTACTGAGCAACTAGCCAAAACTGTGGCTTGACAGAAGGAATTGGGAAGCCATGGAAGGAAACAAATCGTTTATGCCCCTATGGACCTTATCTGGATCTATCTTAGCAAGGAGCGCTTCCCTAGCAAAAGGACGAACAAACTATCTTCTAAAGCGGATGGTCCTTACAGGATCCTTAGGCACATTAATGATAATCCCTACAAGATTAAGTTACCTATAGGTCTTAGTATGTTTGCTATATTCAACATCGCCGACTTAATTCCATATGTGCCCGAAGATGACAAAGACCGGGATTTGAGGGCAAATCTTCAACAACCTTAGGGAACTGATGAACTGCTGACCAACGACCCTATTATTCATGCACGGCTCTAAGGACTCCAATCCTTCATATAGCGAATTCTCTCTTGACAACCTACCGATGGTGAGAAAGTTTATGTTGAAAGAATGTGGCTAAACTCCTTGAGGTCCTCTAATTGTCATACATTGATCTATACACTCAATAGTGATGATGCCAACCATTCCTTTGTTAAGGACCCTATATCGAGTAATCCTATCGATACTGCCAAGAAATTCTTGCGCTTATATAATCTTGTTGAGTAGCTCAAGATTACTGACGGGTAGACCTTGACATCAACTTATACATTATATCAAGCGTGGTGTCAAGTGGTGTTATGTTTTTTGGTAAGTTACATCCTCCGAGCAACTTCATAGTAGCTTCTCTTGTTCGATTGGAGACCTTTTCCCTCTAATTTTCTTCGATATCTTGAAGGATCATTTAGTTCAATTTCATCTTAGTAATCCTAGTGATAGCTGAGCTCCTAGGTACACCAAGTATTGAATGTCGGATGTTGAAATCTTCCAAGTATTGGGCCCATTGCCATTTCTAGATCTGTAATGCTCTTTTGTAGTGTGGCTACCCTTTCTTCTAATGTTCAGTCTCCTTTCTTGGTTTGAATCTTAGGATATTTGGAGAGTAGTGATTATTGAGAATAAGATATGCCATTGTTGGGCTATCTAATGCATTATCCTTTTTAGGGAAGTGATTCTATCATCAGCAATGTAAACCTAATTGGAAGAATTCGTTACTAGTTAGCAACTTTTCTTTTCTTTTTCTCTCTTTCTTTTTTCTAAAAGAAATCTCTTCTTTTTAAGAAAGAGAAAAGGAAAAATGGAATATTTAGATGAGACTTATTTATATGTTATGAGAAAGGAGTAGAAAAACATTTCTAAGGTATTAGGAACCTAATTATATATAATCTTACAAGAAAAAAAGATCCTAAGGATCTATAGGAGAAGAGATTGCAAAAAGTTAGAGTAAAAGGTATAGGGAAAAGGACTTAAGGACATGACTCTCATGATGTATTCAAATAGAAATTAATGAATATTTATAAGTAAAATGAAATATAAGGATATGCGAATGTAGATAGGGGAGCTAGCAAACTGACTACGATGTGGTAAGATCCCTAAAGTCTTTAAAGTTTCCCTTAAATTATACAAAAATTCACTACAAATAATCCCTAAAGTCTAGATCCTCTTTTTCTTACGATGTCTTGGCTCTTCTTCAATCTTATTTCTTTTCTTCATCTCAATTTCCTTGATCCATCTAGCAACCTGAGATATCTTTAGTGTTGAACTTCTAGAAAGCTTTGACCCAATAATAGGTAGCAATACCTTTGGGGAGTTCAATGACAGCAGCAAATCCATAAATGGGATTCATCTTCTGGACACTTTATCTATGAAGGAAATTAAGTTCATGGCTCCGAGTTTAGCTGATAAACTAAACCATAAGTAAGGCTATATTAGTCTTTAATTCTCCATTCTTCTCTCCTTGTAGATAATTGAGCAATTTGGCTTGCGCTCTAGTAATGTTAGGACGTAAGATTTCCCTTCTAAAAATTAAGTCAGTAGTTCAACAATCCTATGATGTATGTGAAATATCCCATTTGGAAACAAAATAGTTCCAAATGCCGCCAAGATATAGGCATTGATCTTATATTGTTGCCAATCTTCAAAGCTACCATAAGAGTTTCTTATTGTAACTAGATGAGGTCGTGAACCAAGTAAAAAGATCATTTACCTTAATGATTCTCTAATGGGGATTTGCACATATACTGCATGTTTTTGCTTCATGGAGGCCCAAAAGCTTTTTGAAAATCTTTGTAGGGCTAGCCGTGATATCTAGGACATATTTTTCATTTGCAACAGAAGGGACTCCTAATAGGTAGGAGTATTCTTTAATGGTTGGGATTAGTCAACATAAACCAAAGCAAAAAGACTAACTCATACGCCATATTTATGTTTTTAACCCAACTTGGCTTATTTAAGGAAATTTCTAAGAAAAAAAAGGGTTCCAAATTTTATCGTTCTGAAAAATTCTAAAGTATCATAATTTTGAACACGAGTTGGTTTACTTTGCTTAAAAAAATGTTTTTTTTTTTCTAGAGAGATATGACAATTTGTTTATTCACTGACCTATTTATTTATTTTTTATTTTTATTATTTTTTATATTATCTTATTTATTACTTTTTTTTATCTATTTCTATTAAACTAAAAAAAAATTATTATTTTTCTTTTTTCTTGTTTTTCTTTTCTTTGTTTCTTCTTTTTCCTTTTTCTATTTCATTTACATTAAAAAATGAAACTAAAAAAAAAAAAACAACATAACAACAAAACCAAAGCTCAAATAATGAAGGCTTTGGACTTGGAAGTATGCGTAGATCGGGTCCAGGTCGGTGTTTGGGTCACTCCTTGGATTTGAGTCGAGCTATGATATCCTTAAAGCAACAACAGTAGTGGTGGCCAATTTGAGACAATCCAATTGGTTTTTCAAAGTGGTAAAGGTAGTTTCATGAGCAATTTGTTGGACTTAAGGGGGGTAAACATGATGCCACGGTATGTGTGGTCAATTTAGATGTTGATTGGAGTTGAACGATGGTGATGGATGAGAAACAAGTTGCGTACAGCTTATTGGGGATTGCACAGGGGTTAGGTTTCAGGTTTCTGGAGTCGGGGAGTGTCATGGTAGGTTTAGTTTGCTCCGCTACAGTAGCTAGGATGACGTTTTGAGCTTAGGTTTGTAATGGTTAGGGTTTAGGATAAAGAATGCAACTAGGACACTATGGTGGATGGCGGTGGTTGTAGGGGGTAATGACTAAAAGCTGGGAGTGTGGGGATTGCAACCATGGTGTTAGTTTTGTTTGAAAGCCACTATGGACAAATTCCGAACAATAGAGAGAGAGCTACGGTTAGAGAGAGAAAGTGATCAAAAAATGAGAGAGATTTCTTATGAGTAAATCTCTAACTCGTGTGTATTTGTGTGTCATCAATGAATTCCCTAATGCCCTTTTTATACACAAATTCAACTCAAGAAGTAAGGAAAGCCAAAATCGAATTGAATGTAAATTTCCAAATTTTTAGTGTTTTTTTTTTCTTTGATTTCTAGAGTTCGATTTGAATGCTTAAATGCATGAATCTAGATGCATTCTTAAGTTCTATTCAAAGTAGGACATATGGTGAATAAGACTAGATCAAGAAACCATGCATGTGTATGTATTGAATTTGTGCCGAAAATGGATCCAAAGTGAAGGGGTTGAGTCTATTTTGCTAGGGAAAGTAAAGGAAAGTGTAGGAAGAGGGGAGGAAGAAAGGAAAAATGCTGACATGGCAACGACATGGTGCCATGTCAACTGTGTCATCCAATCATAGTGTGGCACGCATCTAATAGTGATGCATGGCAATTAATGTAGCGCCATGTCAATGTTGACCAATCTAAGGCTGCCACCTATTAAGATACGTGGTACAGTGAAACCCTGACATGTGGCAATACTTAACGTAGTAGAGTATTAGCTGAAAAAATAAAAAGGCTTCCTAGGCCTTTGCCAAGACTCAAAACCCTGACCTCCTACTTAAACCCAATGCTATGTCTATGCGCTCATCCGTTAGGTTATTGATATGTGCCTTATCTATATGTGAAATTAAATTGCTTATATGGACAAGGCTAACTTAGGTTGGATTCAAATTTAAATCCAAGCCCAATAGTCCCCCCTTCTAAATGAAAATTAAAAATCAATTATATTTATTATTTTTTAAATTCGCTAAATTTTTTATTTTTTCAATTTTTTGTGACTTATCAATTTTCTAAATTTCTTATTTTTTGTGCTTTTTACTATTTTTTCATTTTTCTTAGGTTTCTTTTTTTTTTCTTGTGCTTTTTCTTATTTTCCTATTTTTTTCTAAAATTTTTCTAAACTTCATATTTTTTCTAAATTTCTTAATTTTTTGGATTTTCTTTAATTTTCTTTTTTTTTGTGTTTTTTCTTGATTTAGGATCCTTTATCTTATAAAATAAAATAAAATAAAAAGAGAGAAAAAAGTGAGTGTTTACAATGCTTATATCACGAGGGTATTTGGTAACCTTCCTTCCTTTAATCTCGTGCAGTCTCCCACCCGTTTCAAGCTTATCTTAAGCTATTGTAGCTTTCATCTACTCTTCTAAGTTTGTTTGCTTTACTTTATGTACGATTTTATCATCTATCCTTTCTTAATGCTCCCCTACCAAGGTTAAACTATCCCCTATCCTCGTTGCTCCATTCCCTAATGCTTCCTCTACTATGATCTGCATTAATGTAATGAGCTTTGTTTCTAGCCCCATCTTCCCACTTACGAGAACAATGCATTAAGAGCCTTAATTGAGCTAGCAAATATAATTAGATAGGGGAATAATGATGGAATCATTCCTTTCTAAGGATTCCATGCCAATAACAAATTTAAAGTCATCAATGGGGACTACTTTAATCGATGGGGATCAAGGACCGATCACTTTCTCTCAAGCTTGAGGGCTTTCTCAAATGATTCATTGAGTTGTCTGAGGTGAGTTAAGCGTTGAAAAGCAATGTTTACCCTAATCTGGTTTACCAAGCTATTTTGCTCTCCACACCATCTAAGAAGTTGATGAGGTGATCAATCGACGTGCAAAATCAACCCTTCTGCAACACCCCTATCTAAGCATCAAATTAGGAAAACAACCATCTCTATAACTTCGAGGCCGAGCTAACAACTATCAAGAGTCGACTATCTATGGCCAATCTGAATGTGAGTCATCCTTAAGCCAACCCATGTCCAACCTTAGCAATTAGAGTGTCAAATTACCAATGCTTATCAGACCTAATCAAAGACCTACCCAATTTGAATGTAAGTAATGTCCTTTCTGACATCTATACTATCCTTTCTAATAGAGAATGTTCTTTTTGCATGATTTCATGCTTCCCTTGTAAATTATTCACCTTTTAGTTTAGCAAGTAAGGATCTATTTCGGTAATTTAGGACTTATCTTAACTGGGTACTATAAATGCTTGTATAATGTAATAGCCGCAAGAGAAGACACCAAACTTTCATTCCCTCTTGAGCTAAGTGTCCTTCTACTTACTCTTGAGTTACTCTTATCTAGCCCATTTGAGTGTATACTAATGATGACTGACCTCTAGCAATACTTATGCATCGTATTAAGTATAACTCAAGCTCATGTGAGGTATTGGTTTGTCATATCCATCGTCGGTGCATAGGAATCCCTACTTATCCCTCAACTACCATATACTTTTTGAGCCATCTCGTAATTTGAACCCACCTGTTTTGATTACGTGTGATATTAGGTTTGTGTATTCACCCATGAATCTATATGATCCTAGTATCAGAGTCTGACTATGTTTGAAGCTAAAATCTACTATAGTGTTCTTTGAGTGTTATCGTGGTGATGGGAATATTAGTCATTAGTCTTCAAGTGGTATTATTATGCATCAAATTTGTGAAGTGACAATCGATGTTAGACTCAAGCATTCAAGGAACATTGGGAAATCAAGAAAGTGGTACTCGACATGGCCAAGGGTAAGAAGGAAGCTTCATGCCTCAGTCAATGGATGAACACTTGGACCAGCTTACCAATTTGGTAGCTAGTTTGGTAACTGTTATCGAAGAGGATAGATAACGAGCTAGGAATACATACTTGAGAACATAAGTAGCAACAGCAAGGCAGTGGTTAGTTTAGTAGAGTTAATGCCCCAACTAAACCACCTCGAGCTAAAGTAGTTAGTAGGGATACTAGACGAAGGCTAGTACTTGAAGAGATTAAGGAAGAAGCGGAAGTTGATGATGATGCAAAGGAATATTATGATGCTAAAGAACGAAATGTACAAGCCTTTAGAGTTGAAGGATTAAGGATGCGTACTCCATGTTTTTCTGGAAGTTGTGATGCTGAAGACTGCCTAGATTGGGTAGATAAGATTGAGAAGCAGTTTAAATGCCATGACTTACCTGATAATACAAAGGTTAGACTTGCTGTGTTAAAGTTCACTAGTTATGCCACCTTATGATGGAACAACTTATAAGCCACCCGAAGAAGGGAAGGAGAACGAGAGATTAAGAGTTAGGATGAAATAAAGAGGGTTATGCGGAGAAGGTTTGTGCTAAGCTACTATTTGCAAGATGCCTTCAAAAGACTACAAGAGCTAAGATACGGAAGATCAAGTGTAGATACTTATGTTAAGGAATTCTAAATGTTAATGATTCGATGTAAAGTCATAGAGCCAGAGGACCGAACGATATCTCAGTTCATCAATGGATTAAAGTACGAAATTAGGGATGTTCTAGAAACCCTGGATATTAGAACACTTGACGACACGATTTGAGTTACCTAGAAGATAGAAAGGTACCGAATAAGAACCTTTCAACCACCCATTAACTGACTTGACAATAGTCGACCTGTTTCAAATAGACCCATACAAACAGAATCAAGTGAGGTTGCTAATATCTGACCTGCTTAGACTTTTCGAGTAAAGGAGAATGAACTTTCGAGGAAGTTTGAGAAGGGCTAGAGTTTGGGGAGAAAGACAAGTGAGATCAAGTATTTCAAATGCTAAGGATTTGGACACATGGTCGGTTAGTGTCCGGATTAGAGAACAATGGTGATCCAAGGTGAAGTGCCAACTATTGAGGTTGACAGTACTGATGAGGAAGTAGGGGAGCTGAAGGAGAAGGGATAGATCAAGTTATCTAAGGAGGAAGTTATCTATAGTAAGGAAGGTAATTTTATGCCAACCGCTCTAGTATTGAGAAGGACAATGAGTGTCAGTCTTATGCCTGAACACAAACAGAGAGAAAATCTCTTCCATATTAGATGCAAGGTGAATGGATTACTGTATGCATTGATCATTGACATAGGAGCTACACCAATGTAGCCTCTACATTTATGGTCTAACAGTTGAAATTACTAACCATGCCTTACTTGAAACCTTACAAGCTTCGTTGGCTTAGTGATAAGTAAGCATTATAGGTGAACAAACAGGTGTTTATGCCGATTTGCATTAGCAAATATTGAGATGAAGTGCTCTATGATGTACTGCCTATGAATGTATCTTACATTCTACTTAGATGTACGTGGATGTTTGATTAAGTAGTTATATATGATAGAAGAAGGAATACATGTTCTATAGAACATGAAGGTAGGAGGATGAAATTGAGTCATATGACTATCGAGCAAATAAAAGTCATGCAGCTCCAATAAGCCTAGCCCTAACGAAGGAAGCCTTAGTATTGACCTGAGCCAAACTAAAGAGAGAGATAGAGACCAACCTATTTGTTGGTTCGAAGAATTCTAAAGTTGAGACCCGAAGAGGAGGGGTTGCCTACCGAGGTAAAAACCTTACTAGAGGAATTTTCCGACCTATTTCTAAAGGAGCTATCGAAGGTTCTACCCCCAATCCGAGGCATTGGCCATGCAATCAACCTGAGCTAGGAGTTACACTACTAAATAAGCCTACCTATAAGCTTAATCCTAAACAGATCGCCGAACTGCAAAGGTAAGTAAATGAGTTAATGAAGAAGAGGTATCTACACGAGTCCCTTAGCACCATTCCAGCCCTGTTAGTGTCAAAGAAGGATGGTTCTTGGAGGATGCATGTGGATAGCCGAACGAACAATTGAATCACCATTAAGTACAAATATCCCATACCTAAGCTTAATGACATGCTAGATGAGTTAAGTAGAGTAAGTGTTGTCCAAGATTAACAGATCTGGATACCATTAGATCTGAATGTGCGAAGGTGATGAGTGGAAGACTATATTCAAGATACGACATGGTTTATATGAATGGCTTGTAATCATTTGGATTGTCCAATGCGCTGAGTACATTTATGCGCCTAATAAATCATAGGCTCCAAAAATTCATAGAGAGGTTTTTCGTAGTTTATTTTGATGACATTTTGGTATACAACCTCGACTTGGAGATTTACAAGGAGTATTCATGAAAAGTCTTTGCAAAACTCTAAGCAAAATGGCTTTATGCTAATATAAAGAAGTGTGGCTTTTACTAACTCAAAGTGATCTTCTTGGGGTTTGTCGTGAGTGGAGGTGGCATCTGAGGCAATGATGAGAAGGTAAGAGAAATCATAAAGTGGCCTAAGTCAACTTGTTCTATAAATGTGAGAAGTTTCCATAGCCTAGTATCATTCTCTCATAGATTTATGAAGAATTTCAGTACGATTGTAGCCTTACTTACCTAACTCTCAAAGAAGAATGTTGAGTTTTGATGGAGGTTATAGATACATAATTTTTACCCCTTTTATTTTAATTTTTATTCTTTTTCTTTCTTTTCTTAATAAGCTCTAAATTAGGAAAAACACATAAAATAAGAAATTAAAGAAAACACAAAAAAAAAAAGAAAATAAGAAAAAATAAGAATTATAGAAAAATTTAAAAAATTCAAAATTAAGAAAAAGCACAAAAAATAAGAAATATTATAAAGAAACCCTAAAAGATAAAAAGTTTAGAAAATGATGTTTAAAAATTTAGAAAATTGAAAAATTACAAAAAGATTAGAAAAGTTGAAAAAATAAAATATTTTTGAAAATAAAATTTCATTAGGGTAGATATTTTATTTTTAAATTAGATTTAGAAATTGAGCCGTTGAATTTAAGCTTAGATTTAAATCTAACCTAGACTGACCGAATCTATATGTACAATTTAGTTATACATATGGATAAGGCACAGGCCAACGACCTATTAGTTAAACACATGGACATGGTTTGGGTATTGAGTGTGAGGTTTTAGGTTCGAATCTTGGCAAAGGTAAGGAGGCTTTTTTTATTTTTTGTTAACTAGCATGTTACTACGTATTAGGATCTCACTGCGCCATGTGTCCTAACACGTAGCATCGTCAGAATGGACAACCCATTGACATCGCGCCATGTGGTGTACCACATCAACCGTCACATGTCACGTAATGATACATGGTAGGTCGGGATTGGTCGAATTGGCTGACATGGCACAACGTCAGTACTTTCCCTCTCTTTCCTTCAGTTTTCCTCCATTTTCTCCCGATTTTCCTCCTTTTTCCTTCTTAAGAACAACCTACTCCCCCCACTTTGGCTTCAATTTTTGTGTAGATTTCATACACTTGTGCCCAATTTCATGCTTTGATTTTGTTTACTGCGTAGCATACTATGAATTGAATCCATTAACATATCCAAATATAGTCAAATGAGCATTTAAATGGAGCTCCAAAATCCCAAAAAAAAAAAAAAACTAAAAATTCGGTCATTCCCATTAACTCTGATTCGAGCTTTCCTTTGTTTCTAGGCTAATTCCAACTATAAATTGAATGTCGGGGGTGATCATGGACCAAACACAACCATCTACAAGCAAAATCAACTCCTAAGCTCTCTCTCTCTTTCATAGCCTTTTTCTCTCTCTAACCCTCTACCAAGCTCTCTCTCTCTCTCTTTGAATCCCCTTCTCTAACCACTCTCAACCTAGCCTATTGCTACATCTATAACCCTTACAATCCAAGCATTCCTTCACTACCCTTCATGTCTACCGTCGTGTTCTTAAACCACCACTTCAATTGAAACCCTAACTACTGATACCACCCTCTCTTAAACCACCACCACCACCACTCTCCAGTCTAAATTAAACCTAAGGCTAAACTCCCCATGTTCCTTAACCCTAAACTCATCACCCTACTCATGCCCAACATGTAAACCCCGCTGTAAGCCCTAAAGCCAAGTCAAGTAACCGTAGGATTGAACTTAGAACCCAAGGTTTAGGGCGATCGGTTAAAGGATCCGATCAAACCCAAATTAGAAACTATTGATAGGAATATTAGTAAAAATGACCCTGTAAACATAAATTTAAGAAAGTAAGTAGTAAAATAGGAGACTATAAAATTTTCAAATTTTAAGCATAATAACTGCTAATTATCGAAAAGGCGAAAAGTGTCATGAAATAACTAAGAAATTACTAGAGATAAATTATATGTGTACTAAAAATTTTAGAATGACCAAATTAATATTTAGGAATGTTCACGTGTATTACGTGTAGATAAAAATACGCGTAATTGCTAAAATAGACCGAAAATTAAGTAAATAATTAAAGAAAAATACAAAATAATTATAAAAAAATAAAAAAAAATCAGAAGGAGAGGTCTGCAACTGGATCAAGTCGTGACTGAAAAGAAAAAAAATTGGCCAATAAAAATGTGCCAAACTAAAAGCCTAAAATCAAGGAAATGGGCAAAAATCACATCAAATTAATGCACATTAATTACTATGTTTGTCTATAAATAAGGAAAAAATTCACAGAAGACATTTGGACAATTTGTAATCTGAGAAAAATAGAAACACAAGAAAAATCGAGAGAAATTCCAGAAAATAAAAAAAAAAAGAAAACTGTGCAGATTAGCAAGGTGAACGGGAACCACCACCCACCACCACCTGGGACCGAACCACCACCACCACCCTACCCTAGGACCAGCGTCTGGACCGGCCGACAGCCTTGGACCGGTTTTGGACGGCCAGAAATCCTTGAACCGGTTAGTCATTTACTCATCCCGATTTTTATATAATTTTGTAAAATTAGTTCTTTTGCCCAGAAAATTATGAAACTTGTTATTCTGAGGTTTTATTGTATGTAGATTTAGGGAAAAATATTGATTTAGTTTAATTATGTCTGGAAATATAGGGTTCTTAAGAAATTGTTAAAAACCGAGCATGATTAAACCGGAAATTAAATAGGCTTAGGGATGTAGTTTGGGGCTCAAAATTTTTCTGTAGAACTCTCACATGATTTAGAACAGTGCTATGAAGCCTTTTTTTTAAAATTAATTTTCGAAAATTTTAAGTTAATTTTTAGCCCTAAAATGATGGTAAAATTGAGTGATTTGGGATTAATTAGGTAATTAGAATGTTAATTACTGATTTGGATCTTGATTAGATGATTAAGGAAGTTAATCTCTGTAGTGAAACCCTAATCCTAGCTTTTAGGTACTAATTATGGTTAATTAGGGAAATTAGGTAAAGAATATGAGAAATTAGGAATATGTGAAAATATAAATTACTAAATTTAAAAAAATAAAGTTATTTAGATAATATTATAATTGAAATCAGAAAAATAATAAATCGGAATTAATATTTAATTTTAAGTAAATATCTTAAAATGTAAGATTTTTACACCTCGGGAATAAATCCGATATCCCAATTAGGGTTAGTGTGTACCGAATAGTTAGAATACCAAAATTACGACCCAATAGGATATTTGAATACCCGAGCATAAGGTGATTAATGTCACATTGGGATTCGAGCCTAATTACGACCTAGGAATTAAAACTAGAATCTAGTTTAGGAACCGAACCCCGAAATAAAATACAACGAATTATTAGTACGTTGTCGGTATACATGAGGAAAATGAGTTACATTATAAATTAGAATAAGAATCCATAAAAATAAGTACTAAAAGGACCTCTTTGAATTATAGGACACCCAGAAACAAATCAGCTCGCAATTTGAGGATCGAGCGACCGAGCAAATTCATGTAAGTTGGGTTATTGCTTATTGTAATAGAGTACTAGTTTTGTAGTGCTCGGAGACTTAGGCTTGTATATGCTTGTGATTGTAAGTAGTTTGCGCATGTGTGATGTATCTGAATTCGTGCTGGAATTTGTGCTGTGGGTGATTTTGTGACTGATTGAATTGTTGTGGTCTTGTTTGAACACCCTAACCGGAATTTAATCTTAGTCGACCGTAATAACCGAAAACGTCATGCATTGCAACCCGTTAGGGGATCATAGGACTCTCCAACCAAATACCGACCCCTTCGAAAGGGATAGCGCAGGATTGCAAAATGGTCCCTTCTTCATCCTCAGTCGAACTAAGTGACAGGAGAGGAGGTCGCGGCGGGGGTGAAGTCAATGGTTCGAAGGTAGTCGCGGGAGGAGCGAGGTCTCCATTGCACAAGCCTGGGTTTGGTTGTGAGCTGCTGCATAACATGGAACTCCTCAACCCGGATCGGAGCGGGTGAAATTTCTCTGATTTCACAACGGACTGGACTACGTTGTGCGATGACACTTGATTGTTGCATTGCATGAAAATAATTGTTTGATAATCCTGTTTGTGCTTGTATGCATTCATGAGTCTCCAATTCAACTTACTGAGCTGTAGTTGCTCATACCCTTATAGATCCTTTTGCAGGTTCTGATTTGTAATCTCTTCGAGTACCATGCCGCCCTACAATTATCCAGAGGTTAGTCTTTTGACGCCAGGGGTGTGAGGATCAGGTTACTTAGCTTAATGTGTAACCAGACTGACCTTGTAGTTAAAGGATGAAGGCTATTAGTTATTCTGTAAATTAGTAAACTGTAGTTCTTATGTAAATCTTCCTGGGAAGCTCTGTGGACTTACTTATATGATTATCTATGTTTAATAGTAATTTGAGTTACTCATCATATTTGTAGTATAATCATTAATCGAACTGTTTACTTCAAAGCGAGTGGTCGTCGACGCCTTGTGTAGATTATCTCTATAGTAAGAACTGTGAGGCCAGTTTCTATCATAGAGTGGTTTACACGGCAGGACTGTTGCGACCTCGCGACTTCGGGGCGTAACACCCGCAAATTTAGCTTTCTAAGTATAGAAACAAACATCCAAACTGTAGATGATTTCCTAAACTCAAAAGAGCTAATGAGATTTAAAACCAATTAAAATCTCAATCCAAAACCTAAAGTGGATACGAAAATCCTTAAATTATCAATTGAACCCCTAACCGCATACGAAGACCCTAAAACCTCAAACCACATCAAAATCCTAAGATAACAATCAAAGATTTAATCGCGTAAGAATATATGAAACCCTAAATGTAGAAAAACATTAGAGATTGTGCCCTAAAGTAATAAAAACCCTAAAATTATAACTTTAAGGATACAAAAGCGCTAATTCACCATAATTTACCTTAAAACCCTAAGTGATAATAAATCCTCCATATTTTGCCATTTCATCGGTAAACGACTAAAGATAACTCTTAATCATGCATAAACATTTAGAATACTTAAGTGACCCCTTAGAAACTAAGATATTGTATTCTAGATCACATTCATCTTCTAAGTATATAACTAGGTTAGTATTACATAGAGTTAAGGTTTAGTTGAGGCTTAGGTTAAATGTAGTAAACCTTAATACCCTAAATGATAGTTTCCAATTTAATTATACTTAGTAACTTACCAAATGGTGTATATAAGATATAAATACCTAATGGAAGATCTCATTATCTATTTTTATTAATCAATTCACTAAATTTCTTATTTCCTTTCATTTTCTTAATCTTTCTCTAAATTTTCCTAATTAGTTCATTATGTACACAAAAGGGTCTTTATTTTTTTGAAAGTTGACCAAGGTCAAAATGGTGACTAAAGTCAACAATTGAAAAGTCAACAAAAGTGTCCTTTTCATTTGAAGAAAATAGCTTCTTCTCATGATTTCCTTCCTTTTCTTTTCCTTTAGCATTTTTTTTCCTTCTCCTCCTAAATTGCCATCCATTCATCTCCCTTTCTAGACCCCACCATTCTCCTTCTTCCATAAGCAAAACAAATAAAAAAGAAACAAAACAAATTAAAAGAAACAATACAAAAACAACTTCCTCTTGCCGTGAGCTTCTTCTTCCTATTTCACTTTCACAACTTCTCCTTTTGTTTCCATAATTTCAACACAACTAAAGGTATGTACTTAAGTTACTTTATGTTGCTTTCTATTCTTCATTAGTTAGTTAATTAGGTAGATTAGACAATTAGACATGTGAAAAGTATGATCTTGAAGAAAAGAGCACAAAGTTCTCCTCTTTAAATGTAGAAATCTAAGAATCATGAAGAAGAAGAAGGATATGCATGTGCATATGTCCTTAAGTATATGTATAAAAGGATATGCTAAAAGAATACAAGTATAAATACCTTTGTACATAAGTATACAATATGTACATAACCTAAAATAGGGTATATACTAACTATACATACATATATCATGTCAAATATACTCTTAAAATACAAAAAGAATGAAATTGTGAAGCTTTCTTAAGGGGCCATATAAGGTATACGAAAATACGCATAAAAATACATATGTCACCGTATGCGTATATGGGTAGGTAGGTATATAACATATGTATATGTATAAGTACTTAATGATATATATATTTACATGTAATAAATGGATTACATAAGCCATGACATCATCTAAACATTACATAAGCCATGACATCATCAATTGATTACATAAGTGATGATGTAAGCATAGGTTTATAATAGAAGAAATAATAAGATTACATAAGCACATAACATAGGTATATACATGTATTTAGAAGTCGAAAATCCTAATTCGATCATTAAATCCTAAACTAGGGCATAAACATAAGCAATAAGAATAATTAAACATCAATAAGATAAAATTTCAATAAATTTAGTTCATATCATAAAACACGGGTCTTAACATCCAAAACGGACATTACCGTGTGAACGTGCGTCCGAAAAGGATAAAAAACGAATATAAGTTTGCAAATATCGGAATTAGAACGAAAAAGTTACAAAATACATAAAGGAAGCCTCATACCTTACTAATATAAGAAAATAGTTACTATTAATCTCATGGAGTATGGTAACCCTATACTCGGGTTAACCTTATATACACTATACTCGGGTTATATTGGAAGAAACTAGATAAACTACAATAGACTTTTAGTTAACTAAGGAGTCTGAATTCTCATAACACTTATAAGTTTTACCATTTTAATTTAGGCGTTCGATATCGAGTCCTGGAAACCCTAAAGGCTTGGAGAATGAGCAATAATCCAGGTGAGGGAGTTCTGATGACTTGTTACTTGCTTGTGCGTGTTACTTGTATGATGTTTTGCTGTTCGCTATTGCTTGCATGTTTGAATGATTGTTCTGCTTGTATACTATCATTCGTGTGATCACCTTTTTAAATTGATAAATATAAATATCTGCCTAAATAACCGGTTCTACTCGTTGCATGTCTATGACTTGGTAAAGGTATGAATGGAGAGTGCTAACCTTACAAAAATCTTAAGAAAAGTATTTTTGGAAAAAGCTTTTCTATCCGTGAACAAATTTTTACATGATCGCTGTAAGGGCTTGAGGAGCCATAAAGAGTATTTTTAACATTAAGGCAAAGCTAGCATGGGTTCTCCACTTGATAGCGAGAGGACTCGCTTTATTGTGCCTGTAAGGCCTTGGTTAAATTTTGGTTGCGAGAGGACTCGCATGTTTGTGCTCGAGGGGCTTTGGAGGGTAGATAGTCCTAGTTTGGACTCCCTCTATTTGGATTAAAACTCTTTTCTCGGCTAAGGTAATAGTCGAGTTTTGCCTAGTGGGGTGGTGCCCCTAGGTAGCCTCATCGGGTAATCTGAGGTGCCCTGTGCGGGTAAGTACAGGGGATAATCGAAGTGTAGATGACGTAATTCTACACCTTCCATAGTTCCGGACTCCTATGGATGTGTTACTTGCATTCATCACGCCTGCATTCATTATGTATGTAGATAGCTTGCTTGCATGTGTGATAATAATGTGTGAAAACTTGCTTGACCGGTAGTGGTGAGGAATGAACTCAGTGAGCTGTTTTATGCTCATTCCCCCTTAGTTTCGTTCGCAGGTTTACATACGATGGGATTGAGATATGTCTCGAGTGCTGAGTGCGAGATGAAGATATGTACACTAGTATTAGAAGTAGCTGAGTACTTTTTAGATAATACATAGACATCATTTGCAGAAAATATTTATTTACTAAACCTTACTCTAATGCTAGTATATCCTGTCTTATTATTTGGTAGGGGATACCGATTCTCTGCGGTTCTAAGGAACTGTGGGATATCGGATACCCATAGTAATTTATATTTGTATTCTATAGTAAATTGATCACTTAAAAATCAGTAACCTTAGTAATTAATCATTTAGAGTCTTGCAATCTCTAACTTGCAAGGCGGTTTTCATAGCATGGGTGCACACATGTTGTGGAAATTTTAGGTAATCTTACTAGGCCTCCTTTAGGGTCTTGACACAACAACCTATACATAGTTGAACCACCACTACCACCCATAGTTAACTTCCAACAATTGCCAAAAAAATACCCCCAAGCTATAACACTCGGCCTACCACCCCTCCTCCCCCCAAGTCCAATCCCAAACACACAAATCTGCCCTTACACCCCAAACAGATAGGTTCGACTTGCCTTGAATCGCCCCTGGTTGCTGTTGTTGAGCTTAAAGAAGAACCGACCCGACTTGGATTCGAGCCCAACCTGACGACCCGCGATCCGACCCAGTCGACCTGCCTTAAGTTTGACCCGTAAGCCTAATTGCATTCAAACTTTTTATTTATTTATTTTATTTAGTTGTTGTTGATTTTGTTATTTTTCTTCTTTTTTATTTTTATTTCCAAATATAAATGTAATAATATATAAAAATAAATAAATTAAAAAGAAAGAAGAAAGAAAAGAAAAGGAAGAAAATAAAATTAAAAAAAGGGTAATTTTGTTTTGTTTTATTTTATTTCTACTAGTTTAATAAAAATAGATAAAATATAATAAGTAGTAAATAAATAAGATGGCATAATGAAATCAAAATAAAATAGGTAGGATAGTGAATAAAATTATTTTGTCACTTCGAAAAATTGATTTTCCAAAAACGAAATAAAAATAAATTAACTATATTCCAAATTAAGATCATTTAGAATTTCCAAAATAAAATCTAATTTATGACCCTTTTTAGAAATTTTCTTAAATAAACCATAATTGAGTAAAACGTAAGCTCAATCATTTTTTTAAAATTAAAACAAAATCACCTGCTAAAGTTTTTATAAAAAGAATTACGTACATCTAATCCCGAATAGCAAGTAAATAGGTACCTACAGGGTGACAATAAAAAAAAAAACTAATTTCCTTTTTTCTGCAATTTAGATTATTTTATTTATCCAATTAGAGTAACCAATAATTAAGTTATGTCTTTCAAAATTAAGAGGTAATTTTTAAAGTTTAATTCTAATTTTAGAAAGTCAATGGTATTTGTAACTATTTTGTAAAATTGGTTTTAATTGTTAGATTAGTGGCTTAGTTATTACCAATCCACCTAATTGATTATAACTTAACTATTTTTTTTTACTCCTATCGGGTGGCAATTCCAAAATTGTTTTCAAAACAAAGAGGAATGGTTTTTTTTAAACCCTAGTAGATAATCGGTATTAAATGGGTAGGGCTTAGTATTGATCGGTTTAAAAGAGGCCTAATTTATGAAAAAAAAACCGGGAAGGTGAAAAACCAGGCTCAATAGGGAGAGAAGGAATAAAGGAGTTTTGAGGAAGTGAAGGAGAGGTTAACTACAACCTTTGTCTTAGCTCTGTCGAACTTTGACAATGTGTTCACAGTTGAGTGTGATGTATTCGAACTAGGCATAGGTATTGTGTTGATGCAAGAAGGTCGACTCATTGCTTATTTCAGTGAGAAACTTTGAGGATCTACACTTAACTGTTCTATCTATGACAAGGAGTTCTATTTCCTAATTTAAGATCTAATGGTATGGTATTACTATCTACTGCCTAGGGAATTTATGATCTACACCAATCGTGAATCCTCAAGATATCTAAAGAGCCAACTGAAGCTATCTCAAAGACAACCCAATTGGATTGAGTTCATGGAAGGTTTTTCTTATGTCATAAAATATAAGAATGGATGGAACAATGTAGTAGCCGATGCCCTATTGAGATGACATACCCTCCTAACCGAGCTACAAATAAGGCTACTTTGTTTTTCAACCATAAAGAATTTGTATGTTAAGGATCTATACTTTGGTCTTATTTATGCCTAATATTAGGAAGGATGGA
This sequence comes from Lumnitzera racemosa, assembly GCA_024138005.1. Lineage (NCBI taxonomy): Eukaryota > Viridiplantae > Streptophyta > Magnoliopsida > Myrtales > Combretaceae > Lumnitzera > Lumnitzera racemosa. The sequence continues at coordinate 113,683,817 of JAMXBC010000003.1, read as the reverse complement.
CATTGGACGACTATTATAAGGAAGACGGATACTTATTCAGCAAGAGGAAGCCATGTATCCCAATCTATTCCAAGAAAGAACTACTAATTTATGAGGCACATTGAGGAGGATTGACAGGATACTCTAACTAATGCCAAACCCATGAAGTACTATCTACAAGATTCTTTTTCCCAAGAATGATGAGAGACATGTAGTCTGTATTGGAGAAGTGTATAACCTATCGAAAGGCAAAGAGCTAAGTTGAGCAAGGACATTATCTACCCTTGCTCATCCAAACTAAACTATGATTCAAGCTAAGTATGAACTTCATGTTAAGATTACTGAAGACATCTCGAGGGAAGGACTCCATCATGGTGGTTATAGATCAATTTAGCAAGATGGCACATTTTATGCCTTATTCCAAAACTAACAATGCTTAGGCTATCTCTTTTCTTTTCTTGCAAGAAGTAATCATGCTTCATAGAGTTCCCAAAGCCATCATTTTGAATCGAGACCTAAAGTTCATGAGCCACTTCTAGAGGACACTATAAAAGCGAATGGGAACCAAGCTATTATATAGCATGTCCTGCCATCCTTAAACCGATGGATAGACTGAGGTTGTCAACAGAACCATAGAACCTTTGCTATAAGTTGTTGTCAAATGAAACACAGCTGATTGGGATCTATACCTACCAGTCATTGAGTTTTCCTACAACAGGACCACCCATAGTATAACAAGCATGTCTCCATTCAAGGTTGCTTATGGGTTTAACCTAGAGCTCCCAATAGACTAAGCACCTTAACCGAAGCTTGATGATGACTAGCCAGCCATTGAAAGAGTTAAGGCCATTAAAGCCATGTATCAAAAGGTTGTAGAACAATTGAGCCGAGCTAATACTAGGCTCGAGAAGCAAAGACGAGGATAGATGAAGAGAGAAATTTAACCAGCTGATTTGGTTTGGATACATCTTAGTAGGGAACGATTCCTAAACTTGAGGAAGAGTAAGTTGTCTCCTAGAGTTGACAGACCTGTTAAAGTTTTTGAAAATATCAATCCTAATGCTAATAGGATTGAATTACTTAAAGGATATGGAGTCTTTAACTCCTTCAACATTGCCGATCTCTAACCTTACACTTCTGAGGATGAGTAACCTGAAGCTAAATCGGATTTGATCCCAAATCTCAAACAACTTGAAGGTAATGATAGGGATCAAGGACTGATCACTCGCTCCTAAACCCGATAGCTTTCTCAGATGGTTCACTAAGCTGCTTTAGGTGAGTTAAGCGCCAAAGAGTAGTGTTTACTCTAGTCTAATCTTTTAAGCTATATTGCTCTCCCTAGCATCTAAGAAGATGATGAGGTGATCAGTTGACATGCATAGCTGACCCCTCTATAATACCCCAGTCCAAGTATCAAATCAGAAAACTAGCCACCTCCATAGTACTAAGGCCGAGCTGACAACTGTCAGGAATTGACCATTCAAAGCCAACCCAAATGTGAGTCGTCCTTAAGCCAACCTATGTCCAGCCCTAACAATCTAAGTGCCAAACTATCGACGCCAATCAAACCTGATCAAAGGCCTACCCCTACTTAGCTCACAGTGTTATGGGAACCGTAGACTGAGTGAAATACGCGCTCATTGTCCTTTCTAACATCAAATGCGTACATTGTCCTTTTTGACATCTTTATAGTCCTTTTTGACAAAGGATGTTCTTTTTGCCCAATTTCACGCTTCCCCTTTAAATTATTCTCCTTTTTGTTTAGCAAGTAGGGATTCATTTCTATAATTTCTGTAATTTAAGACTTACCCTAACTAAGTACTATAAATGCTTACGTAATGTAATAATCGCAAGAGAATACACTGAACTTTCATTCCCTCTTGAGCTAAGTGTCTTTCTGCTTACTCTTGAGCTACTTTTTTCTAACCCATTCAAGCGTAAACTAGTAGTGAGTGACCTCTGACCATACTTGTATGTCATATCAAGTATGACTCAAGCTCATGTGAGGCATTAGTGTATCATATCCATCATTAGTGCATGAGAACGCCAGTTCATCCCTGAATTACCATTTACTTTTCAAGCCATCTTGTGACTCAAACGCACCCCTTTTAGTTACGCATGATACTGGGTTCATGTGTTCACCCAAGTATTTGTATCATCAATACTCTCCATTCCCTACCAATCATGAATCATTCATATATCATCAATACTCTCCAATCCCCATCTTCACTATAATTGTTAGAAACCCTATTGATATGGGAGTTGGTGTAGAGTTTGTTAGAAATTCTTGATTAATTTGATTGACTAGTGTGGGAGTAGCATTAACTGCATTAATGGTAAATTATCTAGAGGTTAACGCAATGTTTTGCAATTAATTATTCACTAAGATATTATGGATAATTAATTTAGTACATTAAACAATCATAGCATTAGGAGATGTATGATTATAATTTAGAGTCCACTATTAACTGGAGAAATGGAAGTTGACCGATTAATTAGGGGTTAAGTCCTTAAGTTGAAGGAATAATAATTTCACTTGAATGACCATATAGCTAATAATCTATATAACATGATAACAATTTGATTTGCATAACTAAGGTAGATTTTGTTTTTCCGATAAGTCTCAATTGATTACCTAGTTTTAGATATTTTATAGTTATTTTCTTTTTGATAGTTTTAAGGTAACTATTAGATTAGTTAATTTACTTTTGATTGCCTAAATATTGTTAAGAACTAGCATAAGATTAGTAATTTCTTAGTACTCGAGAGATTGACCATCTTACTTTTTATGTGTTACTTGATTCTGACCTAGTATACTTGCTTAAGTATTTGCGATTTCTTTTTTATATATATAGTTTAAGTGAATCGAGTTTTTGGCACCATTACTGGGGACTGGAAATATTCAACCTTTTAGTTCTACTGGTAATTTAGGTGCACTTGACGATGTAAGTTGCTTTTTGTGCTCTCGAGCAAGAATTTTATGCACAGGAGTAGAAGTACTAAAACTCTATCACTAAATTTTGAAATAGAGCACACTTTGTATCAGTTGAGGTGAGAGAATAGAAGAAGGAGAGAAGAGATGGCAAGTAACAATAAGAATAATTAGATACAGGGGGTTTCATGAGTACTATGGGACTATACAATAGCTACAGTGATGGGTTCTACCATCAGGAAGCCTACCATTCTAGTTAACAACTTTGAGTTAAAGCCATTTCTCATTTAGATGGTTTAAAAAAATCAATTTAGAGGATATCCTAATGAAAGTCCTAATGAGCATATTACAGGATTCCTCTAATACTGCAATATAGTGAAGATGAACAACATTATAGATGAGGTTATCAAATTATAGCTCTTTCCCTTTTTGATAAGGGATAAAGCTAGAGCTTGGTTTCATTCACTACCATAAGAATCTATTACTAGCTAAGATGATCTTTCATTGAAGTTTTTATGGAGATATTTCCCACTAGCTAAGACCACAAAACTAAGGAATGACATCACTAACTTTACCAAGTTTAGTGGTGAGTCACTCTATGAGACATAATAGAGATTCAAGGAGGCGGTCAGAAAATGCCTACATCATGGCTTGCTAGACAATTGATATCAGGCAACTGCACCTATCAGTTTTAATATAGCGGATGTGAGTCCGAGTCGATCTCTCAAAGATTTCGAGTAATAATATTAACCTTAGCTTTATTATCTAACCGGAAGATCATGAAAGTTTGAATCAAATAAAAATACTAAAATTAACAAACTAACTTATTTATAAGACTTGATTACGCAATTGAAAAAGCGATAAAATTAAGAACGACTTCAAGAATGTAATAACGTATTTAGGAATTATTTTCCCTAGAGTTAATCATGTGATCGCTTAAAATATATTCAATTCGGTTTCTATTATTCTTGATCGGAGGGATTCACAACTAAAGTTAATACCTTTCTCAAGCATATTAACCCTAATCCTAAATTATTCACCGGAATCTCTTCACTTAGTAATATAATTTAGAATTGTATTAATGTATAATGAATTCCCATACAATTAATTAACTTTCCGGAAGAAACATGTATCTTATCTCTAAGTATACATATAATTATCTCCAATTATGTAAAGATCTAATTACACATGAAATTTCCCATTCAACATGCATAATATCATATATTGATATTCTAGAAATATCAATTAACAATTAAACGACATAATTGAATCAAGCAAAGATAGAAACTTTATTGAAATTTCTAAATCAATCCAAGAATCACATGAAACCCTAGGTTCCATAATCCTAAATACACGAATTCTAAGCTATCATAATGAATCTAAAATGAGTTCCATCAAAAATGAAAAATAAAACATGGAAAACCCCTTTAATTGATGAACAATCTCTCTAATCTTGAAGTCGGTATTGTTCTCGCCTTTTTCTTATCCTTCTCCTCAAGTCTCTTGTCTTTTCTAATGTCTCTTCTATCTTTTGAAACCCTAATATGTCCTTTTATAGTATATCAAAAGATTTTTGTTTTCTTTGTCCGACACGACCTGAGACATGACCGTGTCCCCAGTTCGTATAACTTTCTGCACCTGACAAATTTTTCTACATGGACTATGTAACTTCAAATCTTCATAACTTCTTCGTTTGAACTCCGAATTGAGTGAAATTTGATTCATTTTCTTCGTTTTCAATCCTAGAACGCGTTCAAACCTAGAAATCAAAATTTTATGCAATTAAGTATCAATTTCTTTAAAGAAAACCAAAAATGTGAGGAAAATACTATAAAATCACCATATGAAATATGTTTAAAATCAGAGTTATCAAATTTCCCCACACTTGAGCATTTTCTCGTCCTCAAGCAAATAAATCAAAACAAAACTTTCGGAACAAGAAACGCTAAAGAAAATTTATCACTATTTAGGAAACCGATGAACGAATATACTTGACCCGTAGAAAAGTAAGAAAATCATTCTCAACTAACATGCAATAATAAAGTCAACCAATTTCATCTGACCATATTCGAATGCTCCAACAATACTTAATACTAAAGTTCACTAGTTACTTTATAAAAATCAAAATTTACTCAAGTCATTTAACCAAGGATTCTTAAACTAAAAATTGGATTTAACATCTCGGCAACCGAGAAAGAGCCATAAAAATTTTGTTCATTTGACTAAAGTGTATACAATTCTCTCTTCCATCTCACCAAGCACCATAATCTAAAATAAACACATTTTACATCCACTCATGCTCTGATCATCCTCCTAGTTCATGCTTTTGTTGAGAGGTCTTTTAACTTTATCTTATTTAAGCACAATTGTGTTGGTAGCGGGAAAGATTCTCGCTCTTCTGATAGACCAAGACCGATCCATACCAACTTATTCCTTATATTGATAACGGGAAAGAAACTTGCTCTTCTGACGGACCAAGGCCGATCCATATCAATTTTTTCTTTTTTCTTTTTTTTTTCTTCATTTAAATTGGCATTGGGACTCAATCTCGCTCTTCTGACGGACCAAGACGAATCCTTACCAATTTTTTCTATTTATACACTTGTTATTACTTTTGACCTCCAATCATTATGATTTTTCAAGGGTTTCTCAAAAGAAGAATTTCATTTGTTTGTTTGTTAAAAATTATAGGACTCTTAAAAATTTCTAAGAGAAAAGTATACATAAAAGTAAATTTTAAAAATAACTATGACTAACTCTCAACTAGTGATGTTGCTCCAATCTCAAGTCCTAAAGTCCGAAGCTAAATAACTTGTAACTTTGCCCTTCACAAATTTGACTAATCAATTCTAGTAAAGTATAATAAGATCAATAACGATCAAGATGACATAGTTAATTTGGCTCAACACTTGTTAATTACCTATTACAAGTTAACTTAAAAATTAATTGGGTCAAATGTGAATAATTGGTTTCCTAAACAGTAACAAATTCATATATATCTCTTCCCCACACTTAATAATGTACATTGTCCTCAATGTACGGCTAAGAAAGCACAATAGCAAGATATCAAACAAGAAAAAATATCATAGGGAAAAAGGAAAATATGTATTGAAAAAGAAACTAATACTTCCTTGCCTTGAAGCATAAGATACTCTAGTGGAGAAAGAGTGGCTAGTAGCTCGACAATAGTACCCTCATGATTAGAACATAATGTAACAGATGTGGACCTCCTTCAAACAATCTACTTTTCACGATTTTCCATTGATGACCTGAGAAGAAACATTGAATTGGGTTGGAGTTGATAAAGAAATGTGTTGATGAAAAGTAAATCATGAGGAAAAGAAGAAGAGAAGAGAAGAGAAAAGAAATATGTGTTGATGTGTGGAAGTGTGTGAGAGAGTGTGTGTGTTGAAATAAACCGGGCGTGTGCAAAATCGTATAAGGTTGGGTTGACACGGGCTGGGACACGACCGTATCCCTTGCCCGTGTAATATTCTGTATATGTCGTGTGGATTATGGACGTACACGGGCTGGGACACGACCGTGTCCCATGCCTGTGTAACTTACTATTCCCATGCATGAAAACTGGACGGACACGGGCTGTGATACGACCGTGTCTTATGCCCGTGTAACATTCTATTCGCGGGTGAGAATTCTAGGCGCACACGAGTTGGGACACGACCGTGTCCCTTGCCCATGTAACTTTCTATTTGTGCGAAGGGTAACTGGGTGGATACGGGCTGGGATACGACCATGTCCCACACCCGTGTAACTTTCTGTGGGCATGGTAGATTAAAGGGGCTTGGATGGACACGGGCTGGGACACGACCGTGTCCTTTGCCCGTGTAACTTTCTGTTTTTTATTTTTTTTTTAATCATGAATTTAATTTTAAAATAAAGGAAACTTAAAGAAATAAAAGTAATTAAACTAGAAAAAAGAAAAAAAAGAAAACTAAAGAGAAGAATGAAAATGAAATTAAAAGGGAAAAAAAACTATGACTAAAATTGAAACAAATAAAAGAAGCAAGGCAAAGCTAAATAAAAGGAAAATAAAATGAAATAAACTTAAAGAACTAAAGTGTAAGCAAAGTTAAACATGGATTGCCTCCAAAAAGCGCTATAGTTAACGTCGACAGCTCAACGGGATACGTCTTCTCATAATAGTTCTTCATCCAGGCGGAGATAGGACTTCTCCTGTATCTCGCTTTCGAACCGTCCATACAAGTGTAAATTTACCCTTCGGCCATCGACCTTGCCAGTTCCATTTCATTAGTGCATAACTACCATAGTTTCTCTCCTTATCATGCCACTTATCAAATTCATGTAGGCTAGACTTCTTCATTTTATTCGCTTTTAGCTTAGATTCGGTTGTCATTGGGAGTTTTGAACTTTTCACCGCAAAGACATGTTCCAAATGATTTCTTGACAGTTTTGGTTCCAAAATTGGTGGCTTCTCTTTGAAAGATTTTAACCTAAGATCCTTTGGCTTATGGAGTGGATCAATCCCCTTCTCGTCCACAATGGATTCATAAACTTCTATTTAAGCTGCCACTTCTGTACGATTGGGGTTAATCACCAAATTTTCATCTCCCTTTCGCAAGTAGTAGCTTGAGGAATCCTTGGCAAGCGTTTCCTGCATACATGTAGATGTAATGATATTAGTGGCATTAACATTGTGACTTATGTCCTCTAAGTCAAGAAATTTGTTCGTTGAATTTGGAGTTTTAAAAACTATTTTGTCATCCCCGACCCATAATATCAACTTATGCTCACTAACATAAAAAATAGCCTTAGCAATGGCTAGGAAGGGTTGACCTAAAATGATTGGCACCTCAATATCTTCATCTATATCAAGTATAACAAAATCCACGGGAAAGATGAATTTGTCTACTTGCACTAAAACATCCTCTATGATGCCTCTAGGGTATGTGATACACCTCTCGGCTAATTGAAGACTCATGCCCGTTAAGTTAGGTTCTCCTAACCCTAGCTTTTTGAAATTTTATATGACATCAAATTTATACTAGCTCCTAAGTCTGCCAAAGCATTATCTACTAACAAATTTCTAAGCATACAAGGAATAGTGAAACTCCCTGGATCATTTAATTTTTGTAGCAACTTTTTCTGGAGAAGTGCCGAACATTCCTCGTTCAATGTGACGGTTGTACGCTCCTCCAACGTCCTCTTATTCAATAGAAGATCTTTTACAAATTTCACATACTTTGGCATCTGCAAGATGACATCAACAAGAGGTAAGTTAATGTGTAATTGTTTGAAAACATCAAACAATTTACCGAATTCCTTATTCTGATCAGTGTAACTTTGCTTAAGGCACTACGGGTAAGGGATGGGAGGTTTGTACTCCTTAACTTTCAGTGATTCCATACTTTCTTTTGATTTTAGTGGCTTTGCATCTTCCTTACGGTTGACTTCCACTTCTTTCTCAACTACTTCTACACCATCCTTCTTTTCCACCTGCAGTTTTCTACCACTTCTCAAGGTTACTGCATTAACATGTTCCCTAGGATTGACCTCGGTATTCCCTAAGAGTGTTCCTTACGGTCTTTCAGAGATTAGCTTTGCAAGTTGACCAATTTGGTTCTCAAGGTTGCGATTTGAAGCCTCTTGATTCCTCAGCAAGGATTCAATGTTGGATAGCCAAGCCTCATTGCCTTGAATGTATTTTGTTAGAAGTTCTTCTACACTAGACTTCTTTTCTTGAGGAAGAGAAGGTGGGAATGGTCTCTGAAATCCAGGTGGGATAAAGTTGGTCTTCTGGTGGCCTTGGTTTTGATTTCCCCATGAAAAATTAGGGTGATTCCTCCATCCGAGATTATAAGTGTTGTTGTAGGGGTTATTTTGTTGCTTAGGTGGATTTCCTAGATAATCTACCTGTTCCAATTGTTCTTATGCTCCATACCCCTGCATACCAAAATCACTTACATCCGATTGCACTTGTTGAGGGCCAACTGAGACTGCATCAATCTTCTTACTCAATAGGTCCACCTTAGCTACCAAAGCAGTAGTTAAGTCCACCTCATAAACTCCCATGGCCTTTTGCTTGGCTCTAGTGGTTTCCCACTGATAATTGTTCATCGCTATTCCTTTAATCAGGTTTTGTGCTTGGTCAGGTGTCTTTATGTTCAAAGTACCTCCTGTAGATGCATCAATCATCTGTCTAGTAGATAAATTGAGACCATTGTAGAAGGTCTGAATCTGCATCCATAGTGTAAGACCATGATGTGGGCACCTCTTAAGTAAGTCCTTGAATTGCTCCTAAGTGTCATATAGTGTCTTCGCTTCCAATTAAGCAAAACAAGAAATATCATTCCGAAGTTTAGCGGTCTTTGCAGGTGGGAAATACTTCTCCAAAAATTTCTCTATTAATTCATTCCAAGTTGTGATTGAATTTCTTGGTAGGGAGTTCAACCATTGTTTTGCTCTAACCCTCAATGAGAAAGGAAATAGTTGCAGTCGGATTGCATCATCCGTGGCTCCGTTGATTTTAAATGTATCATAAATCTCTAGAAAGCTAGAGATGTGGGCATTAGTATCTTCATCTTGGAGACCATCAAACTGAACATATTGTTGCACCATTTGTATGATGTTAGGTGCAATTTGGAAGTTATTAGCTACGACGGTTGGCCTTGCAAAACTAGAGTCAGCTCCAATAAGTGTAGGCCTTGAATAATCGGACATGGTCTGGTTTGCTTCATTCCCATTGTTAGCCATGTGTAGTGGATCTTCTTGCTCTATGAATTAAGTGTTGGGCTCTTCACCTTCTTCCTTGATTTCAACGATTAACTCGTCGTCAATGGTCGCCACAATTTGTCTAGGTCGCGATCTCAAATTTTGAAGGGTAGTTCTCTCAATTTTAGGATCAAGTTATACCAAATCTTCCGGGTTTCTTCGAGTTATGCACTGCAAAGGTAAGAAATATAGAATCAATTGCAGCTCTAACTAATGAAAATAAACAATGAAAACAAAAGAACAAAAATGGTTAAAGTAATAAAGCAACTAGTGTTCTTAATATCGAAAATCTCCAGCAGCGGCGCCAAAAACTTGATATTAGGCAAGTGCACCTATCAGTTTTAATATAGCGGATGTGAGTCCAAGTCGATCCCTCAAAGACTTCGAGTAATAATATTAACCTTAGCTTTATTATCTAACCGGAAGATCATGAAAGTTTGAATTAATTAAAAATACTAAAATTAACAAACTAACTTATTTATAAGACTTGATTAAGCAATTGAAAAAGCGATAAAATTAAGAACGACTTCAAGAATGTAATAACGTATTTAGGAATTATTTCCCCTAGAGTTAATCATGTGATCGCTTAAAATATATTCAATTCGGTTTTTATTATTCTTAACCGGAGGGATTCACAACTAAAGTTAATACCTTTCTCAAACATATTAACCCTAATCCTAAATTATTCACCGGAATCTCTTCACTTAGTAATATAATTTAGAATTGCATTAATGTATAATGAATTCCCATACAGTTAATTAACTTTCCAGAAGAAACATGTATCTTATCTCTAAGTATACATGTAATTATCTCCAATTATGTAAAGATCTAATTACACATGAAATTTCCCATTCAACATGCATAATATCATATATTGATATTCTAGAAATATCAATTAACAATTAAACGACATAATTGAATCAAGCAAAGATAGAAACTTTATTGAAATTTCTAAATCAATCCAAGAATGACATGAAACCCTAGGTTCCACAATCCTAAATACATGAATTCTAAGCTATCATAATGAATCTAAAATGAGTTCCATAAAAAATGTAAAATAAAACATGGAAAACCCCTTTAATTGATGAACAATCTCTCTAATCTTGAAGTCGGTGTTGTTCTCGCCGTTTTCTTATCCTTCTCCTCAAGTCTCTTGTCTTTTCTAATGTCTCTTCTATCTTTTGAAACCCTAATATGTCCTTTTATAGTGTATCAAAAGATTTTTGTTTTCTTTGTCCGACACGACCTGAGACATGACCGTATCCCAGGTCGTGTAACTTTCTACACTTGACAAATTTTTCTGCATAGACTGTGTAACTTCAAATCTTCATAACTTCTTCGTTTGAACTCTGGATTGAGTGAAATTTGATTTCTTTTCTTTGTTTTCGATCCTAGAACGCGTTCAAACCTAGAAATCAAAATTTTACTCAATTAAGTATCAATTTCTTTAACGAATACCAAAAATGTGAGGAAAGTACTATAAAATCACCATATAAAATATGTTTAAAATTAGAGTTATCAACAATCTCCTGATTGAGATTTTCTCTCTTTATTTAGATGAGACATTAAGATCTTTAGTTGATGTTATAGCTAGAGGTGTTTTGATGGGTAAGACATATGATGAAGCAAGTGAACTGATAGAAGAGATGTGCTCCCATACACATAACTGGCAAAATGAGAGAAGCAAGTCAAGAGTGGCATCAGTTAATGACAATGACACTATATCTCAATTAACAACCCAGATTGTAGTTCTCACTACCTAAGTAAGTAAACTTACCTCGATACAATTTTTCCATGCTAATCCTATTGCTTTTTGTGAGTTATGTTCAGGACCACATTCGACTCTTGAGTGCCTAAGCAAGAATCCCTCAGCTCTAACTAGTAGAGAGCAAGTAAACTTTGTCAACAATTTTCAATGCGGTAATCAAGGACCATATTTGAATACATATAATCCAGGGTAGCACAATCATCCAAATTTCTCATGGAGGAATGAGAATAATGCATTAAAACCACTACTTGTATTTTAGAAGTAAGGTCTTGTTTAGAATGTCTTACCTCAGCATATCAGTCTAGAGTAGAAGAACTCATGTTGAGTTACATGCAAAAGATTGGTACCATGCTACAAAATCAACAGGCTACTATTTGGAATTTAGAGAATTGGATTAGTCAGATCTCTCAATAGTTGAGTAATAGACCATCAGGGTTTTTACCTAACAATATTGAAGAGAATCCTAAAGGTATCAATGCTATTATGTTGAGGAGTGGAAAGGAAGTTGAAACACTTTATAGATAAGTTAAAGAAAAGGAAGAGAATCCAAAGAAAGGAAAAGGAAAGCAAGTGGAAGAGGAACCAACACGGAAGTTACCAGAAGTGAAACCACATGTCCTTTAGTCCCTTTTCTAAGAAGACTGAAGCAATAGCAACTAGATGCCTAATTCACTAAATTCCTAAATGTCTTCAAGAAGTTGCAGATCAACATTCCTTTTGTAGAGGCACGTCAGCAGATGCCTTCATATGCTAATTTCATCAAGGATTTGGTCACTAAGAAGAGAAAGATTGATGGGAATGAACTAGTGATGCTTATAGGGGAGTGCTCCATGATCTTTTAGAAAAATTTATCTAGCCTACCTAGAAAAAAAAGAGATCAGGAGAGTTTTACTATTCCTTACACTATAGGAAATTTTCATTTTGATAAATTTCTTATTAATTTAGGTCCAAGTATAAATCTAATGCCTTAGTCTATTTTCAGGAAGCTGGGACTTGGAGATTGTAAGGAGACCCGTGTTACCTTGCAGCTTGTTGATAGGAGTATCAAATACCAAAGGGGGATTGTAGAGAATGTCTTAATGAAGGTAGAAAAATTTATCTTCCTAGTTGATTTTATAGTCCTGGAGATAGAAGAGGATAGAGGGCACCCATGATCCTTAGCAAACCATTTCTTGCAAAAGGTAAGGTGTTGATAGACGTAAAATAGGGTAAGATTACTTTAAGTGTAGGTTTATTATTATTAGTTAGTCCAATTATGATTACTAATTTATTTTTATTAATTGTAGGTTATTATTATTATTTTCATATTCCATATTTTTTTTAGAAAATCTCAATTTTTAATAAAATTGTATTTTTTAGCAAAATTGTGTTTGTCTTTTTGAAAAATAAATGTATCTTACAGTTGAGATGTAGAAAAGATATATATTCTGCGGTTAAGATTTAGAAAAAAATACATATAAAGATACATATCTAGATTGTATCTTCAACATATTTTGTGGTTAAGATTTAAGAAAAAAGATATGTATGAAAATACTTATTTAGATTGTATCTTAACATATATTACGGTTAAGATTTGAAAAAGATACATATTTAGAGCATATCTTGGTAGATCTTGCATGTAGCATTTATAAAAGATATATTTTAGCACGTAGTAAGTTTTTTAAAAAAAATAAAAAATCTTAACCAAAGTTTTTCAAAAGATTTAGATGGTTAGGGTTTCCTTGCATTCATGAAATTAGATCATCTAGGTTTTCTTTTTTAAAAAAAATAATAAATTGTAAAAAAAACATAAATCTAGCTCAGTTTTCAAATTTAAAAGAATCAACACACTAAATATTTTATAAAAAGTACTACGTTAGTTTAATCTTAACTAGCGAGTACGTAAGCACCTTTGAGGTAACCATAAAAAAAAATAAAAACTTTTTCCTTTTTTTCTTGAAAAATTCATTGTAGTTATATTTTGCATATTTGCATATATTTTAGTATTTTTTAGAAAATTATAAAAGTAAACCCATTAATTAATATTTCAACTTTTACATAGTGACTTAGTCTTAATAAATTAGCCCTTGAAATTGTTTTTTTCTAATTTAATTTTCTAAAAATAATTTTCTTAGAAAATCTGTGGATTAGTGACCAAATTAGAGTTTTCCCACTCAAAAACCCTAAAGTTACTTTTTACCAGTTAAACTAGCTGGCGACTCTAATTTTAAAATTTTTTTAGAAAAATATTTGCTTAATTTAATTTTAAGTAATTTATATTAAGCGGGCTAAGCTTAATATAGGTTAAATTAACCGAAATAGAGCTCGACATAGACGATTAATTAACTGTTCATGTTTTTGAAGCCATAAAGCAAATTGATGATTATAAATCCTATTACACTATTGATATTATTGATGAGATTACCTATGAGTCCATCGAAGAGAAAGCAAGAATAGATACCATTGAATCAGTTCTTAGGGATTTGGATTATTAGAGCAATGACGATAAGCTTAAAGAAGGAGGTAAGGACTAGGGGTCAACAATCAAAGCTCGATACTATGAAGAGCTAAGCACCAGTCAGAAGAAGCTAGTCCCATCATTGACACAACCCGTGGTGCTTGAACTTAAACATTTATCTAGTCATTTAAAATATGCTTATCTTATCTCCTCTTCCTCAACAAGTAATCAGGAGAAACAACTTTTAGGAGTTCTGAGAGAGCATAAAGAAGCCATTAGGTAGACCATTATTGATATCAAGGGGATCAATCCCTTAATTTGCACTCATAAGATATTGTTAGAGACTGAGTGTAAACCCACAGTACAACCATAAAGATGACTTAACCCAACTCTCAAGGAGGTAGTGAAGAAAGAGGTGTTCACATTGTTGGATGCTGGTATTATCTACCTTATCTCAAATAGGAAGTGGGTTTGTCCTATTCAAGTAATACCAAAAAAAGGTAGTATGACTATGGTTAAAAATGAGGCTAATGAGTTAATCCCTACTCATACTATAATTGGGTAGAGAGTTTGTGTAGATTATAGAAAATTGAATGATTCTACCTGTAAAGGCCACTTCCCTTTCCCTTTCATAGATTAGATGTTAGAAAAATTTTCAAGACATGATTATTATTGTTTCTTATATGGCTATTCTGGTTACAATCAAATTCATATAGCACCTGAGGACAAGGAGAAAACTACCTTTAGGAGAAGGAGAAAACTACCTTTAGGAGAATGCCCTTTAGTCTTTGTAGGTTGTATGCTTAAAAGGTGCAAAGAGACTAATCTACTTCTAAACTAGAAAAAATGCCATTTTATGATAAGAGAGGAAATAGTCTTAGGTCACAAGGTGTCGAAAAAGGGGATTGAAGTTGATAGAGTCAAAGTGGAGATAATAGAGAAGCTACCACCACCAACTTCAATCAAAGAAGTCAGGAGCTTCTTATGGTATGTTGGCTTCTATAGGAGATTTATTAGAGACTTCTCTAAAATCTCTAAACCTCTTTATAATTTACTTGAAAAAAATTCTGCCTTTATATTTGATGATAGTTATTTGCAGGCATTTAATCTATTGAAGGAGAAGCTTATTTCGACTCTAGCGATTGTTACACCCAATTAGGAGCTTCCTTTTGAGTTGATGTATGATGCCAACGACTATACTGTAGGTGCAATACTTGGGTAGAGGAGAGGTAAGTTATTTCATGTTATATACTATGCTAGTAGAACATTAAATGAGGCTCAGAGAAACTATGCTACAACAGAGAAAGAACTTTTAGCGGTTATATTTGCATGTGACAAGTTTAGGCCTTATCTAATAGGTTCTAAGATCATAGTATACATAGATCATGCTGCTTTAAAATATTTGTTTACTAAAGCTGATGCTAAAACTATGTTAATTCGTTAGATCTTACTACTGCAAGAATTTGACCTTGAAATATGAGATAAAAGGGGAACTGAAAACGTAATTGCTGATCATTTATCTCATTTACAATTTGATTGTTTAGAGCCACCCATTAATGAGAACTTCCCCGCTGAACAATTGTATGCAGTAGAGATCTAAGGGTTACCTTGGTATGCTAATATAGTCAATTACCTGGTTAGTAAAATCATACCATACGGCTTCTCATGATGTTTTTACATGATGTGAAATTTTATTTTTGAGATGAACTATACCTATTTAAATTTTATGCCAACCAGATAATTAGGCAATGTATGCTTGACACCAAATAGCTTAGCATAATTTTGTTTTGTCATTCTAAAGAAGCAAGAGGCCACTTTGGTATATAAAGAACTACAGCTAAAATTTTATCTTGTTGATTTTATTGGCTTAGTTTATTTAGTGATAGTAGGAACTATATTAAGTCTTGTGCTCAATGCCAAGTTAAGGTCTCCAATAGGGAAATAAAGCATCCTGTGTCATAAAATTACCATCCTGTATCATCCGCAAACATGTAGATAAGTTGAGGTCTCCAATAGGGAAATAAAGCATATCCTAGAGAAGATTATCAATGCAACTAAGAAAGATTGGTCTTTAAAACTTCATGATGCATTGTGGGCTTATAGGACAACTTTTAAAACCCCTATAGGAATGTCCGCAAAAAATATCATTTTTGGTAAATCATGTCACCTACTTGTAGAGCTTGAGCACAAGGCTTACTGGGCCATAAAATACCTTAACTTAGTTTTATAAGCTAAGAGATTGCTCTAATTGAACCAGCTAGATGAGATCAAAGAAGAAGCTTATGAAAACGCTAGGATATATAAAGAGAGAGCCAAGCGATGGCATGATAGGAACATTCAATAGCAGGAGTTCATGCCTAGTCAAAAAGTATTATTATACATCTCTTGTTTGAAACTATTCCCAAGCAAGTTAAAATCTCGATGGTTTGGGCCATTTGAAATAGCTAATGTTTTTTCTTATGGTATAATTGAGTTAAAGGTAGGAGAAAATAACACTTTCAAGGTGAATGGTCATCTCCTCAAACACTATTTTGAAAGGGAAAACTTAGACTGTGATGCTACTATTGTAATGGGTGCGAACCTACAGTAAGACTAGAAAAATAGGGCTAGTGACTATAAACTAAGTGTTTCATGTAAGGTAACTCATGTTTAACCAAACTATTTTTCTTCTTGTTTCTATTTATTACAAGAAAAATGAGAAAAGCGTAAAATTTTGAATTAAAGGCTGGCCTTCAAGGCTATCAGCCTACTTACATAGGTTGGCAACATATGTCGCCAGCATATAGAAGGAGGAGCCGGCATATAGCTTACAATATAAGCTAAATGTGGCTTTCTCTCTCTCTCCTAACTCATTTCCTCTCCAATCTCCCTCTCTCTCTCTCTCAAACTCTTCCCTCTCCACCACTCCATCTCATACACATTCACTCACTTCACCTTTCCACATACATTCACACTTTTTCATTTCAGATCTGTACCTCCAACTTCATCATGTCATCCAAGAAGCTTTAACCTTTGAGAGAGAAACAAAAGACAGCAACTGCTTCATCTTCTAAAGGTTCGGGTAGAGATCTGCTTTCATATTAGGATTATGCTAAGGAGAAAAAGAAGAAGTTACAACAGATGACCTTCATAAACTAACAATATTTGGATTGGACTCTTCTGCAAGAGTATGAGATGAATGATAGGATCCAGTAGCTAGTTCCCGATAAAACTTGGTTTCAGTTGTTTGAAGTAAAAGAACTTACTTTCAAAAGTATTAACATCGAGTTTTTATCTACTTTGCAACTGGACCAAGATGGGAGAATGTCCATGATCACCTTTCAGGCTCATAGAGAGGTTCATGTGATTGAATTAAATCAAATTGATTATTTTTTGGGTTTATATGATAAGGAGGAAGTCAATTTGCCCAACTCCTAGCTAGGTGATATGATTGTTGAGAGATATTAGTTCTAATTGATTCACCCTAGGCGAGATGATTTTGTAGCTTCAAAGTCACTTGCTACGACTTTTTCAATAATAGAGCACAAGCTTCTCCACCACATTCTCGCTCATAATCTTAGTTGTAAGAAGACTAGCCATAGCAAGATAACCAGTTCTGACATGTTTTATTTGTACAACTTAACTTCTAGGAATCAGATTGATCTGGGAGTAAAAGTAGCAAATTTTATTTATAGACAGATAGATGAAACTAGGACTTTGGTTATATTTTTTGGTGGTTATATTTCGGCATTGTTGAAGGGTATGGGAATTTTTTAGTAATTAGAGGGGGATATGGGTATTCCTTGTAAGCCTATTTCTGTTGTACCCTTTAAGGGATGGGGATTGGCTAAGATAAATAATAAGCCAAATCCTATTAATGAGGAGGATGTTCTTGAAAATCCTCCTGCTACTAGAGCGTTTACTTTATATCCTTCTCCTCCAACTAGTAGTTATGAGCAGTTGAATGCTATCATTAGAGAAGTTCATAATGAAATTCAGAAAGAAAGGAAGAAGAATAAGAAGTTCCGAACTACTATGTTCAACATGATGAAGTCTACTATCTCATGTTTCCAGCCAACAGCTACATTACTAGGCTTCCAATGTAGGGAGTAGCAGCATTGACAAAGGCAATTAAAGCTTTGTATGCCTTTCTAATTTTTTTTATGTTATTTTCTTTTGTTTATTTTATTTTATTTTATTTTTCTTTAATTATTACTTTGTTGTTAGGCTATCTTTGTTTAATACCCACCTGCTTAGGTAACTATGGATAATTAACTCTACTATGCTATACTTGATCTTTCATGTTTCTTTGCATTTGATGAGATAAGTCTGATTTGAATTACATGTTCTTCTTAATGATATTGTGCTTGGAATTTTTCTTGTTACTGAAAATTTGAATCTAAGGAAGTACCAGTTTTTCATTTTCTATTTATTTTGAATTTTTATTTTATTTCCTCTTGTATAATGAATAAGAGATAGTATGGATACTATATATTCTAAAGTGGGGGGGGGGAAGGAAATACAAGAAATGGATTTTACATTGAATTGAATATTATGATGGTTATACTTTCCTATCAACTTGAATTTTATTTGTTCTTAAGTATTTCGAAATTTTTAGTCCAATTTTTTCAAAATTTTGAATTTCTTGTTGTGAATATAGAGATCATATAAAAGGAAAAAATTGTTGATAACATCTGATTGTGATTAGCATGAATAATTAACTCTTTAAGGTACCCTGCTCACCATTATTGTGATTTTTGTACTTAATTAAAATTAATTAGTCGAATCTTTAAGAACCTAATTTACCTAGTTTTTTATCCTTAGAATTTAAAGTTTAAGGGGTCTCTTTAAAACCTGGTCACTTGGGCGATGAGCTCGGGAAGTGCCGACTCAATGAACTCACTATAACGAGAAGGGTAAAAAGGCAAAGTTCAGTATATGAACAGAAAGAAAAAAAAATGGAAGAAAAGAAAAAAATGGGAATGGAAAATAGAAATTTTGAATGCAATTCAAGAAATGAATTAGGGCTTGTAATAAAAAGGAAGAAAACCTAGGGATAAAGTAGATGCCATATGCTTTCATTACTTTCTTAGCTTGTTTGTTGGGATAATTAGAGAGCTAATATGCTTGCTAATAGCTATGAAGTTTAAATGAGTATTTTTCCATCTAGGATTGAGTATTTCCTTTTGAAATAAAAATCTTAAGCTAAATGCTTGGATTAAAATTTATTTTCTCTAGAGTGGTTGATTAATTTCAATTGTAATACTTTGATCACATATTTTGATTTGGCTTGAGCAATGGGAATTACAAATTAGTAAGTCTGAAAGTGTGAAATATCAGATGTTTTGGATTTGCAATTAGGAAATTAGTATTTTTAATGATAGATTTCTTTAGTTTTGTTTATTTTGCTTGAGGATAAGCAAAAGTTTAAGTGAGGGGGAGTTGATAAAGGCATATTTTATTCATATTTTAATGAGTGAATTAGAGAGAATTATTATTGATTTTATAGAAATCATTTAGAATTGGTACATAAGTATTTTCATTTGGACATTTTAGGTATTGGAGGATTTAAAGTTGAAATACAGTTAATTTAGTAGAGTTTTACGCAAACGAACGAAGCCTAAAGTGAGCTACGGCATGATTGGAATCAAAGACAGCTGACCTTAAGCCAACCTACACTCTATACTGGCAGCCTTAGATGTCTACGCCGTTGGCATTAGAACTTACATTGCCAGCCATCATGAAGAGAATGCCATCGAAATCCAACCCTAGTTTTCTTTATAAGTAATCATGTGTTTTAGAGTTTAAAAGAACTTTTTTATCTTCTCTAGAATTAAAGTCTTAGAACAGTTAATAGATAGTTCTTGAAGAATTATTCTATGTAATTTCTTAGATCATCGAGAAGACTTCGCTTTTGGTGTGGAGATCAATTTTGGAGTTGCAATTGAAGTTTACTCTTTACAATTACAAAATTGGTGATCTCTATTTTATTTATGTTTAAGCAATTTTGCGATTTATTCCTACTTTTAATTATTGTCGAGCCTGGATTTCACTCTCTCGATTCTTTTTTAAAATTTAAGCCTTCTTTAAACCGATAAATACCAAAACCCTACTTATTTAATACTGATTCTTGACTAGGGTTTAAAGAAAACCCTTTTTTCAATTTTGAAAAGGTATTAGAATCACCACCTAATTTGAGTTGAGAAAAAAAGAAGTCATAATCAATTGGGTAAATTTGTTATAATTTAGTTGCCAGTCTATCGATTAAAAAACCAATTTATTAAACATTTGTTTTTTTTTATGAAAATTAAAGATCTAGATCTGGGGGCTAATTTATTAAACCCTAACCACTTTTAAACTTCCTGAATTTCACTTCGTGTTAAATTAATTAATTTTCACAAATATTTATAAAAATGGAGAAAAATGAAACTTACCATATTTTAAATCGCCTCGTACTTACGTACCGGTGCCTATGTACTCGCTATTTGAGATTGAACTTTCATAGTTTGTTCACAAAAAATATAGCGAGTTGATATTATTTTAATTTTTGAAAAATAGTCAAGCTTATGTTCTTTACCTGTTTCAATTTATTTAAAGAAATTTCCTAAAGGGTCTTAAATTGGATTTTAATATTAGAAATTTTAAAATAGTTCTAATTTGGAAAGGGTTCAATTATTTTTATTTATTTTTGTTAAAAATCGAATTTCTAAGTGTCAAAAGGAACTTTGTTAATTTTTATTATTCCTTTATTTTTATTGTTATTTTTTATTATTTTTATTTTTGGTTAAAACGTGAAAATAAATAAAAATAAAAATAAAATAAATACTTGTTCTCTTTTTTATCTTTTATTTTGTTTTTATTTTTTTTCAGATATATATAATTATAAGTAACTAAATAAAAAAATGAAAATAAAATAACAATAAAAATTAAAAAAAAATACATACACACATACAAAATAGTTGGACCAAAATTGGAGAAGGAGATGTGTGCAGGTCGATTGGGTCAAAGTCAGGTTAGAGCTCCACGGGTCGAGTTGCATGAAGAAGATGAAGAAGCAATAACCATGGCTTGCTATATGATTTGGAGATTTTAGGTTCAATTCATGGAAGGTGCAAAATGTATCTTTTATTTTCTTTTCTCACTTCATCACCATATCATCGCCACATCATGGACTACATCATTACCACATCATTTACCAACTCACTTCTAAGTGTGGCAGACACACTCCTACATGTATTGGACACACTCTTACACATATAGCTTTGTATTTGGCACCACATATTGTCCAGATTCATCTAATCCAAAATTGGAAGAAAATCATATTACATTTAATTTTTTCTATCCTTAACTCAACTACGATATCTATAAATAGGAGTATACTCTTCATTTTCAAAACAAAACAAAGCTTCAAAATACTTTAGAAAAAACAAAAATCGAAGCTTCCTCTCTTTAGCATGGTTCCTCTCTCTCTAGGATAACGTCCCCTATGGTGTTTTTGGATGAAAACCACCACCATTGGATTTTTCAAGTCGACACGAGTTGATCTGAGCCGAAGTGATTCGACAGAAGTCGAAGTGAGCTGACTAAGCTAAAGTGAGCTAACCCTAAGTCGAAGTGAGCCGGCTAAGTCTATCGAAGCCAATCTAAGTTGCCTTTAAGCCGTTTAAGCCAATCTGAATGCAATTCAAGCCGACTTAGTTTGTTTATTTGTTTGTTTTTTTTTTTATTTTATTAATTTTTTTATTTTTAAATGTTATAAATGAGCAAAATAAAAAAGAAAGAAAAAGAAAAGAAGAAAGAGAAGAAAAACAAAAAAAGAAAAAGAAAAAAAAAGGAAGTAGTCTATTTATTTATTTATTTTTATTTTAATAGAAATAGATAGAATAAGTATAAAATAAATAAGATAATATAATAAAAATAAAAATAAATAAATAGGTTAGTGAACAAAAATCATTTTGACACTTAGAAAAATTGAGTTTTCAAAAAATAAATGAAAATAAATGGACCTTTTTCCAAATTAGGATTATTTTAGAGTTTCCAAAAATAAAACACCAATTAACACTAACTAAGACCCTTTAGGAATTTTCACAAATAAATCAAAAATGAGTAAAACGTAAACTCGATTGTTTTCAAATTAAAACAAAACCAATCCACTTAAGTTTTATAAAAGAGAACTACGTATGTTTGATCCCGAATAGTGAGTATGTAGGTACCTTCGAGATGATGATAAAAATAAGAAATCTAATTTTTCCTTTTTTTTTAGATTAATTAAGTTATCCAATTAGAGTAATTAACAATTGAGTTCCGTCTTATGAAATAAAAAGGTGATTTTTAAGATCAAAGTTAAATTTGAAAAGTCAATGGTACTTGTAAGGGTTTAAAATTCCTAACCCCTGGATCTGAATCTTTGGTTTCAAAATCCATTTCACAAAATTAGTTTTAATCATTAAACTAGTGACTAAGTTATAACCAATCCATCCAATTGGTTATAACTTAACTATTTTTCTCGACTCCGGTTGGGTGGTAACTCCAATATGTTTTCAAATTGAAAAACAGTTTTCTTTAAACCCTAGTTGAGAGTTGGTATTAAACAAGTAGGGTTTACTAATGATTAGTTTAAAGAAGGCCTATTTTAAAAAATAATTGGAAGGTGGAAAACCAAGCTTAACACCGGTCAATCCAAAGCCCGAAGCTGATTAGGACAAACTGAAAGAACTCGAGAAGTAACAAATTCAACAAATTACTAAAAAAATGAAAATGCTCGAGGGGTATGATGGATTCAACCATACTGGCATAACATACTTCTCTGCCTATGATTACGAAAGCTTCCTAGAGAAGCTTAAAGTACTTGACTTCGAAAAATACAACGAGACTGAATGCCCTAAGTTGCATACCCAATTGTATGTACGCAAGATGGGTAAGTATGTGCAATATGACCGACTTATGGTCCAAACCTTTCAAGACAGCCTAATTGACCCTACTTTTAACCTGGTATTCCCAATTGGACATAAATCAAGTGAACACATGGGAAAAGCTAGCTAGGGCATTCTATGAGCAATATAGATTCAACGTCAAAGTGGCACCAACCATAATGGATTTGGTTGTCCTAAGGAAGAGGCACAATGAATCTTTCAAAGAGTATGCCCAAAGGTAGAGGTCTCTAGTTGCAAAGGTATCTACCCTTATGACTGAGAAAAAGTTAACTGCAACTTTTATCAACACTCTTGAGAAAACTTATTTCGTTCACCTAATCGGACAAGCCTCTTATAGCTTTGTAGAAGTAATGGCGCCAAGGTATCAAATTAAAAGTATCGTCTCTGCTAGCAAGCTACAAGAAACATCAAATAGAAGACCAACCTTTGCTAAGCTCACCATCTATAAGTTTAGAGAGGTTACTATTAGCATGGTTAGTTCAAATATTAGGCCTAACGCTTGGATCTCTTTTAGAAAATCCTTTACCAACTCAACAACAGTATAAAAGCTAACCATAGGTTAGCAAAGCCTTATGGCAGTTCACCAGAATCTCGTTTCACTCAGTCAGGTACTTAAAAAGTTAAGGAAAGATTATCTACTTCATTCTGAAGGTCCTAATGAAAGGTATAGGCCAAGATTTTTTTATCCCAATGCAAGATGTCAATATCATCTAAGGTAGGTAAGCCATTAAACTGACTCGTGCTAGAGGTTGAAAAACAAAATTGAAGACTTAATTGATTAAGGTATAGTTCAATTAGATTTTGTGGAGGCTCCTACTCGAAAAGTCAACAACAAGCCCCTACCAAACCATAGGTCCATCATCAATATGATATCTGACCACTCAGAGTTTGCCATCAACATGATTGGTCCCAACTAAGAACCCAAGGTTTATAGATTCTACAAAAAAAAAAAAAAAGAAGAAGAGAAGCAAATTCTACAAACTAAAAGGTACACTTCCATGTGCTTGTGGCTCTTAAAAATTATAAAACTGCCCTTCTCAACTACCAAGCAATAAACTAGGGGTAGTCAAGCTCACTTGTAAGGGAGATTACCCACTCCGATAGAAGCTATGATCCGAAGGAAGACTTGAAAAAGAAGGTTGTGCTAGAAATGCTAAGCATTGAACAAGCTGGGTAGAAGAAGGATTGACTGCCTTCATCGAAATGATCAAGTCTAGCAAGTATAAAATTTTGGATCAGCTTACTAAGACTCCAACAAAAATATCCCTCATGAGTCTGCTGATGGCATCAGACCCACATCGAAAAGCTTTGTTCAAAACACTAAAGGAAGTCAAGGTCCCTCATGAAATCCAGGCTGAAAGGATTGGCTCTATCACCAATTCCATCCTTACTATGGATGAAATTTCCTTCTCCATCGAGGAACTGGGCGAAGAAGGTAACCAGCACATAAAGCCTCTGTTCATAATAGTGAGGATAAATAACATCATCACAACAAGAGTTCTCATCAACAATGAGTCATCTCTAAATGTTTGTCCTTTGGCTACCTTGGATCTATTGGGCATTGATATAACCGCTATCAAGCCAAGTTCGACAACAGTGAGAGCATTTGACGGATCTAGGATAGAAATAATAAGGGACATCGACTTACCAGTAGTTCAACATCCCATTCTAGGTTTTGGACATTCTAAGGACCTTCAATCTGTTATTGAGAAGGCCTTGGATGCATTCAATAGGAGCCATACCATTAAGTCTTCACTAGAAAGTTAAGTTCATCTCCAATAGCCAGGTCATCACAATTCTAAGTGACCAAGATTGTGAAATCTACAAAGAGATAGCTATACCCTAAATTGGTACGAAAGAGTAAGAGGACTTTGGACTCCAAATGTTTGATGAGGTATGCATGATCACTAATCAACAGAAGGATGAGAAGCCAAAATTTAAAGAAGTCTAGTTTAGGACCTATAGACTAGGATACATTCTGACCTCGATGGAAGAGTTACAATAAATGCAAGCCAGGTGCAGAAAAGGTAATATGTTATATCACACTCTAATAACCTTCCCTTCATTGTTAGAAACTTTCATCCAAGCTGAAGTCTAGAACTTAAAGCTTACTAAAGAAGGCACTTTTAGTAGAAATGAAAGGGCTAGTCCATTCAACAAATCTTAACACTTAAATAATTGGTTCTCTATCCCTATGTAACAATAAGTCTTCCTTAGGGTAAAGGATGAATCATGATCTAATATTTTATGGAATTTTGTAATAAATTACCTTTGTTCTTCAAATGATTGTACTTGAAAGAAAGTTCCTCTAAATAAAATCAATCTCTTTTCCCTTTACTCCTATCTTACTTACACTCTTCCTTTTACATAATTTTCTTTTTTCTCCAAATCCAATAATCTGAATAAAGGCCATAGATACCTCGTGTAAATAGGTAATGAAAATATTAATATCACCTTCGGCCCTACTGGGTGAGTTGTTAGGAGTGATATCAATGACCATAATGACGTGCAAGAAAGTTAGCAAAAACATTAAATGAGTATAATTTCCATTGACAAGCCAACCAAGATAATTAATGTCAGGACCAATGACAGCCCTAAGGTGTTGAAGATTGGGAGAAATTTGAAAGAAGACCAAAAGGTAGAGATGACCACATTACTATCTGAATACCAAGATGCATTCGCATGGTCTTATGAGGACATGCCTAGATTAGATCTATCAATCAAGGTCCATTGTTTAACTACATGAGAGGATATCAAATGTAAGAAACAAAAGTTAATAAGGTTCTGATTAGATGTCCTATAAAAAATCAAAGAAGAAGTCAAAAAATTACTAGAAGTCAATTTTATCGAGGTATTTGATTATCTTGAGCGGGTGGCTAACATCATGCCCATAACAAAGAAGAATGGAAAGGTTAGAGTGTACATAGACTTTCGAGGCCTTAATCAAGCAACCCTTAAAGATAATTTTTACGTGCCCTATTTCAATGTCTTAGTTGATAATACAGCTAGAAACCATCCTTTCTCTTTCATGGATGGACTTTTCGGGTACAACCAATTTCGAATGGTTGAAGATGATAAAGCCAAGACAACATTCATCATAACTTAGGGTATGTTTTCTTACAAAGTAATGCCTTTTGAACTCAAAAATGCCGAGACAACTTACCAAAGGGCCATGGTAGGAATCTTTCATGACATGATGCACAAAGAAGTTAAAGTATATATTGGTGATGTGATTGCTAAGTCTAAGGAAGGAGAAAATCACATAGATAATTTGAGAAGATTGTTTGATAGGTTAAGAAAATTCTAGCTGAAGCTCAACCCAGAGAAATGTACTTTTGGAATGACTTCGGGGAAATTATTGGTTTTTATAATCAGCTAAAGGGGCATTGAATTAGACCTTGAAAAAGTCAAAAGCAATAATTGACTTGCTTTCGCTATGTACACTCAAAGCAATAAGAGGTTTGTTGGGTCGTTTAAACTTTATAGCCCGGTTCATATCTCAACTCATAGATAAGTATCGTCCCTTGTTTAAGTTGTTGAAAAAGAATGCTAAGATCAATTGAGACAAAGAGTGCAAACATGCCTTTACAATAATCATGAATACCTCATGAACCCTCCAATCTTGGTAACCCTAAAATTGGGGAAACCGCTATTCCTATATTTAACAATATTACCAGAGTCCATGGGGTGCATACCGAGCTGGAAAGATGAGAAAGGAAAGGAACGATTTGTATACTACTTGATCAAGGAATTTACTGAAGGGAGGCAGAAATATTCAGAAATTGAAAGAACCTGCTGTACTTTAGTCTGGGTAATGCATCGAGTTAGATAATACACACTCTATTGTCGGTTTGAATTGTTGACTTAACAAGATCCCCTGAAGTATTTGGTAAACAAACCGGCCTAATTGGCAGAGCTGAATGTGACAAACGTTATTATCAGAGTTCAACATTACATATGTGAACCGGAATTCAGTTAATGGGTAAGCTTTAGTAGATCAAGTAGCAGAAAATCTCTTCGATAACACTCCTCAAGAGGTATAAGTCAGCTTCCCTGATGAAGATATCCTAGTATTTGAGGGAAACTCTCATAAAGGAGAAGATGATGAGCTACCGAAATGGAAAATGTTCGATGGTGCAGCTAACATGTCTAGGAGTGGAATTAGGGCAATACTAATATCCCTTAAAGGTATTCATTACCTTGTAGCTGTAAGGCTTGTTTTCCCATATACTAATAATATCATTAAGTATGAACCATGCATCATGGGACTTAAAATGGCCCTAGATAAAGACATTGAAGAATTGAAAGTGTATGAGGACTCTTCACTTATTATTGGCTAAGCTTGAGGCTAAGCTCGAGGAGAGTACAAGACGAAGGACTCTAAACTAGTACCTTATCATCGATACTTGATTGAATTGATGGAGAATTTCAAAGAAATCTCCTTTAATTAGGTATCAAGGACTCAAAATCAATTTGCTCATGCTTTAGCTACTCTAGCATCTATGATCCAAATATCCAGTGGAGTCGAGATTCAGCCTCTTACTATTGAAATTAAAGACAAACCTGCCTTTTGCCTACCAATTGAGGGTTTGAATGACCAAAAACCGTAGTAGCATGATGTTAAGACATTCCTATGACAAGGCACATACCATGAAGAAACCGAGAAAAAGGACAAAAAGATGATTAGGAGATTGGCCACTCAATTCTTGATAACTGAGTCCACTTTATACCAGTACTCTTTTGATGGTACACTCTTAGGGTGTGTGGATGACAAAGAGGCTAAGAAGTTAATGAAAGAAGTACCTGAAGGAGTATGTAGCCCTCACAGGAATGGTTACATGTTGGCGAAGAAAATTATGAGGCTAGGGTATTATTAGTCAACAATCGAAAGTAATTACATCAAATACATTAGGCATTGTCACCTATGCTAAGTTTACATAAATAAGATAAACATGCCGCCTTAGGAACTACATGCTCTCTCAGCATCGTAGCCTTTCTCAATGTAGGGAAAAGATATCATTAGCCTAATTACTCCAAAAGCATCCAATGGGCATTGCATCATCCTAATCGCCAACAACTACTTCAGCAAATAGGTTGAGGCTTCATCTTACTCGAGTGTTATTGAAGCGCTTATAGTTAAGTTCATCAAGATAGATATCTTGACCTGATACGGGGCTCCAAAAACAATCATTACTAACAATGGCACCAATCTCAACAATAAGCTTATGTCAAAATTGTACTAACAGTTTCAGATCATTTATAAGAACTCTACTCCTTATCAATCCCAATTGAATGGAGCTATTAAAGCAGCTAATAAAAACCTCAAAACAATCATTGAAAAAATGCCTGTCACATGTAAGGACTGGCATAAGATGTTACCATTCACACTCATAGCTTATTAAACTTCCATTAAAATGTTGATTGGGGCAACACCGTACTCATTGGTATACAGCACTAAAGCAATGTTACTAGTAGAGGTTGAGATCCCATTGCTTAGGGTACTATCAAAAACTCAATTAGATGAGGCCGATTGGGTAAAGAAATGCATCGAGTAGTTGAATCTAATTGACAAAAGGAGATTAATAGCCTTATGTCATAATCATGTCATCAATAAAGAATGGATCGGGCCTTCAACAAAAGGGTATGACCCTGGAACTTCAAAGAAGGAAATATGGTGTTGAGAAAAGCTTTTCCCAATGTATAAGACTCTAGAGGGAAATTTGCTCCCAATAATGGAGGCCCTTATGTCGTAAAGCAATTATTACCGAGAGGGGATTTAATTTTGTCCCAAATGAATGGTCAAGATTTGAGAGACCCTGTAAATGCTGATGCTGTAAAATTGTACTATCCATAAGAAGTCAGCGGAAATTTTTTACTAAAAACACGAAAATACTAATCATTCTAAATGTCATTGTGGTCTAATTTTCATTTTCTACAAGAAAAATTAGTATCCTTAGCCGTTGTTATCATTGGAATAATCACCCTCTCCATGGAAAGGTCTAATTCACTTTACTCCATTCAATCAAACTCATACATTGAAAACACAAGAGAAGTTAAGGAATGAGATCTAGAACATTGGTAATTAAAAAAACTCTTTAAAATACTTTATCATGGATTAATCCCCCTTGATGGGGAGTTTTATTGTCTGTTTTTCAGGGGAATGCAAAACCAGAATAAGCAATCACAGTAGATGTTTGTTAGTTGAGAATAAGGCTCCAAAGAAACAAAAATAGTGGGTAGCTTTTTATATCAAATTTCATTTCCATGATTTATCTAAAAGAACTGGTAAAGTTTCAAACATTTTGCATCAAAAACATTTGGGTTGATAACAAGGGAATAAAACATGAGCTAATTACTTTTTATGGGGCTTTTCAAAATGGTTTGACAGTTTAGGCACTATTAATAAAGACTAGGTAAATTTCTACACAATGTTAGCATACTAATTTTTGAACCTTGCTTTTGCATTTATACCAGTTTCTTTTTTCTTTATTGCCAACAGTCTTTTTGAGCCAATACGTAAAGCATTCACTTTTTACATTTAGTGTTTAGCCAGCCTTCGAAGACATGATCTTAACTCAGTCTCTTTTCTAAGTTTTCTCCCTTCATCACGTTCTTCTTAGCAAGCTCGTAGGATCATTCTCCTTCACAGGATTTTCTCAAGCAAGCCCATAGGGAACTTCTACTTTATTCACCAAATTTTTCTCAAACTAGCCCATAGGGCATTTTCCTTTGTTCACCAAGTGCCATAGGGCACTTCTCTTCATTAGTTCCTTAAGGCACAACATTAAGATTATTTTAGGGTTGCTAGTCCCCGAGAGATGCTCCTGCCTAAGTTAATAAGCTAGTGAGGCATGACCAGGTTTTGGATTGATCCTACATTAGGATTGCTAGTCCTCGAAAGACTCTCTCACTTGGGTTAGTGAGCTTTGTTAGTCACGATCAAGTTTTAGATTGATCCCGCATTAGGGTTGCCAGTCTTCGAGAAACACTTTTACCTAGGTTAGTAAGTCTTGTCAGGTATAACCAGGTTTTAGATCAATCCAAGATTAAGGTTTCCAGTCCCCAAGAGACGCTCTCACTTAGGTTAGTGAGCTTTATTAAATACAACCATGTTTTAGATTGTTCCTAGATTAGGGTTGCTAGTCCTCGAGAGATGCTCTTACTTAGGTTAGTGATCCTATTGATGTATGACCAGGTTTTAAATCAATCCCAGTTTAGGGTTGCTAGTCCTCGAGAGATGCTTTCGCCTAAGTTAGTGAGCCTAATGAGGCACAACCAGGTTTTAGATCGATCCCACATTAAGGTTACTAACCCCTAAGAGACGCTCCTACTTGGGTTAGTGTAGTGAAGTACGACCAGGTTTTAGATCAATCACACATTAGGGTTGTTAGTCCCTAAGAGATGCTCCTACCTGGGTAAGTGTAGTAAAGCATGATGAGGTTTTATATCGATCCCATATTAGGATTGCTAGTCCCTGAGAGACTTTCCCACCTAGGTTAGCGATCTTTGTTAGGCACAACCAGGTTTAAGATCAATCCTAGATTAGGGTTGCTAGTCCTAGAGAGACGCTCTCACTTAGGTTAGTGAGCTTAGTTAGGCACAACCAAGTTATATATCAATTGCAGATTAGGGTTGCTAGTCCTTAAGAGATGCTCCCACCTAGGTTAGTGAGCTTTGTTGGGCACAATCAAGTTTTAAATCGACTCCTATAACATTGCTTGTCCCTTAGAGACACTCGTACTTAGATTAGTGAGCCTACAGAGGCATGACTAGGTTTCATTTCTTCATCTAAATCCCCAACAAATCGATTTTAAGATAGCTTTAGTTGTTTAAGAGTCATCCTAAGGGAAAAAATAGTATATCTTTATCTTTGTGGTAAAGTTTTGTTCAAACTTCGCTACAAAGAGGGATAGTAGTAGACACCCAATTTTTGCCTCATTTATTTTTATCTTTATTATTTTATTATTTTTCTTTCTTTTCTCAATAAGCCCTAAATTAGGAAAAACACAAAAAATAATAGGAAATTAAAGAAAACCCAAAAAATTAAGAAATTTAGAAAAAATAAGAATTTTAGGAAAATACAAAAAAAATAAAAAATAAGAAAAAAGAATAAAAATAAGAAATTTGGATAAGAAACAAAAAAAATAAGAAATTTAAAAAATAAGAAAATTAAGAAAATATTTTAGAAAATTGAAATATTATAAAAAATTTGAAAAATTGAAATTAAAAAAAAAAAGAGATTTTGGAAAATACTATTTTGTTAGGGTAGAAATTTTTTTTTTAATTTTGAAATAAGTTTAAAAGTTGAGCCATTGAGCTTAGGCTTAGATTTAAATCTAGCTCAAGCTAACCTAGTCTATATGTGTTATTTTTAATTGCACATATTAATAAGGCACAGGCCAATGGCCTAATGGATAAACACTTGAACATTGCGTAGGGTTTAAGCTCGAGGTCTTAGGTTCGAATCTTAGCAAATACAGAGAGGCCTTTTTATTTATTTATTTATTTTTAACTAGTTACTGTCATGTGTTAGGATCTGATTACACCATATGTCCTAATACGTAGCAACGTCAGGTTGAATGACCTTGTTGACGTAATGCCATGTAGCATGTTATGTTGCTTCCACGTGTCATAAGACTATATGTAGCATACGGTGATTAGTCAGGTTGGCTAATGTGGCACCACGTTAGCAAATTTTCTCTCTCTTTCATTTTCTTTCTCCCTTCTTTCCCTCAATTTCCTCCAATTTCCCTAGATTTTCCTGCAATTTTGTCTTCCGAACAGTTACTTTGTACCTAGATTTGATCCTTTTTTCGTTGCAATTTCATCAAATTAGTGATGAAATCACGGAGCACACATGGCCTAGTGTTAATAGTGATCAAGAACACATCTAAATTCATGCATTAACACAGTTAAACTGAGCTCTAAGGATTGGAAAAATACTATATTTTCGACCATTTTAACTTTACTCCAATTCGAACTTTCCTTTGTTTCTAGCGTGAATTCGAGTATAAATTAGGTGTCAAAGGAGTTCATTACACATCCACAACTACTCATAACTAGAAAAATCATCGCCAAAACCCTTTGTCTCTCGTTTTCTCTCTCTCTCTTCAAATCTTTATCCCTTTAGCTTACCACTACTAGCTACCACCTTACTTAGCTCCACCACTATACAAGCTACCCAACCCATCTACCCTTGACCTTCGCCGTGGCCCCTAGTGACACCGCCAAACCACCAAGGTCCAAACCCTAACCATTGCGGCCACTCCCTCTCAAACCACCACCTCCAACCACCTTCACCCCAAATTAAATCTACGGTCGAAGTCCTCACCACCTAAAACACCACCCCCAACCCTTCACCAAGTTCTAGCAACCAATGCACGACTGAAACACCACTATTGCTACTAACGATAACCCGACCACCACCCAAACCGCCTTCGACCACTACATCACTTTGCCTCCATATCCCCCTTGTCCCCAATAAGAAACACATGAAACAGCCCCCATTCACTCGTTTTAGTGGCCGTATCAAGTCGAATCATGTTGCCGTTGCTGTTACTGTAGAAGCCTGACCCAAATCTAATAAAGTCGATCTGAACCCAACCCAAATCCGACCCGCGCATCCCCTTTTTGGTTTGAGCCCTTGCTTTTCATTTTGCTTTCTTGTAAATTTTTTTCTTTTTATTTATTTATCTTTTTTATTTACATGTAAAAATGTAAATGTAAAAAAAAAAAAGGAAAAAGACAAAAAAAATGAAAGAAAAGAAAATAAAAAAGGAAAAAAGGAAAAAAAATCAAGAAAAGAGTAAATTTATTTTACTTTATTTTATCTTATTTTATTTTAGTTTAATTAAAATAGATAAAATATAATAAGTAATAAATAAATAAGATGATATAATAGAATTGAAATAAGTAGGATAGGGAATAAAATTGTTTTATCACTTAGAAAAATTGATTTTCCAAAAAATAAAATAGAAATAAATAAACCATTTTCAAAATTAAGATCATATAGAAGTTCCAAAGATAAAATCTAATTTAAGACCTTTTTTAGAAATTTTCTTAAATGAACTAAATTGAGTAAAAAAAAATAAACTCAATCATTTTCAAGAATTAAAACTAACAACCAACTAAAGTTTTAATTAAAAGAACTACGTACGTCTGATCCCGAATAACGGGTACGTAGGCACCTATGGGGTGAAGATAAAAAGAAAAACCCTAATTTTCCTTCTTTTTTTTTATTATTTCGTTTAGCTAATTAGAGTAACCAAGAAATTGAGTTTTACTTCATGAAATCAAAAAGGTAATTTTTTAAGATTAATTTTCAATTTTGAAAGTTAATGGTAGTCGCAAGGGTTTACAAATTTAACCCCTTGATCCAGATCTCTGGTTTTCAAAAAAACAGTTTTTATAAATTGGTTTTTAATCAATAGATCAATAGCTAAGTTATAACCAATTCACCCATTTGGTTATAACTTAACTCTTTTTCTCAACTCCAGTCGGATGGCGACTCCTAGACGTTTTCAAAGTGTAAAAAAACCAATTTTTTTTAAACCCTAGTCAAGGATCAGTATTAAATGAGTAGGATTTAGTACTAATTAGTTTAGGGAGAACTTAATTTTATAAAAGAACTAGGAGGGTGAAAATTCAAGCTCGATAATAAAAAATCTAACCAAACCCTAAACATACCTTGATTGCACTTAATTATGCTAATTGTGCTTAATTACTATAAATCACCCTAAATAAATCCTAATCCTTAACAAACCTTTATTACTTCTTAACTTAATATAAGTGAAACATGATTAAAGACTACAAGACAATCCATTAATTACATTTAGTACATCTTGTACCTTAAAGAGATATGATCTTCCCTAAATTGGAAATAAAGCAAGAAGGTACATGGTCCCCTTTTTAGCTAAGTCCTTTGCTTCCTAAAATACACATACATGGTCCCCTCCCCCTTTTGACATTGCTGCTAGCCTTTACCGCCCATTCCCCTTAGTCTCTCTTATTCTCTAAACTCTCAAACAATCTTTAGAAACTAAGCACCAAAACACTTCCATTCCTCTCCTCATTTTCTCACCATAACCACCATTGCCAACCACCCTATTGCCACTGCCACCACTCCAAAATACCAAACTCTAAGTGGTCATTCCCCCTCCTTATTCTAGTAAGTGTTTATATTAGTCTTTCTTATAGGATAGTGTTAAGAACTTATATTTTCTAGGATAAACTTTACTTTATAGCAATGTTTTAAATGTTTTAGGTTGTTTCATGAAGAACAAGTAAAGGTTAGTGAAAGAAAAGCACACTTTGGTAAGAGCTATAACACTAAAAAGTAAGGTAGTGTAGTATAGTGTTGATTTTAGTACTAAATCATTAAGAAGTGTGATGACACCCTTATTCCCTTTTACATTCCGCTACTTACATGACACTACATCACTTGTCGACCGTTTTTATGTGATGATTATAGTTATAGATGAATAAAAACATGGGGTTACTTAAGTAAAATCACCTTAGAAACAAGTGTTACATGAAAATGGAAAAAATGGCCCTAAGAACACTTGATGGCCGCTACTTCCATAGACCCTTCAAATCTGTAAAATTTAATTCATTAACTTAATAACATGATTATTTAGTGTTAAGTACGATTTAGGACTTAATTAACTAAGTTAAGTAGGCTAAAATGTAGCTAGGTCCCTAAAGTAGTTTAGTTAGTGATTAGAGGCTTAAAAATAGTATTGATGACCACCATAACATTAATGACCAGATTTGTAAACTTAATAAAAGTGGGCTAAACTTAAGGTCATGTCGGGCTTAAGCCTAAAAAGACAAATGAGTTTAGGCCCAAAGCCCTAAAATGTAATTTTGACTTAAAAGGCCTAAAAGAGGTAACTTTAGAGCCCATATGAATAAGTGACCAAATATAAACCTTAGGTTAAAGGGCTTAGAATAAGTTAATTAAGAGGCTCACTAAGCCCAAAGACTTATCCAAAATACTCACTATAGGCCCCTTAGTAATTTAAAGCCTTAGAAAAAAAGAGCCCATTTAGGCCTATATGAGTATCACTATGGCCCACATTAAAAATTTAAAGTATTGGGCAGAAAAAAGCCTAATTAAAATACTTAGAAGGAAGGCAAGATTATTTAGTATAGGGCCTAAAAAATCAAAAACTAAGCTGAAGGCCTAAACCCTAAGGTGACTTGTTGTTGGTGAATTTTAGGTGTTTGAAATATCCTGCAAAGACTAAAAAGAAAGCTTGGTATCGAGGTTAGTCCAGTGCAACTACTTCGATGCCTAAGTTAGTAAGAAGGAATCAATTAAGTAAAAGTAAGTAGTTATCAATTAATCGACTTCTCTTATACAGTAACTTCCCATATTTATAGGAAATCATCATGTTTAAAGGAGCAGTTATAGGAATAACTACCAAGGCATAAGGTGGATTGATGATTAGATACCTTTCCTTAAATGTAGGATGAGCAAATAGTTATGTAATATAACCGTGCTTGTAATAAATATTTGTGCCATGAAATTGAATTCAAATCAGGAACGGATTCACGTTACTTGGTAAGATGCCAAGTGTCAATCTCTTGGCAAAATTTTCGAAAGGTTTGATTGTCTAGCTTGTCGGTAGCCGAATGGATGAGTAAGACAAAGATGAAAACTAACTATCAACATTTTCCCCTTAACTCCCTTATTCGACTAATCGATAAAGAGAGTAATATATAATGCGCTAAAAATCGAGTGGAAGTAGTTCTTCAGATGTTGAGCAAAAGAGGGAGCAAGGCAGTTTGCATTCTAGTTGAAAATTCACAAATTCAAATTCCCACTTATTGAAAAGACCAAAAAGTAGGTGGTTTGACATCTATTGCCTCGGTAACCATTATGCCATAGACTTAACAACTATTACAGAGTTACCAACCGTTAGATTTCAAACACATAACACATGTTATCAATCCGAACTACTTATCAAATCAATGATCAATACTATCAGAAACGCATTTACATTTACGAGGGAGAATAGTTCATATTTAAAGGACTCTTTGAAATCAAGATTCTCTTCTATTCAAACTTAGTCTTCATAACCATATTTTCTTGTTCTCTTGTCTTCAATCTTAAGTTCTTCAATTCCCAAGATACTATTCATAGATATTTAGGTATGGTTCACAACATTATCCATCGACTTGTTCTCTTCAACTTCGAGGCAACGAATATTGAGGCCACTTCTCCTCCCTAAAGAAGGAGCCAAGCGGTGTGCCCTTTTAGTAGCTCTAACGACAATATTGATGCAAGGTGGGATAAACTCAATCAAATCAATGAGCTTCTTATAGATAATTATCTTGAGGATAAGAAAGATTAGTCCTTAGCAAGATATTTATATAACACCATACCGTACTTCTACGACTCTCTAGATGGAACCACTAGTTTCACCGATAAAGTTCTTGTCACAAAGTACAATCAATACTGGTAAAACCTTCCAGGAACATGGACTCTAAGGAGGCCAAGAGAGAAGAAGAAAGTATGTTTCCCAAGGAAGTGCGAATTCCACATATACCTAAAGTATTTGGATTTTGGGTTGCACTTCCCTTTCTTAGCATTTGTAAAGGGCTTTTTCAACTATTTCAAAGTTATGTCGAGTATGTTCTCAACAAACACATACTAGCTCCTAGCAGCTTTCGAGATAGAATGCGAAGAAGTCGAGGTTAGGGCCATGCCTCAACTCTTTCGATACTTATTTACAATTAGGAGGTAGCCCAACGAGTAGTATTTTACTGCTACAAGGCATAACCATACGTTCATAGATGCACTAAAGTCTAAAATCCAGAAGTGGCATGATAAGTTCATGTCAATAGTATCCAATGAAGAGCTAGACTTCTAAACACAATGGATTGAGACAATCCACACAAAGGCTATCTAACCGATACTGAATGATGCTACAATAGCTAAGAAAATATAAGAGAAGAAGAAGAACAAGATGTTCTTTTAGGATATTGAGAGGATTGTTGGGTACTATGAAAGCGAAGAACCAATCTTTTCTGAAAAAGAAGGTACGACATTGAGTTACCATTGTGCTGAGTATAGCCATGAGGAAAGTCATTCTCGCAACTTAGGGGAAGTATCTTGAGCCTTGTAGGGCATGAAGAAAGTAAGTTTATCCTTATCATGTGTATATTAACTTATTTGTTCATGTTGCAAACATGGGTGCTGGTAAGGTAAATCTAGCCAAGCTACTAACCTAGGCAAAGACCATGAAATCCAAAGCAAATAAGAGGGTAGTAGCCATCACTGCTCATCTTACTGCCATAAAGAAGTTAGCTAAAGAAGACACATCCAAGCAAATAGCTACTCAAAAGAAAACCTTGAGGCCATCTAAAAAGTGAAATGACAATGAGAAGATTATGTCGATTGAGGTTCCCTATTTTGAGGAGCCTTAAGTCAAGAAAGCTTAACCCTCAAAAGAGCCAAGAAATGTTGACCGAGAGAGCTAGCCTAATGGTGATGCCAAGGACATCACCATCATCGAAGGGTCATTGGTGTTGGTTGTAGAGGATACACCTATAGTCGATAAGAGACCACTAAAAGAGCTCATTAACCAACCACCTACGAAAAAGGTCTAAGGGTTTAGATAAGAAGACAAAGGAGGCAATATGAGTTAGAACTCTCGATATTAGCAGCGTTGAATTCATCCCAAACAAGGAAACTAGCAAGTATTTTGTCCCTTGTTGGAGCTAGAACATTTTAGATATTGACTCAATCTTAGGTGATAGAACAAAATCTTTAGCCCTGATGGAAGGAATCATCCTTAAAAAAGATAGAGATATTGAAAAAAGGATGTCGATAGGGTTAGCGGTTACAATAAGGCCCATATTGTAGCCAAGTTGTATGACGTGAGTAGCTACATCCATCTTTTTTTTTTTTTTGAATTCACTCCATTATTGATATTCCTTATCATCTTTCAAATAAGTAGCCACATTCTATCATCACTGGATGAAGTAAAGAATTATGCCAAGAAGGTAAGATCTATGGTATTTGTCATATATTCTACCGAGTCATGTTCAGTAGTGATGAGATTAAATGGAATTAATGCAAAAAAAATGTAGATGCGTACAATGCATCCAAAGCCCAAACTACCATTGCTGAAAATGCTAGAATAAGGGTTGAGATGGAAGTGAAGAAGCTTCAAGAGGATCTTACTACCAAGAAGTTGGCACATACACTTGTTGTTGATGAAGTCTCAAGCCTGAAGGCTAAAGTAGAAGAGAAGTATAAGGAGTCCAAAGGCTTAAAAGAGGAGCTAGAGAAGAAGAAGGAAGAATGCTAAGGCTTGGGTCGAACTCTCTACTTGATGAGCAATGAAGAAGATAAGCTCAAAGTGCATATTAAAGAGTTGGAGACCAACAACTCCAATTTGTGGAGCTATGTTGTCGAATTGGAGGAAGCTGTGAAGAGAGGACCATCAGTTAAAGAGGCTCTCGACATAATTACTTCTAGTTAACAATATAAGAGGCTCCTTAAGAAGAAGTTATTGGAGGGGGTCTAAGTAGTGAGTGAAGAGATCTTGTAGCTTTACCCTGATTATGATTTCTCTTGCCTTGACTTTGTCAATGTCGACAATAAGGTCAATAGTATTGATGAAGACAATGATGATGAATCAGGTGCCAGGACACTCAATCAAGTTGACAATGAAGCTCATACCAAGGAAACCCCAATTGCCGAGGAAGCCCTAGCCTCTAAACCAAAAGTCAATTTTGCTGAGTATGAGAGTAGGCTATAGGATTTTCCTTCTACTTTACACTCATATATTTGTTGAAACAAAATTTCTTTCATTCTTTACGTAGAACACTTGTAATCGTTATTGAATGAATTGAAATACTTTACACATATATCTAGTATGTTTCATTTCACGCACAATTTTTTTGGCATATATGGCCTATATGTTCTATTTCACGTCTTATTCATCAAAATGTTTCATTTCATACGCTAATCATTTGTTGGCATGTTTTATTGCATATACCCAAACATTTCTCAGCATGTATTATTTCATACACTGAAAACATTACTTAGCATGTTTTATTTCACACACCCAACTCATATGTCTTCATAGATATTATTCATTAGCCATTTAAGGTGTAGACAAAATGTATTACCCGGTTGTAAGATTAATTTCTATAGCTTGTTAACCGTAATAGGCTAGAACTTAAATTAGTTTGTTCACCATGTAATCTAGAACTTAGTAACTCGGCAACAATAAAAAGATTAAAAGAACTTCAAAACACAATTCTCATAGAAAAGTATTGTAGTCTTACAAGCAAGTTGGCTATTGCCAAACAAGTGGTGATGAAAGTCATCCGAAAAATTAATTGAAAAACAACTTCAAGTTGTCAAGTTTCCACGCTCGAAGGATAATTGATCAATCCAACCTTTCTAGTCGATAGGCTCCCCTACCAATGACTTCCCAAATCTTGATAGGATCTTCCCAACTTGTGCTAAGCTTTTCTTGAGTCACTCATATGCTGTAGCTTCTATCTTTTGGCAAACTAGATCTCCAAGTTGAAAAACCTTATGCTTCACTTTTAATTATAATACCTTAGCGCTCTATGCTGGTATATCATGACCTTAACTCTTGTAATATCTTGGATTTTGTCAATAGTGTCCAAATTTGCGGTCAATCTAACTTGATTGAGCATAACATCAAAATTATTGGTTCACAAATTAGGTACATCTAACTCAATCGGTAACATAGCTTCCATGCTGTATGTTAATCTAAAGGGTGTCTCTCCTATCACAGTTTTCTGAGTGGTTTAGTATCCCCATAAAACGTTTGGTAGTTCATATGCCCATCTCCCTCTAACTTGATCTACTTTCCTTCTTAAGTCGCATAAGATGATCTTATTGATGACTTCGACTTATCCATTCATCTGAGGGTATGCCACAGGCATATGGTTAAGGTGAATGCCATACTTCTTGCAAAATGCCCAAAACTTGTTGCTATCAAACTATGGGTCATTATCCATTACTATTATGTAAAGAACTCCAAATTTTGATATGATGGAATTGAAAATGAATGCTTCCATTTTCTATTCGGTAATCTTCGCCACTACCTCATCTTCAACCCATTTGGTAAAATAATCTATGGCGATAATGACAAATTATTGCTGGGCAGTAGACCTCAAAAAGGGTTCGAGGATTCTTAAACCCCATTGGGCGAAAGACCAAGGGCTGGTCTAGTTAATAATTCGATTGCAGCCATACTACTTGACATTTCGTGCTTCTAGCATTGTGGGCAATGCTAGAAAACTACCTTTGCATCTTCCCTCATAGTTGGCCAAAAATAGTTGAGTCGTAATGTTTGAATGTACAACATCTGCACTTTTATGTGATTACTACATATACTACCATGCAACTCGAATAACACCCTCTAGGCATCTCTTTGAGAAAAGCATCGAAGATAGGGTTATGTACACTATGTTTATATAGCTAACCATTAATCAACGTGTAGTTCGCGGTCTAGTAAGCCAATCTTCATGCTCCTTTCTTGCCTTCAAGGAGAGTGATGTCTCTTAGATAATCTACTAGGGGATCCATCCATGATTCTTCTCTCGGGCAAGGAGCCAACTCTCAACTCTGCGAAAGAGTGGATAAACTTTTCTACTAAAGAAACTCGACGAAAATTTTCTCACTCAACTCAGGGAATGCTATATTGGCAAACTTTGACAACTTATCGACCGCAATATTCTTGCTTCTCGAAGTTTTGTAGATAGAGAAAGATTAGAATTCTTTTGCAAGCATTCATACCACCAATAGGTACTTGCTCATCTCTTCTTCCCTCACTGCGTAACTTCTCATGACCTGATTCACCTCGAATTAGGAATCAGAGAACACTTCTAGTTTTTTGGTGCTAATTTCTTTTGCTAATTTCAATATGATAATTAGATCTTCATACTCTACTCCATTGATGTTAGCTAGAAATCCGAATTTCAGAGCGTAATGAACTTTAACATTATGAGGGCCTTGAAGAACTACGCCTACACTATTTCCTTCTCATGTCGAAGAACCATCTACATAAAGGAACCAGATAGGTTTCTTGGCAACATCCACATAAACTTCTTCACTAGTGAATTCAGCAACAAAATCTACTGGTACTTAAGCTTTTAGTGTCGTTTTAGGTTTATATTGTACATTATGGGCACTAAGCTCTAGGGCATATTTCATCATCCTCCTTGAGAAATTAGGCCATTGCAATGTTTGCTACAATGGTTGATCGATGAGAACAATGATCTTGTGAGCTTTAAAATGTGACTTTAACTTCCTTGCCAAGAGAACTACTGCTAATACAAATTTTTTAATCTTTGTGTACTGAAGCTCTAGTCCTTTTAGAACATGACTCACATAATAAATGGGTCAATGCTCTTTGCCATCAATACGAACCAGGATAGAAGAAAGAGCTTGACAACTGACCAACAAGTACAAATATAAATTTTCTCTAAGGATGGGTGTTTAGAGTATTAGAGGTAACGTATGAAATTCCTTAAGCTCATTGAAAGGTCTTTCACAATTATTAGT
This sequence comes from Lumnitzera racemosa, assembly GCA_024138005.1. Taxonomy (NCBI): domain Eukaryota; kingdom Viridiplantae; phylum Streptophyta; class Magnoliopsida; order Myrtales; family Combretaceae; genus Lumnitzera; species Lumnitzera racemosa. Next base: position 113,642,477 of record JAMXBC010000003.1, on the reverse strand, counting down.
CTAGTTGAATTCTTTTGGATTCTTTAAAATTTTAAATAATTCTACATATTTATCCACATTCTCGAGACAAATCTATTGAGGGTGGTAAATCGCCTAGTGAGTTCTTGTACCTCTTTGATCTTGTACCTCTTTGATCTTGTAAGGTGACTTCATGTTCCTTATGACTTCAATTTTTCTCAAGTTAGCCTCAATGTCACGCCATGTATCTTAAAAATTTTCCTAATGTTGTGACAAAGACGCATTTCTATAGGTTAAGTTTCATATTGTATCTCCATAATGTAGTAAATGTCTCCTCTAGATTAGCAAGATATGAATCTTCCTTCATGTTCTTCACAGTTATGTCATCAACATATACTTTGACGTTTCTATCGATCTAAGGTTTTAACATTTTGGTAACAAGTCTCTAGTATGTTGCACTAGCATTCTTCAACCGAAAGAGCATTACCGTATAACAATACGTTCCAAAATTGGTGATGAAAGAAGTGTAGACTTCATCTTCCTTGTCCCTCTTGATCTAGTTGTAACTAGAGAAAGCATCTATAAAGGAAAGTAACATATGTCTAGCAGTTGCATCTACCATCTTATCAATTTTTGATAGTGGAAAACAGTCCTTAGGACAGGCCTTGTTCAGATTTGTAAAGTCTATGCACATTCTCCACTTACCATTAGACTTCTTGACAGTATATAGTTAGCCAGTCAAGTTAGATAAGGCTCTTCCTAGATGAATCCTTCCTTTATATTGCTGCCTATCTCTTTAGTAAAAAATGCCACTTCTTTGTTGGACCACCTTTACATTCAAATCAATTTGGAGCTTATGTACTATAACTTCTCTTGGGATACCCTGCATGTCAAAAGGAGACTAAGTAAACACATCAACGTGAGCCTATAAGAAGTTGATCAAACATTGCTGAATATCTGTTGATAGGGGTCTCTCGATTCTCATTATTTTCCCTAGGTCATACCTTAAAGGAATTTCCTCAGTATCACGCTCATCATTGTCGATGTCAACTGACTTTCCTTCTAGATAAGTTTCAACTTGAAATACTTCTTCTCGTCTCAAGGCCCTTATGTAAAAGGACTGCACCAATTGCTAATCCCCTTTGTACACGCTGACCTCCGTGGGAGTAAGGAACTTAGCTTTACAATGTATAGTCAAAGGGATAATGTCGAATAAATGTTGGCAAGGTAGTCTCATTATCATGTTGTTCGGGGACCAACATTTAACGACAAGAAAGTCTACTTTATTTTCCGTAGCATGCTCTTCATTGTTAATCTGTATCAGCAAAGAAATGACTCTGACCACTTGGATTGGTTGATTGTTAAAGGCGTAGAGGTCATACGTATAAGACTGTAGCTGTACTTTGATTTTAGGCCTCATTTGGTCAAAAGTAGGCTAAAAAATGATGTCCGTCTAACTTCCTATGTCAACAAGAATCTTGTTGACCTTAAAGTTAGCGACTTTCGCATTGATGACAAGTGTGTCATCATGCGACCTCTGGATGCCCTCAAATCTTCCTCTTCAAAAGATATTGTATTATCGATCCTGACTTTTTTACCTTAAAAATTGCAGATGTAATTCTTGGCATTAATCGAGCTTTGGCCTATAGTAGGTTTGCCAACTATCGAGCCTGGATTTTTACCTTCTCAATTCTTTTTTATAAAATTAGGTCTTCTCTAAACTGATCAATACTAAACCTTACCCATTTAATATTGACCCTCAACTAGGGTTTAAAGAAGATCATTTTTTTCAACTTAGAAAAAATTTGGAGTCGCCACTCAACCAGAGTCGAAAAAAGGGGTTAAGTTATAACCAATTGGGTAGATAAATTATAACTTAGCTACTGGTCTATCGATTAAAAAACCAATTTGTAAAATGGCTTTTTTGAAAACCAAAGATTTAGGTCTAGGGGCTAATTTATTAAACCCTAAACGGGTACCACTTTTAACTTTCCTAATTTAACTTCGCTTTTCAAATATACCCTTTAATTTCTAAAAATATCTAATTATGATACGTGTGACTAAATTGATTAATTTACATAAATATCTAAAAATGGGAAAAATGAAACTTTTCGTATTTTAAGTCACCCTATATTTGTATAAAGGTACCTACGTACCTGTTATTCGGGATTAGACGTACATATTTCTTTTATATATATATAAAAAAAAACTTTAGTAGGTGGTTTGATTTTAATTTTTGAAAAAGGGTCACATTTATGTTTTTACCCAGTTTAATTTATCCAAGGAAATTCTTTCAAGGGGTCTTAATTGGTGTTTTATTTTTGAAAACTCTAAAATAGTCCTAATTTGGAAAAAAGTCTATTTATTTTTAGAAAACTTAATTTTTCTAAGTATGAGAAAAGAAATCATAATTTTTTTATTTACCTATTTATTATTTATTTCATTTTATTTGCTTCATATTTTTTCTTAATTTATTCATCACTTTTCACTTATTAATAAAACAAAATTACCTTCTTTTTTATTTCTTTTATTTCATTTTTTTATTTTTTATTTTCTATTACATTTAAACAAAACAAATAAATAAAATAAAAAATATAAATAAATAAATAAAACAACAACAATAAATAAAAGAAAAAGCTTTGGAGGGATTCGAATGCATGGGTCAAACTTAGGCGGGTCGTATCGGGTCGGGTCAGGTCGTTCTACAGGTTCCAGGTCGGGCTTCAATGCCTTCAACAGCAACGGTGGCAAGGGGCTATTCGGGAAATTCTAGTGGCCAAAGCGAGAGAGTGAGGAGTTTTTTGTGAGTTTTGAATTTGGAATAGGGGGGGAGGCTGAGTGTCGTAGCCTAAGGTGGTCATTCGGCGGTTGTTGAAGGTGGTGGTTGGTGGTAGTGGTTGGACGGCATTGCTAAGGGCTATGGTAGAGGTCGAGGAAAGTTGTATCAAAGAGCCTAAGTCGCGAAGATTATTTTACCTAAGAATAAAGAATTTCTTAAATAGAAACTAATTGGCATGCTTATATTGACCCCTGATATTTACTTATTAAAATTTCACCAAAGGATTATGCTTGCTTCATCTTTCTCCTTTCCCTTTTTGTTGTTCTTTTTTTCTTTTTTTTTTCCCCTTCAATAAAACCTTCCAAACTTCTGTTGATAAGCCTTATAATCGTACCATGCTCATGCTTTGAATTTTTTTTTTCTCGATACCAAGTTTCAATTTCTACTCTCCATGACTTCTGAACAATAAATCTTTTTTTGAAAGAAACAAGATTAAATTATTAAGAATATTCAATTCCAATTTATTTAGTGATTTAGGTTTATTGGTAAGGGTTTGGTGTTTAAGTATATAAGGCTAAGAAACATAGCATACAAGGGTTTACTGGTGAAGTATTTGTTGGTTGATGACCATACAAATTCGAGAACATTTATGAATATCAACTTTGCTCAAGAAAAATTGAAATCTTTATCGAACTCAAATTTCATGGATAATATAACTTGACTGCATCTAAATTCATCGGTTCCCTTAATTTCAAGCCATCCATTTCTATCAACAATAATGTGCCTCTTGATAATACCCTTTTCACCACATAAGTGTTGATAGTCAGTTTTCGCTCCTGACATACTCGTTCATTCAGCTGCTGATATACTGGGTGTTTCATTCTCTCAACATACCATTGCATAGATAACATAAAACATTTATGTCAAGTAAAATAAATCCGCTCCTGGTTTGAATTCAAGTCCATGGCACAAACAGTTATATTACATAATCACTTGCTTACCCTACATATAAGGAGAAATGTCAAATCGAGAAACTTCCATGTATCTTGACAATTATTTGGACAACTACCTTAAATACTACAACCACCTATAAATATTAGAAAGAAACTTTGTAAGAACTCGCTAACACATTTTACTCGCATACTTTTCATATAAAGTCATCCTATTAACTAAGGCATTGAAGTAGCCGCACCAGACTGTCTTTGGTATTAAGCATTTCATTCTCTTTTGTAGGATTTTCCTTCATCCCAAATTTCACCAACAACATTTGACACCATCTATTTTTCCTAAACATACCTACATGGCTAAAATAAGAGTATCTAAGAGTGTAGGTGTTGGCACTACCTCCCAATACCCTGAAGGGAGGAATCGGCATATTGATGAGTAAGGATTGGCTAGACTCAAGCAACTCTGCCTCAGCTTAGCCAAAGAAAACCAAGAATTAAACAAAAAACATGAGTAAGTCCTTAACCTCCTCTATAATACTATTTACCCACATCCAACCCAAAATAAAGACCAAGGCGTTCATGACACTAAAAAAAGTGATGATTCCATTTATTCACTCGAGTTGTAGAAAAAGCAAGTCTAGAATATAATAGGACCTTTGACTCTTTCTTTTAAAAGGAATGACAAAGGTAAACAACCACAATAGGTGTACCATACAGGTCCTTCGCATGTCAACACCCTTGTTGCCCCAAGCAAGCAATTCCAAATTAAGAAGAGTCTCTTTGTTCTAAAGATTTTAGAGGAAGTGATACCTCGGCTTATCAAGTTACCATAGTTCAAGACTCATGATGAAACAAAGGACCCCAAAGACCACCTAGAGTACTATTGTACGTTGGCCAATTTGCATGGTTTGAGTGATGCAGTAGCCTATTAAGCTTTTCCTTCAACACTAAGGAATGCAACCAGTATATAGTTCAAACATTTTAAACTAAATACCATTACCCGTTCAATGAACTAGCAAAAGTGTTCCTTCAACACTTCCTTCTAAGACAACTTCCTATTAAGGACTCCTCGATCCTTAACACCATAAAACAAAAGTCCAATGAAGCAATCAGGAACTACTTAGCTAGATTTATGGCAAAAAACTTTTGCTGAGTTTAAGGCTAAAGCGACCTCATACATTTATTAAGAAGACAACATAAAGGCATAATAAGAGACCAATCAGAGCAGAAGAGATGGAAAGATGACAAACGAAGAAGTGTAAAGGATACACTTGGTACGAACAATGACAACAATCCAGATGCTGAGAGAAAGAGATCGAGAATCCCAACATACTCATCCCATATGCTTTTTAATCGTCCAATCTTGGACATTTTGATGGAGGTACGTAAGGAGAGAGGTGTCCTCCAGTGGCCCGAAAGAATGAGAAGGAATCCTTCAAGGGGAAACTCTAACAAGTATTATGATTTCCACTATGACAAAGGTCAAAATACAGATAAGTGCATTCAACTCAAGAATGAAATTGAAGATGCAATCCAACATGGGTACTTATGCAAGTTCTTAGCGCATGATGCCAAGAATGTTGAGAAACCATCTTAGAGAAGGCATGATGTCAAGCCTGGTTTTTCACTTTCCCAGTTCTTTTCATAAAATTAGGTCTTCTCTAAACCAATCAATACTAAACCCTACCTATTTAATATTGACCCTTGACTAGGGTTTAAAGAAGGCTATTTTTTCTAACTTGAAAAGATTTAGAAAAAGGGGTTAAGTTATAACCAATTGGGTAGATTGGTTATAACTTAGCTACCAGTCTATCCATTGAAAAACCGATTTATAAATACGGTTTTTTAAAAACTAGAGATTTAGATCTGAGAGCTAATTTATTAAACCCTATACAGGTACCACTTTTAACTTTCCAAATTTAACTTTCGCTTTTCAAATATACCCTTTTTAATTTCTAAAAAATATCTAATTATGATATATGCGACTAAATTGATTAATTTATATAAATATCTAAATGGAAAAAAATAAAACTTTCCATATTTTAAGTCACCCTATATTTGTATAAAGGTATCTACGTACCTGTTATTTGGGATCAGACTTTCATAGTTCATTTATAAAAAACTTTAGTAGGTGGATTAATTTTAATTTAATAAAATAAAACATCTAAGTTTACATTTTTACCCATTTTGATTTATTTGAATAAATTTCCTAAGGGTCCTAAATTTGCTCATTTTTGGAAAATCTAAAGTACCCTAATTTATTTGAAAAATATGCTTTTCTAAGTGGTTAAACATTTTTTTATTATTATTATTTTTTCCTTTATTTTTTTTTATTTTCTATTTTTTTTTATTTTTATTACTTATCCTTTTTGTTAAGATGTGAAAATAACTAAAAATAATAAAAAAAAATTCTCTTTTCCTTTTTCCTTTTCTTTTTTTTCTTTTTCTTTTTCCTTTTCCTTCTTCTTTTTTTTAAAATTTGATTACATTTACATGGAATAAATAAAAAAAAAAGTAAAATGAAATCTAGTAAAGGTTTGGACCATGGTGGAGAACATAAGTCGAGTAGGTCGCAGGTCGTGGGTCGGATCGTAGATTAGGTCATCGAACCGGGTCAGGTTGCCTGCAATCCTTCTTCAGCAATGTTAGATAAGGGTGGTTGAAGAAAAGTTGGCCCAAATTCTTTGGGGGTGAGGGAAGATTTATGTGTTTGGGATTGGACTTAGGGGGGGTAGGCCAAGTGTCTTGGCCTAGGGTGGTCGTTTGACTGTTATTAGAGGTAATGGTCAACAGTGGTGCTTGGGTGGCATTGCTAAGGCATGACAGAGGTCGTGTTCGGAGCTAAGCGAGTGGGGGTCACAACTGTAGTGTTAGGTTGTAGTGAAGGGCTCGAAAAAGAGAGATGTGAAGAGAGAAAGAATAAGCTAGAGAGAGAGAGGGAATTGCGAGAGAGAGGGAGAGCTTAGGAGTTTATTTTGAAGCTTGGGAATGGTTCTCCTACTTATTGACGTCCTTATTTATACTTAAATTTCAACCCAGCAACAAAGGAAGGCTCTGATTGAAGTTAAAAGGAATGGCCAAATTTTCAGTTTTTTTTTTCTAATCTTTAAAGCTTGATTTGAATATGTAATTGATTGATCTTGGATGCGTTTTCTGTACCGATTCATAGTAGGCTATGTCTAGTTTGTAATTTCGCCATTGATTTGGAGAAATTGCAACAAAAAAAGAGTCCAAAAATCATGTTGAAGTAGGCTATTCGAAGAGGAAAGTGTTGGAAATCTGGGGAAAATGATGGAAGGAGAGGAAAACAAAGGGAAAAAGAAAGAAAGGGAGGGAAAAGTTGGCTGACGTGGCGTTGACGTAGTGCCATGTCAACCGTATCTTCTAATCTTGGCATGCCAAGTGTCATTTGTGACACGTGGCAGCTGACGTGGCATGCCATGTGGCACCACGTCAGTAAGGCCGTCAAATAGGAGGATGTTACGTGTCATGATACGTGGCACAATCAAATCTTAACATGTAGTAGTGCTTGATATGATTGAAAAAATAAGAAAAAAGGCCATTCTACCTTTGCCAAGTTTTGAACCTAAAACCTCACACTTAATGCTAGTATTATACCCATATGCTTAACCGTCAGGCTATTGGTCTATGCCTTGTCCATATGTGAATTGGACTCGTTCAAATCTATTCTAATAAAGTTACAAATCTATTCTAATAAAATTTTATTTTCTAAAATCTCTTATTTTTTTAATTTTTTGTGACTTTTCAAAATTTCTCATTTTTTGTATTATTTTATTTTATTTTTTTCAATTTCTTATTTTTTTTGTGCTTTTCCCTATTTTCTTATTTTTTTTATATTTTTCTAAAATTCCTATTTTTCTTATTTATTTATTTATTATTATTATATTTTTTTGGCTTTCTTTAATTTTCTATTTTTTAAACTTTTTCTAATTTAGAACCCTATAACCTAATTTGAAAAATAAAAGGGGGCTAAAATTAGGTGTCTATACATAAGGAACAAGAGAATGACATATGGAAGGCAATAGCCATAAGTGATATAAGGGATGCGATTTCCAGTAGAGCACCTACTAGAGAGATCAACACCATTGTCGATAAACCTACCATAGGGAAATCGAGCTCTTAACTCGATTAATGTCAAGAATTACGTTTACAATATTCAAGGTAAAAAGGTCAGGATTGACAATACAATATCTTTCAAAGAGAAAGATTTTGAGGGCATCCAGAGGTCATATGATGACACACTTATCATCAATGCAAGGGTCATTAACTTTGAAGTCAAGAAGATTCTTGTTAACATAAGAAGTTTGGCCGATATCATTTTTCAGCATGCTTTTGACTAAATGAGGCCTAAGATCAAAGTACAACTATGGTCTTACAAGTATGATCTCTATGCTTTCAATAATTAACCTATCTAAGTTGCCAAGTTATTTCTTTACCGATACAGATAGGCGATGACGAGCATATTGTAGAGGATAAAGTGGACTTTCTAATCATCAAATGTTGGTCCCCTTATAACATGATCATGGGACGGTCGTGCCAACATCTATTTGGCATTGTGTCTTCAGCTGTACATTTCAAGACCAAGTTCCCTACCCTTATAGGGGTCAGCATGTGCAAAAGGATCAGCAATTGGCACAGTTCTTAAACATAAGGGCCTTGAAATGAGAAGAAGTATTTCAAGTTGAAACTTATCTGGAAGACAAGTCACTCGACATCGAGAATGCTAAAGGAATTCAATTGGATTGATGAATGTAAAAGAGCTTTCAACGAGCTTAAAGAATTTCTTGCATCACCTCCAATACTCTCGACACCCATTCTTGGAGAGAAGTTATATTTGTATCTGTCAGTCAGCTGTTGAGCTCTTTCCTCTATACCGGTCTAAATTGACTACGAAGAACATCGACCTATTTATTACATGAGTGATGTTCTATAGGGGCTAAAGCTTTGGTATATAAAGATCGAAAAATTTGTACTGGCAATAGTTCTCTCAATACGAAAGTTAAAGTCATATTTCAAAGTTGATCAGATCATTGTTCTCACCAATTTGCCATTATAATAGGTGTTGTGATGATTTGATTCCTTGAGGAGGATGATAAAGTATGCCCTAGAGCTTAGTGCCGTAGTGAACAATATAAACCCAAAAAGGCATTAAAGGCTCAAAAACTGTCAGATTTTGTAGCTGAATTTACTAGTGAAGAAGATTGTGTGGAGTTAGCTGAGAAACCTATCTGGCTTCTTTATGTCGATGGCTCTTTGACAAGAGAAGGAAGTGGCACAAGCATAGTTCTTCAAGGCCCCTATAATGTAAAAGTTTATTATGCTTTGAAATTTAGATTCTCAGCTAGTAACAATGAAGCAGAGTACGAAGCTCTAATTACCGGATTGAAATTGGCAAAAGAAATCAGTGCCAAGAAACTAGAAGTGTTCTCTGATTCTTAATTAGTGGTAAATCAAGCCATCAGAAGTTACATTACAAGAGAAGAAGAGATGAGCAAGTACCTATTGGTGGTACGAACGGTTGCAGAATAATTCCTATCTTTCTCCATTAATAAAATTCTAAGAAGCAGGAATATTCCTGCTGATAAGTTGTTAAAGTTGGCCAGTATGGCATTCCCTGAGCTGAACGAGAAACTTTTCGTTAAGTTTCTTCCGTAGAAAAGCTTAACCACTCTCTTGTAGAGTTGTGAGTTAGCTCCTTACTCGAGAGAAAAATCATGGATGGATCCCCTAGTGAATTATCTAAAAGATTGTATTCTCCCTAACAACAAAAAAGAAGTGCAAAGATTGGCATACCAGGCTGTAAACTATACACTAATTAATGGTCAGTTGTATAAATACAGAATATCACAACCTTATCTTCGATGCCTTCCCCCAAGAGATGCCTAGAAGGTTTTGTTCGAGCTGTAAACTGGCATATGTAGTAACCATGTAAAAGCGCAAACGCTATATGTACGAGTATTACAACTAGGCTACTTTTGGCTAACTATGAGAGATGATGCAAAGGAAGTTGTTTGGTACTACCCCTAGTGCTAGAAGCACAATTCGGCAAGTCATGTTCCTGCAACTAAGTTATGTAGCCTAAACAGCCCTTGGCCTTTCGCTCTATAGGGGCTAGATATTCTAGAACCCTTCCTAAATTCTATCGCCTAGTAACAATTTGTCATTGTCGCTATGGATTATTTTACTAAATGGGCAAAGGTCGAGGCTGTAGTAAAGATAACAGAGTAAAAAGTGTAAGCATTCATCTTTAGCTCCATCATATCAAGATTCAGAGTTCCTTACATGATAATAACGGATAATATCCTATAGTTTGACAGCAATAAGTTCCAAACATTTTGTGAGAAGCACGACATTCGCCTCAACTATACATCTGTAGCTCATCCTTAGACGAATGGACAAGTGGAAGCCACAAAACAAGATCATAATGCACAGCCTAAAATTAAAAGTGGATCAAGTCAAGGGGAAATGGGCCGATGAATTGCTGAATGTTTTATGAGGTTACTGAACCACACACAGAATTGCAACTAGGGAAATGCCCCTTAGGCTAGCATAGGGCATCAAAGTCATATTGCCAATTGAGCTAGACTTACCTAAACTACGAATACATAATTTTAATGTCATGCTTAATCAAGTTGGACTAACAGCGAATCTGGACACTATTGAGGAAATTCAAGATATTGCAAGAGCTAGGGTTGTAGCATGCCAACATAGAGTGGCAAGATACAACAATCAGAAAGTAAAGCATAAGGTTTTCCGGTCTAAAGATCTAGTTTGCTATAAGATGGAAGCTACGGGTGTGCAAGTGAATCAAGGAAAGCTTGGTGCGAATTAGGAGGATCCTATCAAGAATCGGGAAGTCATTGGTGAGGAGGCTTATCAACTAGAAAGGTTAGATGGATCTTTCATCCCTCGAGCATGGAACGCCTAGAATCTAAATTTATATTTCAATTGATCTATTGGATGATACTTATCACCACTCATTTGGCGATAGCTAATTTTTTTGTAAGACTTCAGTACTTATTTTAAGAGAATTATATTTGGTCTCATTATGTTTATTTCCTTATAATTGCCAAATTAGTGAGTTCTAGGCTGCACAGCAAACGAACTGATCTATGTTTTAAGCCTAACACAATTAACAAATTATATAAATTAACCTTACGATCGAGTAATGTGGCTAGTCTACTTCTTAAGCAGCTAACGGACAATATGAAAACGATGAACATGTGAAATAAAACATGCAAGAGATAGTTAGGTGTGTGAAATAAAATATACCGAGAAACAAATAGCATGTAAAGTAAAACATGCTAAGAAATAAGCCGTGTGTGAAATAAAGCATGCTAAGAAATAACTAGCTTGTAAAATAAAAGAAGTTAACAAATAAGAACTTAAAGCAACACATGTATACCATATACACCGTGAAAGTACAGTACATGAAATTAAACGTATTGGAGACATGTAAAGTATTTTCACTCAAAGGTTATAAGCATTCAGCATTACCTTGAAAGATATTTCAATTGATAATTACATGAGAATGCAATGTATCAATAAAATAAAATCCTATATCCTATTTTCAAATACAGCAGAGGTAATTTTAGATTAGTTGCTAGGGCTTCTTCAGCAACTGGGGTCTCAATGCTGGCAACTTCTTCAACATGAGTTTCACTATCACCTTGATTTATACTCTTGGCACTTGTCTCATCGCCTTCATCTTTGTTAGTACTATTAAATCTATTGTCAACATCAGTAAAGTCAAGATAGGAGAGATCATAATTCGGGTAAAGTCTCAAGACCTCTTCTCTTGCCACTTAGACCCCTTTTAACAACTTCCTTTGTAGAAGCCTCTCGTATTACTGATTGGTAGTAACTATATCGAGAGCCTCCTCAACTGATGGTCCTCTCCTCACATTCTCCTCCAACTCGACAATACGGCTCTTTAAGTTCAAGTTGTTGGTCTCCAACTCCTTTATCCTCATTCTAAGTTGATCTTCATCCTCACTCATCGTACAAATAGTTTGGCCCAAGCTTCAGCACTCTTCTTTCTTCTTCTACAGCTTCTCTTCTAAGCCATCAAACTTTATGTATTGCTCTTCCAATTAAGCCTTCAAGCTTGAGATTTAATCGGCAACAAGGTCATGTGCTAATTTCTCAGCAATAAGGTCTTATTTTAGCTTTCCCACCTCCATTTCAACCCTTATCCTCGCATTCTCTACAATAGCAATTTAGGCTTTCGATGCATTGTATGTGTCATGACCCTAAAAGGGGCCTAGTAGAATTACCTAAAATTTTCATATCATGTGTGCACCCATGATTTGAAAATCATCTTATAAGTCAAAGATTGCAAGATTCTAAATAATTAATCACTAAAGTTTTTATTTAGTTATTTAATTAACTTACGACCACATATTTATGACTATGGATATTTGATAAGCCACAGTCCATCAGAATCGTAGAGAATTGGTATTCCATACCAAATTATAAGATTAGGTAGTAAAGTTTTAAAACTCAAACTTACTAAAGTTGCAACATTTAAATGTAATATTAATAATTATATATATAATAATTTAAATGAACTATATAGTTTGTCCTCAGAGTCTTAACTTCTATGCATCCCGATGTCGACACTCAACCCTCAGTTCTTAACCCATGCTTGATCATCTAGTAACCTGCAAGAGCAAACTATTAGAGAGTAAGCTACGAGAGCTTAGTGAGTTAACCCTCGTACTATATCAGCAATTACCAAATATATGAATGCATGAACAAGCAGTATGCCAAACAATATATATACAGTTGATCGGTACTGTATATAACATCGAATTTAACACCCTCCGAAGTAAGGGTTGAAGATACATCGACACCAATCAAAACCAGGCTCTAGCACTTGGGTTTTTACCTTTATATCATTATATATATATATATATATATATATATATATCAATTCCCTGTTTCACTAAACAAGTTTCTACTTCCATCAATCAATAGTATATAAACATCCTAGTCTAGCAATGAGCTAGCTCCCACAATCTACGTTCACACCCCACAGCGATGGCCTCTAGACGCGACCTCTAGCCACCCACGGTTAGAGTCTCTGGCACCAATAGAACCCGCGAGCCAAGGGTAGGGTCCTATTGTACAAATGCTCTTGTACTGTACTAATCAAATGATATGGGAATCCATCCCTCCAAGGCCCTTCATCACCAACCGTGTGAGGTGATGGTTGGAACATTATATGCAATGTTCGTGCTTTATGCATGAACCATTTAATTTTAGTTAGCGTGAATATGATTAAATCAATTTATGAGGTGGTCAAACATTATCAACAAATTATTTAAATAATGCAACAATCAATTATATCACATTTAACAGTATTTTACATAGTTATCAATCAATATCAATTACTCGCATAACCCAAAACCCCATACATCGAGTTATTAATATTTGATTCATGTGCACTAATTACAAGCACAAAACAAGGATAGAGTCATCGGAAGTACTCACCTAGTCATAAATGATGTCAACGATTATAATAGTCCAAAAATAAGTCGATCTCGATCTCAAGATCACCTAACATTAGGGGAATATGGGAAGTAATAAGTTTGGGAATTAAATAACTAAACTAGCATGCTAAATCGTACTGTTTACTTAAATCGATTATTAATTTACGTGAAATCATCAATTCAAACTTCTTATCGAATCGCGTATAACTTTTTCGTTTTAACTCGGATTGTTATGAACTTATAGTCCATTTTGATCGTTTTTTAGCGTATTTTTTTGTAGCAAGGTCCATTTTAGAAGTTGTAACTCGCAGTTTGAATTGTGACATAAAAATCACAAAATTTATTATTTTAGTTTAAAAATTATAAAATACTAATTTTAGCTTTTTGTTAATATATTTATGATTTAATAATTATTTAAACCATATCATTGATATTTTTATTATTTTAAGCATATTTTTCCTATTTTTGAGATTTTAATCTTATTACAATTGTTATTATTATTTATTATTTTCTTATTATTTATATATTTCACAATTTGTACATATATATATACATACACTTATAATATACTTTATAATTTTATCTTATTTGAAAAATCTTTATTTACGGTAATATATATATACATGTACCTACTCCTTATATAATTATAAATTTATTTTAGTTTATAGATATTATTATATATATTTTTCAGTATACTACATATATATACTATATGTTATACGCCATATATATGCTTATATGTTTATTTTATGAAGACAAACTTACTCCTATATACATATACCTATATTCATGTATTTATACTTATACATATTCCGAATACATAGAAATAAATAACATACAATTACTTATTTATGTTATATAGTCTTGATATATATATATTTATATAATATTTGTTATAAAATATGTATACTATATACTATACATATATTTTATAATATATGTGGTATACCGCAATATATATATACTCTACATTATACATGTATATGTCCTATATACATATAGTATCACTTATAAAAATACACCACTACATATATATTATACAACTATACATATATATATATAGACAAAAATAATTATACATGTATACATAACTATTTTTACACTTTACGGTTATACATATATATATATATACTATAGTTATTTAAATAAAAATACTTAATACTAATTATATGTATTCTTAAAAAAATACATAGTTCATACTCTTCCGTGTAATATACCTATGTACATACATGTGTACATACATAGCCTAATACATGTATATATAATTCAATTTATGTATTTATGCACATATACATATAATAGTAGTGTTATATTAAAAAAATACTATACAAATACTATATTTATACATCTATATACTATATAACATACATCTATACTAGATAAAAAAAAAAAAATTTACCTATTAATTTAATTTCTCTTCTTCTTCTCCTTCTTCTTTTCTTCTTCTTTTTCTTCTTCTTTTCCTTCCTTTTCTTTTCTCACATTTTTGCTTCCAGAATTTTTTTTTCTCGGTTTGCTTTCCAATTTTTCTTCCAGGATTTGTTTCTTCTCTTTATTTATATGTGCAGCAAATAAAAAAATAATAATAAGCTAAATCCTATCCTAATCTTTTGAATTAATGCAAATGGGATAAGGTACTTATCTCCAATTTTTTTCTTTTATTGTAAACTTAACACATGGAAATTTATTTCCTCACATGGGCTATCATTTGAGTTCCAGGACGTAGAAATTAGAGAAAAAAGAAGAAAAGAAAGAAAACAGATAAAATGAAAAAGAAAGAGAATGAAAATAAAAATTAATAATAAATATATGTAATTTTTTGAAACATAAAAATTATAACAATACTCATCGTAAATTAATTTTTAAATTTTTGTGAAAATTTATTAATTTAATTGTTACCTAGTATAATTAAAATTTTTACAAGTTATTATAGCGATCTCGTTAAAATTTCACGGGAATAAGCGATTTAGTCGAAAATTGCAAACGACTATAATTATATCACTATCAAGTAATATTTAATTATTTTATAGGTTTATATTTATAATTTTAGAGTTTCGATCAAATTCGGGTTCAATTTTAGTTAATGATGTATAAATCAGATTTTGGGGTTTTAGTATGTGATTTAAGGTTTTGATCAATTTCTGAGGTTTTTACTAGTTATAATATATTTAAATTTATGATTTATTAAATTTTTATCTTGCTCGGCTTTATTGACTTATCAAGTCATCTACAATATTAAGGTTCAATTCTACTTTTAAATAGCTAAATTTGTGGGGTTTACAGTATGCATCCTCAACTTTCTACAACAAATTCATTTAACATAATCAGGAATGATTAGGTATAACACATGGATACAACTGAAGGATATTACCTTCTTCACCTCTTTATCAACCTCATCTAATGCCATTAGAATGTAGTTGCTCATCTAGAAAAGAAAGTGTTAACAACCTCGGTATTTTCTCAGCACTTGGCGCCACCTCATTTACAATTGATGACCCTTCTATGGCATTGGTATTTTCACCTTCCTCGCCGAGATATGTCTCTCAACATTCTTCATCTCTTAGCTCAACAGAAATATGAATAATATTGATTAGAATCTCCTCAAAACAAACCTAAGTCGACAGTGTCGTCTCACTCTCACTCTACCTCTCAACAAGACGGGAGGTCTTTTATGCTGCCACCTACTTCGCGAAGTGGTAGTGGCGGAGCTAGTCACTCTCTTATTAGCCTTAGACTTTTTGGCCTTGGCCTAAGCTAAAAGCTTGGCTAGATTCACCTCACCAGCACCCATATCTACAATACAAGTAAACGAGTTAATCTAAACACGGGAAAAAAGTTGGAACTTATATTTTTCGTGATGAGCAAGGCTCGAGGGCTACAATTCTCCCCTTAAGTCTCAAGAATGACTTTCCTCTTGTAGCTATACTTAATGCGGCGGTAACTCATTATCGTACCTTCTTTTTAAGAAAAGATAAGGTCTCTATTTTCATAACGCCGTATAATTCTCTCGGCGTCTTACAAGAACCTTTTGTTCCTCCTCCTTTCTTGAATTTTCCTCGCTGCTATTGCATTTTCGACATTAGATCAATATCTTTTGTATGAATCGGCTCAATCCATTGGGTCTAGAAGTCTAAGTCTTCATCAAACACCATTGACACGAATTTTTCCTACTACTTGTATATCTTGGATTCTAACCCATCAGTGAACTTATGCCTATGCCTCGCAACAACAAAATACCACCAGTCAAGCTGCCTCCAAATAGTGAAGAAAAACCAAAACAGTTGAGGCGTAGCCCTGACTTCAACATCCTTGCAGACTATCTCAAAAGCCACCAGAAGCCGGTAGTTATTATGTGAGAACATACTTGGCATAACTTTGAAGTAGTTGAAGAAGCCCTTAACGAAAGCCAAAAAAGGGAAATGTAACTCAAAATCCAAATATTTGAGGTATATATGGAACTCGTATTCCCTTAGGAAGCACACTATAATAAGGATCAAAGAAGAAATGCCAGCGGATCTTGAACAAACAGGAATGGGTATTTAAAGAAAATGGGTACGAAGAACCGGAAGGGTTTTCATAGTGAATGTGGATGGATATAACTCACCAAGACACAAACACAATTAAGGGTTTGAGCTCGAAATAGAGTTCGATACAACTCACGAACACTAAATGTTGCTTGGGGTTCCAAATAAAGGTTAGATTTGACTCACTAACTGGTTCAAATGAAAGGGTTCACCATAATCCTAAAACTAAGATTGATAAGAAAACAAGAAAGAATAAAGAGAGTAATCGATACTCAATAATCTGGAAAACGCAAGCTTTACTAGTTCAAGTATAACCTTGCTTAAAAGAGGAAAGTTTCACTCTCTAAACATTCTGCTATATATGACTATATCTATTTATAGCTCCGGTGTATCTATTTTAGTACAAATGTTGCTATTTATAGCAAGTTCTCAACAATAGTGGCAAAACCATAAATAATGTACAAGGCCTTTAACCCTTAATAATCGGGCCCACAAACAAAATAAGGGAAAACATATACAAGAATACAAAACTGTGCATTTTACAGAAGTTAACATGCAATCACTTGGCTTGTCTTGGGAGTAGTAGTATCTGAATTGAACGAAGTCTGCAATTAGATGTGTAGGTTCGGGAAAGAGTCCCTGAAGTCTCATGTAGCTTAGTCGAGAAGCTAAAAAGGTCGACCCTTAATTATCGAGTCTTAAAATTAATCGACACGAATCTCTCAATGCTGTGTCAAGTGGTTCTTTAGTCTTAAGTACTCAACCTTATGGTATCTCATCTTCTCGGCAGATGATAGGCTTGTTGTCAAGTGGCTCCTTTTCTTCCCTTCGACCTTTTGTCATTTGCTTGGCCTTGGCAAAAGCTATTCGGCCTCAGCCTTGAACTATTTGACCTCAGGTTGGAATAGGTCAGCATCTTCTTCTGGAGGGTCGACGTCGGCTTCGGATAGATTAGCCTCAACCTGGACGTAGTTGGAGGCTAATTCCCATCATACTATCTCCCCATCTCTCAGCCTCCTCAAGTTCTATGTTTCGGGAAGATCTTGCCAATGTTGATTGTACTTCGTGATGAGAACTCTATCTTTGGAGAGTCGCGAAAGTAAGCTATTGTATTGTATAGATATCTTGCCGATGACCAACTTTCCTTATCTTTGAAATAGTTATCCATTGAAAGCTCATTTATCTAAGTAAGTTTATCCCACCTTATCTCCATACTATCGGTCAAACTACTCAAAAAACATGTTGCCTTGCTCCTTCTTTGAGGGGGAAAAGTGCCCTTAGTTTCCATTACCCAGGAATCAGAGAGAACGAGTCAACGAGAAACTAAGCAAACCATACCTAAATGGTTGTGCTAAACAATATAACACAAGTCAAAGAAGGGAAGGATGAAGATGAGAAAGCGATTAAAAGTTTAAGATGCACATAGAGAAATGAATTATGATTGTGAACAGTACTTTATATATGGACAATTTATCTTTGTAACCGTAAATCTGCTTTTAACAATAATGATGCGGATTACTGATGCTTGTCTCATGAGAGAAATTTGACGGTTTGTAACCATAATTTATCTTATTTTCCGTGCTTTTTCCTTATTTTTTTATTTTCCTAAAATTCTTGTTATTGTCTAAATTTCTTTATTTTTTGAGTTCTCTTTAATTTCCCTATTTTTTTTTTTTACTAATTTAGGACCTATTGAAGAAATAAGATAAAAATAAAATAAAGGAGACAAAAATTTGGTATCTACAATTGCCCTTCTTTATGGCGAAATTTGAATAAAATTTTTCCATAAAGATAAAGAGACTATTTTTTCTTCTATGATAACTTTAAACAACTAAATAGATATCCTAGACTCAATCTACTGAGGATTTGGTGAAGCAATGAAACCTAGTTGTATCTCTCTAGGCTCATTGACCTAGGCGAGTCTATAAAGAGTGACAAAAAATCAGGATGGCGCTTTAAGAGCATGTGATCCGAGGATTTTAGGCTTCGGATAGCGCTTTGGGAGCTTAAAATCCAAAGGTTTGGCTTAGTACAGGATAGTGCTTTGAGAGTATGCAATTCGATGGTTTCAAGGTTAGGATAGCACTCTAAGAACATATGATCCAATGGTTTCAAGGTCAAGATAGCACTTTGAGAGCATACGATCTAAAGGTTTCAAGGTCAGGATAGCACTTTGATAGCATACGATCCAATGGTTCAAGGTTAGGATAGTGCTCTAAAAACATACAATTTGATGGTTCAAGGTCAGCATAGCGCTTTGAGAGCATACGATCCAAGGGTTTGAAGGTTAGGATAACGCTCTAAGAGCATACGATCTGAGGGTTTCAAGGTTAAGATAGTGCTTTGAGAGCATACGATTCGATGGTTTCAAGGTTAGGATAGCGCTCTAAAAGCATACAATCTGAGGGTTTCGAGATCAGGATAGTGCTTTAAAAGCATACAATTCGATGGTTTCAAGGTTAGGATAGCGCTTTAAGAGCATACGATTTGAGGGTTTCAAGGTCAAGATAGCACTCTAAGAGTATACAATCCGATGGTTTCAAGGTCGGGATAACACTTTAAGAGCATACAATTAGGATAGCGCTATGTGAGCATACGATCCAATGGTTTTAAGGTCAGAATAGTGCTTTGAGGGCATACGATTCGATGGTTTAAAGGTCGGGATAGCACTTTAGAAGCATATGATATGAGGGTTTCAAGGTTAGGACAGTGCTCTGAGAGTATATGATCCAATGGTTTCAATGTTAAGAAGGCACTCTAAGAGCATATGATTTGAGGGTTTCAAGGTCAAGATAACGCTCTAAGAGCATACGATCCGAAGGTTTCAAGGTCAAGATAGCACTTTGAGAGCATAAAATCCGAGGGTTTCAAGGTCAAGATAGCATTATGAAAGCATACAATCCAATGGTTTTAAGGTCAGGATAGCATTTTGAGAGCATACAATCCTATGGTTTCAAGGTCAAGATACTGCATTGAGAGCATACGATCCAATGGTTTCAAGGTCAATATAGCGCTTTGAGAGCATATGATTCGATGGTTTCAAGGTCAAGATAATGCTTTGAGAGCATACGATCTAATGGTTCAAGGTCAGGATAGTACTCTAAGAACATACGATCCATTGGTTCAAGGTCAGGATAGCGCTTTGAGAGCATACGATCTAATGGTTCAAGGTCAAGATAGTGCTCTAAGAACATACATTTCGATGGTTCAAGGTCAGCATAGCGCTTTGAGAGCATACGATCCGAGGGTTTGAAAGTTAAGACAGTGCTCTAAGAGCATACAATTTGAGGGTTTCAAGGTTAGGATAATGCTTTGAGAGCATACTATTCAATGGTTTCAAGGTTAGGATAGCGCTTTGATAGCATATGATCTGAGGGTTTCAAGGTCAGGATAACGCTCTAAGAGCATACGATCAAATGGTTTTATGGTCGAGATAGCACTTTGAGAGCATATAATCATGATAGCGCTATGTGAGCATACGATCCAATGGTTTCAAGGTCAGGATAGTGCTTTGAAGGCATTCGATCCAATGGTTTAAAGGTCGGGATAACACTCTAAGAGCATATGATATGAGGGTTTCAAGGTCACGATAGTGCTTTGTGAGTATACAATCCAATGGTTTCAAGGTTAAGAAGGCACTCTGAGAGCATATGATTCGAGGGTTTCAAGGTCAGGATAGCGCTCTGAAAGCATATGATCTGAGGGTTTCAAAGTTACAATAGCACTCTGAAAGCATACGATCCGAGGGTTTCAAGGTCAGGATAACACTTTGAGAGCATATGATCTAACGGTTTCAAGGTTAAGATAGTACTTTGAGAGCATACGATCCAATGATTTCAAGGTCAGGATAGCACTTTGAAAGCATACGATTCGATGGTTTTAAGGTCAAGATAGCGCTCTAAGAACATACGATCCGATGGTTTTAAGGTCAGGATTATGCCCTAAGAGCATACGATCCGATGGTTTCAAGGTCAAGATAGCGCTCTAAGAGCATACAATTCAGTATTTTGAAGGTCAGGATAGCTCTATGAAAGCATATGATCTGAGGGTTTCAAGGTCAAGATAGCGCTCTAAGAGCATACAATTCAATAGTTTGAAGGTCAGGATAGCGCTATAAGAGCATATGATCCAATAGTTTTCACTACATAGATAGTGTTGTAAAGAGCAAACAATCCATGGGCATTAAAGTAAAAGGAGTTTATTTGACAAAGACAAATTTGTGGATTGACAATCATGAAAGACGGAGTAGCTACTAAGGACAAAATCCCTAGATAGGAAGAGAGGTAAACAACACAACCATAAGGCCAATCATGTCAAAGAGGATGATTTTGGCCTCTAAAGCCAACTTAAGAGCGATTTTTATGCAAGAATAAATTCCTGAATAGGAAGAAAACTCATTTGAAAACAATTGTTGTCTGGGAAATGACAGAAGTTTACTGCTAGGGTTATCTTTGGAGAAGATGACTTTCAAATGAAGATTCTTATCTTATTGAAAACTTGGACTAAGGGGATATGGACAAAAAGAAAGGACCGAAACGAGAGGGAATTGGATTTTTTTTTTTTTTACTTACAAATAAGTTTAGATTCTTCCAATAGTGTGTAGGCCTTTCAGTAACACAACAACTAAATCTTTTGAGCCGCCTTTGTTTAATAGAACCCTTTCTTTCCTTTAGGGGCACACAACTTTCCACGACTTCTTCAAATTTCTTCTTATCAAAGGCTATCTCATTAGATTTAGGTTTAGTCTAAAAGGACTTCCTCTCACTCTCGACTTAAAATTCTCTCTTTTGACTTCAATTCCAAAAATGATGGTCCACCTTGTAAGTAATACCCTTTTAATCAATCCATTAGGTCTTTTTTAGACTATAATGTAATAAAGGCTTTTGGCCTTCGATTTCAAAAATGGATATAATTGAAATGGCTTTTTATGAAATAATTTATTTTTAACCTTGGTTTACAAGTCAAGAACCTTATAAGTAAAACTAAAATTATGCTTGCCACAGTTTCAAATGTAACTTTTATTAAGGATAAGTTATCTCCTTTAAACAGAAGGACCTTTGAGGAATAGTGGAATTGTAAGTGGGTCGTGAGCCATGTGTCGATTGAAATAATTTTTGGCAGGAAACTTTTGTCATTTGCCTTGGCTTCTTTTAAGCTTAATTGCTTTGATTGTGTTTTTAGGGCCTTTATTTGAAATGTGCGTCTTAATTTAGGATTGGGTTTTTGTGCCCACATCTCCTCTTTAGACTTGATCATCTTATTCATGTAGATCTATCTTTTCATGTTTCATTTTACACTTACTCATTTTTCCTCTCTTTTCATGCATCTCTTTTTTCTTTCCTCCTTTAAAAAATGATTATTCTTTCTTTTGGCTTATGGCTCAAAGCGTATGTGGTTTTAGTGTTTAAAACAAATGCCTTTCTTCATCTTAGAGGAGATTAGTTATCAATGGTAACAATTACTTTTGAATTGATTGGACTAAAGCAAGCATAAATTAGTCTTCACTTTTTCTTCTGATAGATGCTCCTAACCTCCTTTCTGCCCCCATTGCAGGATAGTTGTTGATAGGATTTTAATTTTTTTTAGAATACCCCAGTAAAAGGTTGAATGGGGTTGACAAAGGATTTTTATTTGAGATATTTAAAACAATTGCCTAACTTCATTTTGATTTGGGTATTAAATGCAAGATGGACTTCTTTCAAGGAATGAGTCCAATTTCCTCGTAATGATGCCACTCAACTCATAAAGTATCTCAGGGTTTGTGTTTAGGATTTGTCTTGCCTTTCTTCATTCTAATCCATTTAAATTAATGAGATATCTTAAAATAAGAGAAATGCAAACAAAACATTTTATTTGAATCACTTGTCTTTTAAAAACATCATGAAATCCGACCCTATCTTTGAATTGAGTCAAATTAGACTACCCCTGCATCAATTCGGTCTTGAACTCTATGTTTCAATTCCCAGCAGTTGTCAGTAGAATGCCCCTGCTGACCCATATGATATTCACATTGTGCATTTGGTTCGTATTTCCTCAGCTTGTATCCTATCGTTGGGGTTTTTGTTGTAATAAGCCCTCATTTCTTAGTTAGTCAAAGACTTAAGACAACAAGGCTAGGATTTGAGTGAACTTTCTTCTAGGTATTTTTAGGCCTTTTTTGCTTGGTGTAGGTCTTGACGTTGTAGTATTTACACATGCCCCCGAATCTAATGGGGTTGGTCTTTTTCTAGTCAGCCTCTCTATCCTTATGGCTTCTTTAATTCGGCTCCCAACAAGTACAATGATTGCAAAGTTGGCCATTTTATTACCCAATAAGTGCCCATGATATGGTTCTTTCAATGAGTCAATAAAGACAGATATCAATTCTTTTTCAACAAGAGGAGGAATGAATTCAGCCACCATGCCCCTCCATCTCTGGGCTTATTCCTTAAATGAATAATTTTTTTTTTCTCATTGTGGTCAAGTCCCAAATTGAAGGAGCTATCTCAATGTTGAATTTGTATTGCTCATAAAATGTATAAGCCAATTTCTCTTAAGTATTGATCTGGCTAAGCTCGAGCTAGGCATACCAGGTCAATGTAGGCCCTATTAGACTATCTTAGAAAGTTTGTGCCATGAGTTGATTATTTGAAACATATCTACCCATCTTGTAAACGTATAATCAGGTGTATGGCTTTAGGCATCCAGTCCCATCGTACTTTTCGAAATCTGGTGTTTTTTAAAATTTTTCTGGATAGGCTTTAACATCAAATGTAGAAAAGTTAGTGATCCTAGCTTGGTCGAATCCATCATAGCCTCTTATTACCCTCATTTTCTTAGTGATTTGTTAGGTTAGCTTCTTTTCCAATTCTTTTAAGCTATCCTGGTTGGCCCTAGAATTAACCAACCTTGTATTGATTAGGAATAATATGTGTTAGGCTAAAAAATTGGGTCGACTTTTGGATAGACCCCTTCTGATTCAATAGCTCAAAAGTTAGATTAGCCTCTTCTACTTCCATAGGTAGAGTCTCAACATTCTTTCCATAATGGGCCCTAAAGCGCTCTTCATTTGATGTAGCTCTAAGCATAGCAACACTATCAACTAAGAAACTCAACTGATCTGTGATTTTCATCACAGCTTGTTCTAATGAACAAAACCCTACTTTTGTAGGGTTGGTGCCATCAAGTTTGTTGTTATTTTTGTTATTAGCCATTACTCTAGACAAGAATCCTCACCTAGTAGCAAGTTCTTTATTTTAATTTCCCTTTTTGAAAGAATACTCTTCTTTATAGGAAATAAAAAAGGAAAAATGAAATATAAGGATAAGATTTATTTACAAGAAGAAAGAAAGGAGTAGAAAACAACCCTAAGGGATCAGAGGCCTAAGTATTTACAATCTTATGAAAAAAGGATCCTAAGGATGTATTGGAAAAGGTTAGAAAAGGACTTTGGAACTTAAGGATTCGACTCTCAAATAGAACCTAATGAATATTTATAAGGAAAATGCAATATGAGGATATGCAATGATGTAGTAAAAAGATTTTTATTGCATCATCGAAGTTTCTCTTACATTATTAAAAAATTTATTACTAATAATCCTAAAAGTCTAGATCTTCCTTTCTTGTAGTGTCTTAACTTCTCTTCAATCTTATTTCTTTTCTTCAACTCAATTGCCTTGATCCATCTAGCAACTTGGGAGATATCTTCCATATGGAACATTTGGAAAGCTTTAACTCAGTAATAAGTAGCAATACCTTTAGGGAATTCAATGACAGTAGCAAATGCATTAATGGGATTCATCTTCTGGATGCTCTATCTATGAAGGTAATTAAGTTTAGGGCTCTAAGTATAGCTGACAAACCAAACCATAAGTAGGCCCATATTATTTTTCAATTCTCGATTCTTCTCTTCTTGTAGACAACTAAACAATCTGGCTTATGTTGCTAGAAATGTTGGGACATAAGATTTCCCTTCTAGAAATTAGGTCATAAGCTCTATAATCCTATGATGTATGTAAAATATCCAATCAGGAAACAAAATAGTTCTAAGTGCTACTAAGATATAGGCATTGATCCTATTTTGCTATCAATCTTCAACGCTACCATAAAAGAGTTTCTAGTTGTAGCTGGATGGGGTTGCGAACCAAGTAAAAAGATTATCCAACTTAATGATCCTTTTATGAGGATTTTCCAAAATTCTACATATTTCAGATTCACTGAGGCTTAAGAGTTTTTTTTTTTTTTAAATCTTTGCAAGGCTAGCTGTGATATCTAGGTCATATTTTCCGTTTCCAATAGAGGAGACTCCTAGTAGATAGGAGTATTCTTCGACGGTTGGGCTCAGTTGGCATGGCCAAAGTAGAAAGACAAATTCTAAGGATCCTAAAAGTAGACCAAAGCCCAAACCATGCTGATATTTGTTTGGACTTTAAGTGAAGAGAAGATAAGCTTAATCTTGTCTTAAATGAATTTCTGTTGGTTTGAATTGAAGAATTGAAACCATCTTTCAAGTATCCCCTTAAGCTCTTGATCGTCTCTAAACAGAGCTTCCGAATTTTACAAATTAAATTCCTATATTCTATCCTTAACTAGGTTCAATAGGCACCTATCGTTTTATAGCACGGATGACAATGGGGTCGTCTCCTCTAGGAAAATGACTCAAACACTAGTACTTAATAATTTTTCCTAATATCTAGCAGTCGAATTCATCAAGTAATCGTTTATTAAGATTCTAAATGTTAACTAAATTACACTAATTTACAATCTATAATGATTAATACAATGATAACAAGAATAATTACGAAGATACGCTTAACATATAATCTTGCTTCATCAGTTAGTATAATCTTACCAACATACTTTTCATCCTAATACTTGTTAACTGTAGGAAATTACAGTATATAAGCATTCTTCTTTGAACTACTTACTTCTAATCGTAATTATGTCTATTGGAATCTCTCCCTAATTAACAACTAACTCGGATCGCATTAATGTCATGTTAATGTATAGATTCCCCTAAGGATGAAGTAACTTTCCTAATATTATCTCTATTATCAGGAGTAATTGTTCCAATGAACTAGATTTATTCAATAAAATTGTCTCTCAACATATTCTATTGAAATCCCTCTTAAGTCAATGTCGTGCACTACACCGTACTTAGATTCATTAAATGCCATTTATCATAATTAACAAATGTTTGCAAATTACATTTTTCATGCACTCGATCATACTAATTGATGAAGAAAGCCCTAACGAATCACTCACATATTATGTAGAAACAAAACATATCAATAAAATGCAGAAATAACAAAGAAATTAACATAGAACAAGTAGAAGAGTACAACCCTATTTTGAATTCTACTATAGAAATTTGATAAATACACAAACAATGAATTCCTGTTATTTCTCTCGAGTGATTTCAAGAAAGGTACAAAGTATAACACTTGGGAAAATGATACAGGATACAAACTGGTATAAAGATGGTTAAAAATGTCAATCTATAAACAAGTGGTAGGTTGTTTTAAAATGATATCTACTCTCTTAAAATTTGATATCTATCCAAAAAATCATCCTCGTCAAAAGACTCAAATTTACCCCTTCATAGCACCACTTGACGCTTCTCATGTACTAGTTCTTATGAAAAGGTTGAAATGAACAGTTGTGCCCCTTCCTATCACGCCTGTGACTTGGGGTATGATAGTCTCGAAAAGAATTATTCTTCACCAATTACGGCCATTATTGAGGTCGTGAGCTCTTCATCAAATTATTAAGTTTCATTATGCCTATGACCATAGTTGTGATCATCCTTTTACTATTCAATCACAGCCATGATTGATAGGGGGATTGACAAAACTTCCCTTGATCACGACTGTAATTGAGGGCATAACCAAGGTAGATTCTTCCTTGCTTCGCTATCACACCCATTATTAATGCTTCTACACTTATTTCTTCTCCTTCATGGTCGTGACTAACTTGAAAGTTGTTCTTCTTATATATATTTCCTCCCTTTCCTCGTGATTTACCTGAAATCATTATTTTATTTAATTAAGTTCCCAATCTATAAAATTAAATCACATTTATGATCAATTCTATACCTAAACATGCTTTGATAGTGTAAAGCAATTTACACTTATTAACTTTCCCACACTTAAGCTTTGCTTGTCCGCAAGTAAACACTCGAACCAATTAATTTCACATTTGACAAAACATCCATAGTGGCTTAAATTTGTTCATACCCCATTGTGTTCTTAGAATAAAAAAACAATATTCTAAGACTAATCAAAGTAAAACATACTTAAGCCTTACTATTTAACAAAGTCTTTTAAATGTCTAAAGTCAATTACAAAGTCAAATAGATCAATGATAATTGGATATACTTCATTGACTTCCTTAAGTGTATAAGAAACCTTCAATTACTTCTTAAGGACACAAATCTAGAAGAAAAGTATATTACATCCATCTTTCCCCTATATTTCTACTTCTTTTATTGAATTTCTCCAATATGACTTACACATTGCATTTGTTTTTTTTTTTTTTAAGAATACCAAAGATCAACAGTAGAGTTAGACTTCGCCCTTCTGAGGAACTCAAGCCTACCCTTATTGACTTAATCCTTATAAATTCTTATACAAAGTTATAAAGATAAAAATTAGTAGCAGGGTCACACTTCTCTCTTCTAAGGGATCGAAGCCACCCTCACTAATTCATTCCTTATACTTCAATTTATTCTAATTTAAAGAGATTCTCAAGAAGTATCAACAAGTAAACTACATCATTTACCCTTTTCATTTAAGATTAAATGATCTTCCAAAGTACTCGAAGAGTAGATATACTACTAAGAAAATTTAGAAGTATAACCAATTAGCTTTGAAACAAAGACTACGATTCACTTCCAACCCTTAAACTCATTCATTAATTAGTAAGCAAGTGTGATTCACTGAGATTTTATCCCATAATCTAGATCATGTAAACTAAGTTCACAAGAATTGTCTGAGGCACAAAATTAACCCACCAAATTGATTGCTATTTTGTCAAATCCACAATCCATTAAATCAAGTCATACCTTAAAACCAACAAACAAAGTGGAAGGTTTTTTATAAACATAATTTACCCTTCCCCACACTTTATGAGAGACATTGTCCTCAATGTCGGAAGGAAGTAAACATAGAATAAGCATATAATTGAAATAACTAGAAAGATGAAAATGAAGAAACAACAAGAATTGGCCTTCCCTAAAACACGAAGTTTAAGCAATTCATTTGTTCTTAAACAAGTAGCGAGTATAGCTTCCAAATTCAAAATTAATCTTAAAAAATCACCTTTTTAATTTCATGAAGTAAAACTCAATTTATTCATTACTGTAATTGGCTAAACAAAGTAAAAAGAGGAACATTAAGGTTTTTTTTCTTTTTATTGTCATCCCGTAAATACTTACGGGCCCACTATTCAAGATTAGACATACGTAATTCTTTTGATGAAAAGTTTAGTAGGTAGTCTTTGTTTTAATTTGAAAACAATTGAGTTTATGTTTTACTTAGTTTTGACTTATTTAAGAAAATTTCTAAAAAGGTCCTAAATTAGATTTTATTTTTGAAAATTCTAAATGATCCTAATTTGGAAAATGATTGATTTATTTTTATTTCATTTTTGGAAAATCAATTTTTCTAAGTGATTAAATTATTTTATTCCCTATCCTACTTACTTTATTTTATTATATCATCTTATTTATTTATCACTTATTACATTTTATCTATTTTTATTAAACTAAAAAAAATAAAATAAATTTACTCTTTCTTTTTTTGTTTCCATTTTTCTTTTCTTTTCTTCTTTTTCTTTTCTTTCTTTTTTCTTTTTTCTCATTTATAACATTTACAAATAAAAAAAAAAACAAAAAAAAAAATAATTAAGTCAGCTTAAATTTGCTTCTGATCAGCTTAGACAACTTAGAGGCAGTTTAGATCGGCTTGTCGGCTCACTTTGACTTATATCAGCTCGGTCAGCTAGCTTCGGCTTAGTTAGCTTGGTCGGCTTGGGGTTGGCTCACTTCAACTCAATTAACTCAAGGTTAGCTCACTTCGGCTCGGATTAGCTCGTGTTAGCTTAAAAAATCCGATGGTGGTGGTTTTTGTCAAAAAAACACCGTAGGGAATGCTATCCTATAGAAAGAGAGAGAAAGGAATCATGCTAGAGAAAGAAAACTTTGATTTTTTTTTCTAAAGTGTTTCGAAGCTTTGTTGTGTTTTGAAAATAAAGAGTAAACCCCTATTTATTAGTATCATGGTCAAGTTAAGGATGGAAAATATTAAATGCAATATGATTTTCTTCCAATTTTAGATTGGATGAATCTAGACAATATGTGGTGCTAAATACATAGTTGCAGGTATAAGAGTGTATCCAACGCTTATAAGAGTGTATCCAGTGCGTGCAGGAGTATGTTTACCATACTTAGAAGTGAGTTGGTAAATGACATGACAATGATGTAGCCTGTAATGTAGCAACGACATGGAGATAAAGTGAGAAAAGAAAATAAGAGATACATTTTGCACCATCCATAAATTAAACCCAAGATCTCTAAGTCATATGCAATATCAAGTCAAAACGCTTATCCAGCTGAGCTATTAGTTTTTCCTTATTCATATATGCAATTAATTGCACATATAGACTGGGTCAGTCTAGGCTAGATTCAAATCTAAGCTCAAGCCCAACAACCTTTTATTTAAAAATATTTAAATTAAAATTATATTCTATTTAAACAACCTAAAAATTTATTATTTTATAAATTCCTTGTTTTTTTTCTATTCTCTTTTATTTTCTAAATTTCTTTTATTTTTTTTTCTAGATTTCCTATTTTTTTATGTTTTTCTAATTTTCTTATTTTTTGTGCTTTTTTCCTATTTTTGTATTTTCCTAAAATTCTTGTTTTTTTTTCTAAATTTCTTTATTTTTGATTTTTCTTAAATTTCTTATATTTTTGTCTTTTTACTAATTTAGGACCTATTGAAGAAATAAAATGAAACAAAAAAATAAAATAAAATAAAGGAGGCAAAAATTGGGTATCTACTTCATTCCTTTGGTTACGTGGCATACAACACTGCTTTTACCCATTTGGTAAAATAGTCAATCGTAACTAAAATAAATCTGTGCTTATTTGAAGCTATTAGCGAAATTGGACCGATCATATCTATCCCCCACATTGAGAACGGCTAAGGATCCGACATCACATATAATTCCTAGGGAGGAGCATTGATTTTGTTAGCATACACCTAACATAGGTGACAATGCCTTACGTGCCTAATACAATCTAATTCCATCATCATCTAAAAATACCCTATTCTCACGATCTTCCTGGCTAGCATGTACCCATTCATATGAGGACTACAGATTCCTTCATGCACTTCTTTCATCAATTATCAACTTCTTCTTCATTTACACACCTCAACAATGTTACATCTGGTGATCTTTTGTATAATTGGCTCTACTTAACAGGAAATGAGTAACCAATCTTCTTAAAGTCATTCTATCTTTTCTATCGAAATCTTCAAGAAATTCCCTCATTTGAAGTAACTTTTTGATATCATGATACCAAGGATCCTTAGATTCTATCTCTTTTACTATTAGGCAAAAAGCCAGTTTTTCCTCCACTTCAATCTTCAAAGGCTGAATTTCTATCCCATCCATGATTTTCACCTTTAACGCCAATGTAGCCAATGTGTTAGCAAATTGATTCTAAGTCTTTGGAATATAAGTGAATGAAATTAAGGTTTTCAGGTAGGAAAATCTTAATTTGGCCACTCATCTACATATTATCTAAGAAAATGATTTCAATAGAAAATTAAATTAGAAAAGACCGAGTTTAAGGACTAAGCTATTAAGACTAAGTCACCATATTAAAAGGAAAGAAAAATTGATGGTTTTTATTTTTATAATTTTCTAAAAATGCTAAAATATATCTAAATATGCAAAAAACAACTAAAGTGAATTTTTTTATTATTTTTTATTACGAATTTTCACAAAAAAATGGAAAAAAAATTTTTATCTCTTAGACGGTTGCACTGAATGTGCCTACGTACCTATTAGTCGAGATTAAATCGGCCATAATTCTTTTCTTTTTATAAAATATTTAGTAAGTGGATTTTTTTTTTATTTTAAAAACCAAGTCAGGTTTAGATTTATTTATCAATTTATTATTTTAAAAAAATAAGAAATCTAATTTTCCTGAATATAAAGAAAAAACGTTAATTAACTAAATCATTTTGAAAAACTCCGATTAAGATTTTTTTATTTTTAAAACTACTACGTGTCAAAAATATCTTTTTTGAATCTTAACTATAAGATATATTGAAAGTACAGTTAGATACATATCTTCATACGTATCTTTTCAAAATCATAACTACTATATATGTATCTTAATATATATCTTTTCTAAATCATAACCGCAAGATACGTATATTTTTCCAAAAAACACGATTTTATAAGAAATAAAATTTAACTAAATTTTATGGAAAATTAAGATTATCTAAAAAACAAAGATGCAATACGAAAATAATAATAGACCTGCACTTTAAAAAAATAGATTATTAAAAAAAAAGGTAAACTAACTAAAAAAAATTAAATAATAATTTTTAGCAAATCGAATCATGCATAATCGTGCGTCGTGATTGGGAAGTGGATCAAAATTTAACAAGGAGGAGTCGGCTTTTGTGTGTCAAGTGACGTGAAGGAATTGCGTCAAGTGATAGACTTGAGGGTGTTTGTCGATCAATGTCAGATGTAGACGTTGCTTTGGCAAATTAGATTGACGTTGGTTTTGTTTGATTCACTGGATGGTGGCTGCTTCGGAAATTTGGATTTCTGGACTTCAATTTCAGTCGTTGGATTTGGACTTCAGCTTCGAATGTTGGATTTTGGATTGGGATTTCAGATGTTGGATCTTGGATTGTCAAGATGTCGGACTTGCGAATTTATTGGAAGGACGGCATGGAGTTTGGTTCGGCTCTAGTAAACGTTTGTTGTTCGATTGACTTGAGAAGACTCGGCTTTGGTTGTTCGTTGGCTTCAGACGATTGTGTCAGGACGTCGGGCTTGCGAATTTATTGGAAGGTCAGCGTAGGATGGTATCAGGGGCTTCGGCGATTGTTTTCTTTTTTTTTTTTTTTTTTTGGTTTCGGCCAGTTTGCCCTTTGTAGATTGCGTGGACTAAACTTCGGTGGGGTGAAGGGGATGTATTCTATTGTAAATGGCTGTTCAACATACTACTTAGTTTGCAAGATTAGAGACGTTGGTTTCACGAAATTAGGGGTGTGCAAGTGAATTGTGTTTATTATTCGTTTAGATTGTGGAATTGTGTAATTAAGAAAAACGTCCTTAACGTCACCCTTTGACTAGCTATTTATAAAACCAATAACTAATCTATTGTATCGTTTTAATTATAGATTTGATGGAAAGATTCAAAAGACACAATAATGATTCCTTAAGATTCGACGTAACTTCTAGAAAGCCTTCTTTATTGTGAGCTTTCTATTTTCCAAGGCCTTATCAGATCTAATTAGATATAGCCTAATAACTTTTCTAATAAATCCTCAGTCCATTCTGACTTAATATAAATTAAACAAAATTCTATTTTAAATCAAACTGAGCCAAAATCATTTTAATAAAGCCTAACTCTTAAATGGCTTAATGATTTATTAAATTAATTGCACACCATTATTCAATTTGATATTAAACAATCCGATGCGAATCGGCTCGACTCAACTATATATATTCGACTTGACTCGATGCACTATGATTTGACTCGATATGATTTGATTCGATTCGATTTCATATGTCACAACTTAACTCGAAATGATTTGATTCAATACGACAGAACTTGATATGACTTTTTTTTTTGTTTATTATTTTTTATAATTTCCATTATTTTCTTATTTTTTATTTTTATTTATTTCTCAACCTAGCTTAACAAAAATAAAAATGAAAAATGGCAAAAATGAATTGTCTATATTACCACTAACTTTCCAAACTTAACCTTAATCTTAAAAATCACCTTTTTAATTTCATAAAAACCAATTGTTAACTACTCTAATTAGATAAATTAAGTAATCTAGGAAAAAGGAAAATTAGATATTTTTAGTTTTATCATCGCCTCGTAAGTACCTACGTACCACTATTCAAGATCAAATGTACATCATTCTTTTTGTAAAACTTTAGTAGGTTGATTTTGTTTTAATTTAAAAACGATCATGTTTACATTTTACTCAATTTGATTTATTTAAGAAAAATTCCTAAAAAAGGTCTAAAATTGGATTCTTTTTTTTTTTTGGAAAACTCTAAAATATCCTA
This sequence comes from Lumnitzera racemosa, assembly GCA_024138005.1. Lineage (NCBI taxonomy): Eukaryota > Viridiplantae > Streptophyta > Magnoliopsida > Myrtales > Combretaceae > Lumnitzera > Lumnitzera racemosa. The sequence goes on along the minus strand of JAMXBC010000003.1, from coordinate 113,609,440 downwards.
ACTTTAAAAAGAATCCAATTATTTCATTTTCTATTTTAGAGAACTTGATTTTTTTAAGTGTTAAAAAAAAATTAACTTATTTATTTTTTATATTATCATATTTATTATTTTTTATTCTACTAATTTTTATTTTTTATTAAACTAAATAAATAAACTACTTTTGAAATTTCTTCTTTTTTTTCTTTTCCATTTTCTTTTCTCTCTTTTTATTTATTTTATTTTTTTGTATTACAATTTACATATACATAAATAAATAAATAAAAAGAAAAATCGAATGAACAAAATAAAAGAAAATTGGGCCTGGCCAGATGTTAGATCATGATACAGGTTAAGGACTTAGGTCAAACCATAGGTCAAACTCGGATTTAGGTAGGGCTTCACTGGATTCGAGTTGTAGTTGAAGGAAGAGTAGTGGCATCACCAAGGGTGGTTATGATCACTCAAAGCTCCAAATTGATAAGGAAAAGGGGTTTTTGTGATTATCTAATTGGGTTGGGGGATGGGGTTAGGTTCAATACCTAGGCGTTTGGGGGTAGTTTGGAAGGTGGAGCGAAGTGGTGCCTACGGTGGATGTTAAATGACCACCGTGGGTGGTTGTTGAAGGTAAGTAGTTGGTTGGGTTGGGGTTTTTTGAGGTTGAGGAGTGTCGTGATGGGGTTGGTTTGTACTTAGAGTGGTTAAGGATAGTGGTTTGAGAAGGGGGAGTCTGGTGGTTAGGGTTTGGTGGCAATGGTTTGGTAAAGCAGCTTGGAGTTACAACCAGGGGAGAAAATGGTTGAGTTTCGAAGCTTAACCTCTGAGGAGCGATCTTAAGGTGGTAATGTCACTCGAAATGGAGTAGAGAGAGTGTGTGTTGAGGAGAGAGAAAGAGTTTTAGTTGAGCTAGAGAGAGAAAGAGTTTTAGTTGAGCTAGAGAGAGAAAGAGTGGTGAGGAATGCTTAATTAACTGAATTTAGACGTATTATTGGGTTCGATTCAGAGTAGGCTATGTGGTAAACAGAACTAAAGCAAGGAATGGCGTATGTGTATGTGAAATTTGTGCAAAAATTAGAGTTAAAGTGAAGGGGTTGGGTCTATTCTTAACTGGGAAAGTGCAGAAAACCTAGAGAAAATGAGGGAATAAGAGAGAAAGAGAAGGAAAGGGAGGAAAAAAGAAGCTGATGTGGCACCACGTCAGCCGTGGCCATGTTAGCCATGTCGACTAATCATAGCGTCCCATGTGTCAATAGTGATATGTAATAGTTAATGTGGTATGCCACGTAGCTCCACATTAGCACTGGTCGTCTAACCAGATGCTGCCACATGTCAGGATACGTAGCAATTCCTGATTATTTGAAAAAATAAAAAACTTTGCATGGCCTTACCAAGATTCAAACCCCTAATCTTATGCCTAAACCCATTGCCTAGTCTATATGCTTATCTGTTAGGCCGTTGACCTATGCCTTATTCATATGTACAATTAAATTGCTTATATGAATTCGGACAGCCTAGGTTAGATCAAATCTAAGCCTAAACCCAATGGCCTAACTTCTAAATTTAATTTAAAATTAAAAATTTATCCTATTAAATTGTTATTCCCTAAAATCCTTAATTTTTTTTTCTATTTTTTGTTACATTTCAATTTTTTCAATTTTTTTATTTTCTAAACTTCTTCTTTTTTTTTTGGGGGGGGGAGGGGGGGGGGGGGGGGGGGGGGTTCTTTCTAGATTTTCTATTTTTGATATTTTTCCAAATTTCTTATTTTTGTGCTTTTTCTTATTTTTCTAAAATTCTTATTTTTTTTAATTTCTTAATTTTTAGATTTTCTTTAATTTTCTATTTTCTTTTTTTTTCTAACTTAGGACTTATTGAGAAAATAAAATAAAAATAAAACAAGATAAAATAAAGGGGGTTAAAAATTTGGGGTCTATACTCGATGTGTGTCAATCTCATATTCCTCATGTCTCCTCTGAGACAGTCTTGCAATACTTTCAACATTATGCACTAAATACTTACGCAAGGGTCTACGTTGGATTGCATCTTCAATTGCATTCTTGAGTTAAATGCACTCATCTATGTTATGACCTTTGTTACAGTTGAAATCACAATACTTATTGGGGTTTCTCTTTCAGGGAGTTCCTTCTCATTCTTTCGACTACTAAAGGATGCCTCTCTGCCTATGTATTTCCATCAAGATATCTAAAATTGGATGATTGACAGGCATATAGGATGGGTATGTCGGAATACTCAATCTTTTCCTCTCGGCATCTGAACTGTGGTTATTGTTTGTGCTAAGTCTATGCTTCGCACTTTATCGCTTTTCATTCTTTCTATCTCCTTTACTTCGATCGACCTCTCGCTATGCCTTTATGCTCTCTTCCTAACGAATGTATGAGGTAGCTTTAGCCTTCAACTCAGCAAAAGTTTTTGTTTTGTTCTTTACGAGAGACTTAAAAAAATCTCTATGAGGCTTGACTCCATTAATTACGGCATTCAGGGCCATACTCATGTCCAATTATAGGATCTGAACCATTTCGACCATAAATCTAACCAAATAGTCCTTAATTGACTCATTAGATTTTTGTTTGATGGTGTTAAGGATTAAGGAATCTTTAACGGTAAGTTTGCTTGTAAGGAAATGTTGAAGGAACACTTCTACTAGTCTATCAAAACAGGAGTTTCAAATATTTAAACCATATGCTAGCTACATTCCTCAATATTGGGGGAAAAGCTTGACAAATTACCGCATCACTCAAACCATGTAACTTAGCTAATGTACGATAGTACTCCCAAGTGGTCTTTAGGATCCTTTGTTTCATCATATGTTTCAAACTGTGGTAGCTTGATGTACTGAGCTATCATTTCCTCCAAAATCTTTAGAATGAAGGGACTCTTTTTAATTTAAAACTACTTAGTTAGGGCAGTAAGGGCACCGACATGCAAAAGACCCATATAATGCACCTGCTATAGTTGCTTGCCTTTGACATTCTTCCAAAAAGTAAGAGCTGGAGGTTCCATCATATTCTCAGCTTGCTTCTTCTGCAACTCAAGTGAATTAATTGAATCGTCATTATGTTCAGCGTCGTGATCGCAATGATTCTTGTTTTGAATAGGATTTTGGTGAATATTACTATGGAGAAGGTTAAGGATTTGTTGGTGTTTTTTGTTTAGTTCTTGGTTTTCTTTAGCTGAGTTGAGGCAAAGTTGCTTGAGTTTACCCAATCACTACTCATCAGTATTCCGACTTACCCCTTCAAGGTGTTAGGAGGAAGTGTTAGCACCTGCACTCTTGGATACTCTAGTTTTAACCATCTGAGTATGTTTAGGAATAAACAGACAGTGCAAAATGTTGTTGGAATATTTTAGGTGTTTGAAATATCCTGCAAAGACTAAAAAGAAAGCTTGGTACTAAAGCCAATCAAGTACGGCTACTTCGATGCCTAAGTTAGTAAATAGGAATTAGTTAAGTAAAAGTGAGTAGTTATCAATTAACTGACCTCTCTAACATTGTAACTTCTCGTATTTATAGGTAATTGTCATATTTAAAGGAGCAGTTATAGGAATAACTGTTGAGACACGTGGTGGACTATTGATTAGATACCTTTCCTCAAATATAGAGTGAGTAGGTAGTTATATAATATAACTGTACTTGTAATAACTGTTTGCACCATGAAGTTGAATTCAAATTAGGAATGGATCTGTATTACTCGGTAAGATGTCAAGTGTCAATCTCTCAGCAAAATTCCAAGAGTTTCGATTGTCTGACCTATTGGCAGCCAAATGGATGAGTAAGACGGAGATGAAAACTGACTATAAACATGACCTACCTCACTATTTAAGCCTACAATCTTATAACACCTAAATTGAGAGCTTACTGATCCAAATACCTAAAAATAACCTCAACAAATGAATGAACATTCAAAAATGATGAAAGCAACTATAAGATCACAAAAAAAAAAACTGAAGTTAAAATGAAGAAAATATGTTTGAATTACAAAAACAACTAAAATAAGGTTAGTGAGCAATAAGCCTAGTTAACTAATGCAAATAGAATGCTCTTAAGCTTTAAATGTATTCTTCAAGTGATAAGGATACTGAGTTGGATGTAGTCTAAGACTACTAGGACTATTAGGTATCATGGCTAAATGAGTATACTACCCCCTACTTTACTTTGCTTTATGCTTATAGCTAGTGAATTATCTAATTATTTCATATAACTAAACTTATCGCATGTTAGGGTATATGGGATATTGTATGTGTTTGCTATGATTGATCTTGCTTACAAAACATCCTAAGATATTATAAACATCTATGTTTGATACATTAGAATTTAGGGTACTAAAGTGTCTAAATATAATTGTTAGCCACCCATGAATCTAAGTTAATAAATATTTAACCTTTAATTAAAATGAACATACATTATATCATATAACATGATCAAAGGGCATCAGTATCGTGTAGTAGAAAGGGAGATTATGCTTTGATGGATCAGTATTTAATATATTGTGTATTGTGATTGTTATCATATGACGTATTTCATATGACATGTTATTGTCTCGACCTTTTGAAACTACACAGCTCTGGAGAGTGCTGCCTTCTACTTAAGGCCATATCATGTCTACTACTGAGGGTGATATTATTACTAAGAGACTTCGTATTGGATATAGATACCTGGGTCTTAATGTATCTAAATACTTTCCAACCCGAGAAACAGTGAGTGTAAAAACCGTGATGTGCACAACTACTGGCCAAGTATATATACTGTTGCATTGCATATGCTTTTTCATATATTCATACGCTTAATTAATAACTTATTTGATATTATTTATTAATAAGGTAGGAAGGTTACTTACTAAGCGGTTGAACTTATCTCCCTTTAGTTTGTTTCTATAAAAGGATCATTAGCTGGAGATAGGCTATAGGATGCCCAAGGTTAGTTGCACCAGTATGGGGTTGATCAATGTAAAGAAGATTAGAGCTCGAGTGAGCATTTTACTTATATTTGTGTCAAGCCTAGTTTTTACTTTCCTGGTTCTTTTTATAAATTAGGCCTTCTATAAACGGAGTAGTATTAAACCCTTACCCGTTTAATATTGATCATTGACGAGGGTTTAAAGAAAAATCGTTTCATTTGAAAATGTATTGGAGTTGCTACCCGACTAAAGTCGAGAAAAACAATTAAGTTATAACCAATTGGGTAAATTTATTATAACTTAGCCACTAGTCTAACGATTAAAACTAATTTTGAAAGCATAGATCTAGATCTAAGGATTAGGAATTTTAAACCCGTACGAGTACCATTGACTCTCTAAATTTAACCTCAATATTTAAAAATCACTTTTTTTTTATTTCATAAGACGGAACTCAATTATTAATTACTCTAATTGGAAAACTTAAGTAATCTAGAAAAAGGAAAATTTAGATTTTTTTCATTTTTATCTTTATCGTCGCTGCATAGGTACTTACGTACCCGTTATTCAAGATCAGACATACGTAGCTCTTTTATAAAACTTTAGTGGGTTAAGTTGATTTTAATTTTGAAAACATGTTGAGTTTGCGTTTTTAGGTTCAATTTGATTTACATAAGAAAGCTTCTTAAAAGGGGTCTAAATTGAAACTTTTTTATCTTTTTATTTTTTGGAAATTCTAAAAGGTCCTAACTTTAAAAAAAAAAATCCAATTATTTCTTTTTTATTTTGGGAAAACTTAACTTTTCTAAGAATTAAAAAACAATTAACTTTATTCATTAACTTTTTTGCTTATTTATTTTTATTATTTTATTATATTTTACTTCATTTTATCTATTTCTAATAAATATATAAATAAATAAATAGTATACTACCTTTTTCCTTTTGTCTTTCTTCCTTTTTTATTTTCTTTTTCCCTTTTATTATTTTTTTTATTTACATTTACAATTATAAAGAAAAGAAGAAAAAAATCAAACAACAAGTAAAAAATAAAAAGAAATAAATCAATAAAATAAAAAAGCTTCAGATGTAATGAGTGTGCATGGGTCAAACCTAGACCAGGCTTTAAGTCGAGCTTCGGATCTGGGTCAAGTCAGCTAAGAGAGAAAGTAGCAATCACCTAGAGGGGGTCACGGGCATGATCGAGGGATAGAAGACTACTTTAACTAATTACGCGTATGACACTCTTCAATTGCTCACGGCTATGATCAAGGAGTGCATTGGTTAAGGTTTTAGGGATGGCTAGTTGGTGGTGCTGTTAGGGGCTACGGTAGAGGTCGAAAGTGGTTAAGTTAGGAAGCCTGAGTCATGGGTAGTGTTCTTAAGGTGGTAGTGCATTTCCAAAATAGCTTGGGAGAGAGAATTAAAGAGAGAGAGAGAAGGAGTTCGGTTAGTGTAGGGAGAAAGAGTGATCGAAGAGAGAGAGAGAAAGTGGTTATAAGTTGATTCTATTGCTCATGCAAGGTTGTTTCTATGTTTGTAAATGTCCCTAAGCCTTTATTTATACATGAAAACACCCTAGAAAACAAGGAAAGCTCAAATTTGGATTTAAGTGTAAGTTCTAGATTTTCAGTTTTTTTCCACTTTTTGGAGCTCAAATTGAATGCTCCATTGACTAAATTTGGACGCGTTATTGGGCTTGATTCAGAGTAGGCTATGTGTTAAATAAGATCAAAGCAAGAGATTACATGTATATGTGTGAAATCTGTGCAAAAATTGGAGCTAAAGTGGAGGGAATGGACTATTCTTAACTAGGAAAGTAAAGGAAAATCTAGAGAAAATGAGGGAATTTGAGAGAAAGAGAAGGAAAGTCCTAACATGGCATCAACGTGTTACTACGTCAACTAACCCTATTAAACCCAACTTGCCACATGTCATCATGTGATACTCGACTGTCGATGTGGCATGCTGCATGGTGTCATGCTGGCATGTCATCCAATCCAATGATGCCATGTGTCAAGACACGTAGCGCAATCAAATCTTGACCTATAGTAGTCTTTGATCTGATAAAAATTGAAAAAAACTTTATGCTCCCTGTATGATTCAAACCCAAGACCTTATGCTCAATACCTAATGCCAATGTCCATGTGTTTGTCCATTAGATCGTTAGTCTGTACCTTGTCCATATATAGAATTAATTTGCATATATGGACTCGATCAATCTGGGCTGGACTCAAATATAAATCCAGGTTCAACGACCCAACTTCTAAACTTATATCAAAATTTAAATATCTATCCTATTAAATTGTTATTTTCTAAAACCTTTTATTTTTTTCAATTTTTTGTAATTTTTTCAATTTTTATTTTCTAAACTTCTTCTTTTCTTGTTTCTTTCTAAACTTCCCATTTTTGTTATTTTTCCAAATTTCTTTTTTTTTTGTGCTTTTTCTTATTTTTATATTTCTTAATTTTTTAGATTTTCCTTAATTTCCTTTTTATGTGTGTGTTTTTCCTAATTTAACACCTATTGAGGAAATAAAATAAATGGGGCAAAAATTAGGTGCCTACAATTTGAACTCTCTATTATTAATTAAACATCCTTAGTTTATTAAGTAGCTTGGACAATTAGTAATGACTTTTTTTGGTATTGTATGAGTTCTATTAAGGGAAGACCATATCCCCTCCTATTTATGTTTATGTTAGTTTTAAATGGATGATATGATTTTATATTATGTGCTTAGTTATTACTTAATGTTAATTATTAGGAGGAAGTTGTAGTTGTGAAATACCTTATGTAGTACATAAAAGGTCCCTGATCAAGGATAGCGCTTGGTCTTCGATCTTCTTATATTACATAACTCAACCCCCCTCTAAGTTGTGACACAACAAGCTGTCAATATGCTAGAGTTATGATGTTTCATTTGGTTTATGAGCAAGAAGTTACAAGGTAGGCTAAGTTATAAAATGGGATGTTGATTATAATGGACCAAACTGTCGTTGGATAACGTATGATAAACTTGATATGAAATGATTAGTAAGTACATAGGTGGAGAATTATTGGATCCTTCCACATATTGCATCTCCTTGAATTTTGCTTCATGGATTGTGATTTCTGGATTAGGTGCTTTATAGATGATGCCTTTAGTAGCATGTTAACTAGTGAAATCTAAAATAAACTTTAGTACCATGTTAAATAGTGAAATCTAAATTTTTAGAACCTTGAATTGGAACATAGACATATCATATATGTTGAGTGTTTGGACTAAATAATGTATCTTAATAAATGGTTTGTTGCATTTAGTAATTTCCATACCATATGTATATGTAAGATATGGGTAATTTTGCATTTGAGTAAAAAAGTCGCTAAGCTAATGAATCTAATAAAACTATATCTTACACACATATATTAAGAGGGATAATTTTGCTTTACATTGAGAATTTTTTTTTTTAATTTTTAAAGATATTAATTCACCCTCATCCGCTCTTAATATCTTATACGAGACGAATATCAAAACCTCGTTCTAATATCACCAAGAGTTTAAGATCATGGGTAAATCAAGTGATAGTTTAACAATTCAGCCTAGCAAGGCACCATTTTTTAATAGAATTAACTTTCCTTACTGGAAATTCAAAATGAAGACTTATGTGAAGGCATCAAACTATCAGGTTTGGCAAATCATTTAAACGGAGATCTTAAAGTTCCAACAGTTGTCACAATAAATGATGAAATCACCAAAGCCAAACTCAATTCAAAGACTAAGAACTTACTTTTGAATACTATTGCACGATTAGAATTTTATTTAATTGTTTCTTGTGATACAGTTAAAGACATTTGAGATACTGTGGTGCAAACCTATAAAGGACAAAAACAATCAAGCACATGAGAATCAACTCACTAGTTTAACAATATGAAACTTTTCGATTCACTACTATAACTAATGAATTGTCTTCTCTTGGCAAAATAATTAATGATGCAATATGTAAGATGCTAACGATCCTTCCCAAAATCTACCATAAAAGAAGCTTGTGATCTAAAGACATTAACCTTGAGTTAATTGCATAGCAAGCTTATGGTGAATGAAATTGATTTTATTAGATCAAAAAGTACTTCAGATGATATAAAGAAAAGGGTCATAGCCTTCAAAGCTAAAGAAATAGAGGCTGACTTTAAAGAAGAAGAAAATGAGGATTTAATGCTTCTAGCTAAAAAGCTCAACAAATGGCTAAAGAAGAAAGGTAAGAAAACATTTACTAGAAGATTTCCTACTAATAAGAACTAATCTATTGATGCAGGAAAGTAATCAACAAAAAGGAAGAGAAAAAGTTCAAAAAGTAAATTATTTGCTATGAATGCAAAAAGCTAGGGCATATCAAGTACGAATGTCCATGTTAATCATGAAAATGGAGAAATTTAAGAAGAAATGCGAATCTTTGATGGCTACATAAAGTCATTTAGAAGATTCAGAAACTGAGTCAGAAAGTTTAGGAGAATGTAAGGAAACAAATTTGTGTATAATGGCACTCTTTAAGGTAGATTCTGAAACCAATTTTGATTCTAACTTAGAAGTACTTGATGATATATGTGCAAAAATCAACAAACTGCTCAAAGTTCTTTCTAAGTCAAGTGACAAGATTTCTAAGCTTGAATCCAAAGTAAAGACCATAAAAATTGAAAAGCAACCTCTTAGTCAAACTAATCAATTGTTAGCAGATGAAAATGATATTTTGAAAAGTGATTTCAAAGGATTACATATTGCTCATGAGGCCTTAGACAATGAAAATCTTATTTTAAAAGAAGAAATTAAAATTTTGAAAAGTCATGTAGCAGATTTATTTGAGTTGATCAACAACACATTTCCAAAGTTTGATGAAAGTAATAAAAAGTTACAAATGTTGATTTCTAGTTAAAGGATGGATAATTCAAAATCTAGACTTAGTTTCGAGTTTGGAGGTACATCAAAAACAAAGAAAGAAATAGTTTTCTCAAGGAAAAAAGTGAAAATTAAGAAACATTTAAAGAAAAGGACAAAGGCAAAACGGTTGAATTTGTTAAAAAGTACAATAGAAAGTATTCTCAAAACAACAATAGATATCCTTTCAGAGGATATTATAGAAGGTTAAACAGAGGGTATTTTAGAAAGAATCAAAGTCAAAGGAAAGTGATAAGTAATAAGTATATTGGGAAAAAATCTTATGCTTGTTTTCTATATAATAAACTAAGTCACATAAAGAAACATTGTTTTTACAAAAAATACAAGCTCAGCAATAATCAAGCTCCAATTCAAAGGATGAGCTTGAATTTTCATGGACCCAAGCTCTATTGGGTTCATAAATAGACTTGATTATGTTGTGATGTGTATAGGAATACAAAGCTAAGATAAAAGGAACATAGTATCTTAACAGTAGATGCTTAAGATACATGATAGGTGATGCTTTATTATTCACAAATTTGTAATGCAAGGAAGATGGTTATGTAAATTTGTTGATAATGGTAAAGGTAAAATATTTGTGCTAGGTTCAATTAAAAACATATTGTTAATTAAAAGATTGAAACATAACTTACCAAGCTTAAGTCAATTGTGTGATAAAGGATATAGAATAGTTTTTTAACATGATAAATGTGTTGGTTTTAATAAGGATGAACTTAAGTTGTTTGAAGGATTCATGAAGAAGAATGTTTAGTTAATTAAACCATTGGAAATGTCACCTAAAAGTTACTTCATTTCAATAAATGATAATTATACTTTGGCATAAAAGACTAAGACACGTGAACTTTCAACAATTGGAGAATTTTTCCAAAAAGAACTTGATTCAAGGCTTACCTTAATTGCATGCTCTTGAGAATATCCGCCGTACTGCTTGTCTTAAGAATAAGATGAGTCCATCATCACATGAGAATAAGAAAGTAATTTCCACTCAAAGACCTTTAGAGTTATTACACTTAGATCTATTTAGTCCAATTCACACTCTAAGTCTTAGAAGAAATAAGTATAAACTTGTCATAGTAAATGACTTCTCTAGATTTACATGGATCTTGTTATTGCATCGTAAAAGTGATGCTTTTAAAAACTTTAAATTTTTTTTCAAAAAGAGTTGAAAATGAAAAATGCCTCTCCATCATCATTCTATAAACTGATCATGGAAAGGAATTTGAAGATTCAAACTTTATATCATTTTGTGAAGATAAAGGCATCACTTATAACTTTTCTACACCTTACACTTCACAACAAAATAGAGGAGTTAGATGCAAAAATAGGACCTTCCAAAAAATGATGAAACTCTACTTAATGAAAGTAATATAGTGGACCATTTTCGAGCAAAAGCAACATCAATAGCTTGTTATATCATAAATCGACTATAAGTTAGACCTCTAACAAATAAAACTGCTTATGAGATCTATTAAGGTAGAAAACCTACTTTTCATATTTTCACGCATTTGGTTGCAAGTGTTTTGTAAAGAAAACAAAAAAGGTATTGGAAAATTTTGAAGAGAGAGTTAATGAAGCCATCTTTTTAGGCTACTCCCTGAATTCAAAGGCATACGAAGTATATAATAAAGAAACAAAGATGGTAGAAGAATCAATAAATGTTAAGTTTTTAAAGATACAAGCAATGAAGAATCTGATGATGACTCTCCAACTTGTCTTGAATAAAAAGAATACAATACGATTTGATCCAAAAGAAAGTAAGTTAGAACCTCCTTCAGATGAAATAATAAAAACTTCAAGAATTCCGAATGTATCTACAACAAAACTAAGATCATAAGTTTCTTCAGAAACTAATACCAAGTTTGTTGAAACACGTCCAAAAGTTAAGTCAAAAGGTAATGAACATTTTCATACTCCACCATCATCTCTTAAATTTAAAACTGGTCATCTTCCTAAACTTATAATTAGTAATGTTAGATTTATTATAAGAGCAAGATCGAGCTTACAAAGTTTTGAAAATCATTTTGCTCTAATATCTAAAGTTAAACCTCACTCAATTGTTGAAGCTTTAAATGATAATAATTGGATATTAACTATGCAAAAAGAACTTAGTCAATTTCAGAGGAATCGGGTTTGAAGTTCAGTTCTAAGACCCAAAAATAAGTCAATCATAGGAACTAAATGGGTTTTTAAGAATAAGCTAGATGAACGTGGAAAAATAGTAAGAAATAAAGCTCACTTAATGGCTAAAGGTTACTCTTAAGAAGAAGGAATAGACTATGATGAAACTTATACTCCTGTTATTAGGTTAGAAAATATAACATTATCACTTGCATTTGATTGTTTGAAAAATTTTAAATTGTATCAAATGGAAGTAAAAAGTGCTTTTCTGAATGGCTTTATAAAAAAAGAAGTATTTATTGATCAACCCCTTAGATTTGAAGATCCCATCAAATCAAATCATGTGTATAAATTGAAAAAGGCATTGTATAGACTCAAAGAGGCTCCTTGTGCTTGGTGCAAAAGATTAAGTCAATTCCTAATTAAAAATGACTTTCAAAGAGAAAAAGTAGATACTATACTCTTCATGAAACATTATGGAGAAGATATGTTAGTTGTACAAATTTATGTTGATAACATTGTTTTTTGTGCAACTAATGAGAAATATTGTCAAGAGTTTTCAAGCTTGATAAAAGCAAAATTTAAGATGTCACTCACAAGAGAATTAAACTTCTTGGGATTATGAATCAAACAATAAAAAAATGGAATATTTATTCACTATAAGAAGTACACCAGACAAATTCTAAAGAAGTTTGGTTTTGAGAATACTAAGGATTCTTCAACTTTTATGAGTACCTAAACAAAACTTGACATCATAGGTAACAACAAAAATGTAAATGAAAAATTATATCGAAGCTTAGTTAGATCCTTGCTATATCTAACAGCTTCATGTCCTCATATTTTGTTTAGTACCTATGTGTGTGCTAGATTTCAAAGTTCACAAATAGTAACACACTTACCTAAGAGTCAAATTTTTTATCTCATAGGATATTCAGATGCTAATTATGGAAGTTACAAAGTGGATAAGAAGAGTACTTCAGGTGCTTATCAATTTTTAAGAGATAAGTTAGTTTCTTAGTCTTCCAAGAAACAAAACTTTATTGCTCTTTCAATTGCAGAAGTTGAATATGTATTGATTGGAAATTGTTGTGCTCAAATACTTTGGTTAAAACAACAATTGAATGACTATGGAATAAGTTATAAAAATATACCCATAAAGAGTAATAATAACAATGATATTTGTAAACACCTAATTTTTGCCCCCTTTTATTTTTCAAATTAAGCTATAGGTTTCCAAATTAGAAAAAGTTCAAAAAAATAGAAAATTAAAGAAAGACCCAAAAAATGAAGAAATTTAGAAAAATAGGAATTTTAGAAAAACATAAAAAAAATAGGAAAAATGCATAAAAAATAGGAAATTTAGAAAATACAAAGAAATTATGAACAAATCACAAAAAAAATAATAAATAAATAAATAAAAGATTTTGGAAATTAACATTTCTTTAGATTATATTTAGGTTTAGAAGTTTGGCCATTAAACCTGGGCTTAGATTTAAATGTGGCCCAGGCTGATGGACAAGGCACAGGTCAACGGTCTGACGGTTAAGCATATGAACATAATACTAGTATTAAGCATAAGGTCTTGAGTTCAAAACTAAGTAAAGGTAAGAAGGCCTTTTTTTATTACTTTTTGTTTTTCTTACATCAGAGACCTCCACATGTCAGGATTTGATTATGCCACGTGTAATGACACGTGGCACAATCGAATTGGACGAACTTTACTGACGTGGTGCCACGTAGCATGCCACATCAGTCGCCACATGTCCAGTGTGACACGTGGCAGTTCGGGGTTTGTCAAGTCTGCTGACGTGGCGTTACGTCGGCACCACATCAACACTTTCCCTTTCTTTCCCTCGATTTTCCTCTATTTTCTCCCAATTTTTCTTAAGTTTCCTCCTTAAGAACAGCTCACTCCCTCCACTTTAGCTTCAATTTCTATACAAATTCTACACACAGGCTCATGGTTTCTTGCATCAATCTCGCATTAGACATAGCCTACTATGAATTGGTATAGAAAACGCTTCTAAGTTCGGTCAATTACGCATTCAAATCGAGCTTCAAAGATTAGAAAAAAACTGAAAATTCGGCCATTTCCATTAACTTCAATCCAAGCTTTCCTTTGTTACTGGGTTGAAATTCAAGTATAAATAGGGGCGTTAATGAGCAGAAGAGCCATCCCCAAGCTTCAAAATCAACTCTCAAGATCCCTTTCTCTCCAGTGATTCTCTTTCTCTCTCTCTTTAATTCCCTCTCTTCGCTCCGACCCAAGTTAAGCCACCGCTCAAGGAAGACTCCCCACAACTCAGGCACCCCTACCCAACTGCCTTCAACCTCCACCGCAACCCCTAGCTGCTCAACTAAATCGCTACCCTTAAACCCCAAACCATCGAAGCTCACCTCCCTTGAATCACCACCGTCAGTCACCCTCAGCCCAAAACTATTGCTACGGCTGAGCTCCCCATACTCTAAAAACCTTACTTTAATCAACCATTCACGACCAGCAACCCCCTCCAATGCCAATACTACCTCCGACGATCCCCTCAACCGCCACCGAACGTCAAGGCATCAAACCTATCCCCCCTAAACCTAATTAGAAAATCACAAAAATCTGATTTTCCAGTCAAATTAGAGCTCCAATTGATCGGATTCACATCTGCGATACTACTGCTGTAGAAGACCAACCTGGATCCAGTAGAGCCAATCTGATCTGATCCGACCCGACTCGACCCAACCCGACTCGTTCAATCCACCTAGGTTTAACCCATGCATTCGAATCCGTCCAAAGTTTTATTCTTTTATTCTTATTTTTTATTTATTTTTTTTATTTCGTTTATTTATTTTATTTAAATGTAATAGAAAATAATAATAATAATAATAATAGAAAGAAAAGAAGAAAAAAAAGAAGGTAATTTTTTTTATTTTATTAAATAAGTAATAAGTGATAAGTGATGAATAAATTAAGAAAAAATATGAAATAAATAAAATAAATAGGTAAATAAAAAGATTATGATTTCATTTATCACTTAGAAAAATTAAGCTTTCTAACAATAAGTGAAAATAAATAGACATTTTTCCAAATTAGGACTATTTTAGAGTTTCAAAAAATAAAACACCAATTAAGACCCTTTAAAAGAATTTCTTTCAAATAAATTGGACTGGGTAAGAAGGTAAATGTGATCCTTTTTCAAAAATTAAAATCAAACCAGCTACTAAAGTTTTTTATAAAATAACTACGTACGTTTGATCCCGAATAGCGAGTACGTAGACACTCGTACACAAGTATGGGGCGACTTAAAATATAGAAAGTTTTATTTTTTCCATTTTTAGATATTTATGTAAATTAATCAATTTAGTCGTACGTTTTTAGAAATTAAAGGGTATATTTGAAAAGCGAAATTATTTTCGAAAAGTTAAGAATAGTACCCATTTAGGGTTTAATAAATTAGCCCCCGAATCTAGATCTCTAGTTTTCAAAAAACCGTATTTATAACTTGGTTTTTTTTTTAATCGATAAACCGGTAGCTAAGTTATAACCAATCTACCTAATTAGTTATAACTTAACCTATTTTCCTGACTTCGGTCAGGTGGCGACTCCAAATCTTTTCAAGTTTGAAAAAATGGTCTTCTTCAAACAAACCCTAGTCAAGGGTCAATATTAAACAAGTAAGGTTTAGTATTGATTGGTTAAGAGAAGACCTAATTTTATAAAAAGAACCGAGAGGGTGAAAAATCAGGCTCGATACTATTAATTTAACAAAATATCCAGTTTATCACTCAAGATCAAAACACATAGAAATAAGATATTATTTCATTTGTGATCATGTTGCAAATAATGATGTGTGTGTTGATTTTTGTTGCAACTAAATATCAATTTGTTGATATATTTACAAAGCCTTTGGATAAATTAAAGTTTGAATTTATTTGTAATGAAATTGGTATGTGTAACCTTTTTTGTTAGCATAGAGAATATTTAATTAATTTCTCCTAAGCTAAAATTATTAAACACGTGTAGATTTATCTTAGCATTTTTGTCCAATTATGATTTTTTTTCTCGTGTGTTATACATAGAAAAGTGTTTAGTAGGTCCTTAATTCTCTAGGTAGTGGGTCCAATAAATCAGCCTACATGCATACAAATAAGGACCAACAGATATTGCAATTATTTTCTCTTCTCTAACATATAAAAGCCCTTATTCTCTTTCTTCTTCCTACTTCTTCAAATTCTTCATATTTCTTTCTTATAATTTCTATCTCAATTGAAATCATAGCTCATAGAAAATCAACCCTTATTGTTGCAAAAGGAACTAGATCTAAAGTTCAAAATAATCCTAATAATCCTATCGTTCTTAATGAACAAGAAACCAACACCACCATTACTATAAATTCTCAACCTAATCCACCTTTTGAAACACATCAAGAATCGCCTAAAAGAACCTAAACTTAGAACTACATAATGAGTTAACAGAAGAAACTACTCAAGAAGTGAACCAAAAGAATGGTTTTGAAGGACATTCTAAACTTGTCTAAGAAGTTAATCAAAAGGATGCTCAAGATATGCAAAAGTCCAGTTCATTCGAAGAAGTTGTTGAATCTGAAGGCAATGGTTCTTCAGACAAGCTATCCAAAGAAAAGTTTGAAAAAGATCTTCCTAGACAATCCCCTATACCAAAACCAAAGAAGTCTCGACAAAAGATTAAGATTGTAACCTTAATAAAGAAAACCATAAAACATTCTAAGGCTATACAGAAATCTCCAAAAGCGGCAATCACAAACCTCCCTCCAAATCAGAAGACAAACCCAAGAAAAGATATACAGTAAAAGGAAAAAAAACCATCAATCAAAGATTCTTTTTATTGGAAGGGGTATATAGATGGGTTAGGTTGGAATAGCTCGGTCAACATCAGAGGAGTTATATATGGGAACTTGTAAATGAGTTTTATTATAGAAAACTTGATCATAAGGATTAAGAAGTTTAGAAGTCAGTATTACTAGGTCAAAAAATTGAAACCTTAAAGAAAGATATCTTGAAATGTTTTGGCATTAAGGAAATCCAAGAAGATGAGAACCTAGTACAAATGACTAAGGAGAATGTATTCACAGAGTTGAATGACATAATAAAGCTGGGTATAGGAAGAGATATTTTCAGCATTATATTTAAACTGTTAGTTAGAATCCTACACAAGTTTGTTAACACATTTGTGTTACTTAAAAAAGGCAATGCAACCTTTGTAACAAGAAAAGATGTGTTGGTTATTTTAGCAATGTTAGGGAAAAGAAAGGTAGATATAGTAAAGCTAATGATGAGACACATATGGAAATACTTGGATGTTCGGCCATATGGAAATTTGTTGATGGCCCTCTTTAAATTCAAAAAATTGAAAATACTATGTGAAGCAACCTGTCCTTTCTATCCTATTAAGTTAAGAAAAAGAATCTTTAAGTAAATGGGGATTTATGTGAATGATAAACTTTGGCATTCACATAATGGAGAAATTTTTGTTTAACCTTCTAACATTGGAAGAAGAGTGATCATTATTGAAGAGAAGGACATTGAAAAGAAAAAGGAAATGAGGAAATGAACCTTCTATGGAAAAACAAAATAAAAAAGGGAAATTGATAAAAAGATCTAGTAGGATAGAATTCAAGGAAGCAACCGGATCACCTTCAAATAGTGATTTAGAAAGTACTGAGTTACAACCTCACCTCCAAACAAGGAGAAAGTTCAATTTTTGTTAAAACAATTTCTAAGGGAATTAAGGAAGTCATGATGAATCTTATCAAAGAATAGCTTACAAGAATGAAGGATTTATTTAAAACTTAGGTTAAAGAAACTGTTTTAGAACCTAATCCCGATGACAAAACTCATTTTGCTAATTTTCCATCTGAGCTACCTAAATAGATTCAACTGTTCCTCCATTTAAACCAACTATTCCTATCTCAGATCCTCACTTTACAGCAATTGAATCTCGCTCCCTTATGGTTTCTACTCAACCAACTACTCAAATAGATCCAATCCTTATTCTAACTTTTGACAAAACTCCATTCATCTCACTACAATCTTTAGATCATAAGTACCAATCACCTTAAATGGCTACTCCTATCCTGAACCCTCAAGTGTAATATCCCGTAAAAAATAATAGACTAGAAATAAAATTTTGAACCTTATATTTCATGGATATTTAGTCAAATAAAATTTTAGAGATGAATCAAGTTCGTTAAAAAATATATATATAATAATAATAAAATAAAACATTTCAAAACTTTGAGAAAATAATAATAAAGAAATATAATTTTTTTATAAGTTTTAGTATTCAAATATGATACATAGTTTAGCGTAAAAGTCAAAACTCAAAAATATTGTGTTTTCAATATTGAATAGCTAACCAATAAAGAAATTAATATCATTGTCTCCAAATATAGGATAATGACAAAAAAGTATTAACTTCAATATATTTTTATATTATACAATAAATTTTAAGTTTATCTACAAGTTTTCATTAAAATACAATGTAAAAATAATTTTATCATGCATGTAACTTATACTCATGTAATAAAGTGAAACAAACAATGAATTTGAATTTTTAGCCATCCTATCTACAAACTAGCCCCAAAACATTGATGTAGAAACATGGAAGAATCACCATCTACTCCCTCAATCTTCTTTTGTCTTGACACATGTCCCATCTGACATGTGAATGTTCTACTCTTATTATAAAGAGACTATAAGCTTTCCTTCTTAGACATTTGGGAATATTCCTCCTTTTCTCCCTTTCATACTTCCAAATTTACACTCGGTGATGCCCCAAACGATAAGCCACCACCACCACCAAAATATTGTAGACATAGAAAACTAAAAGATCAACCCATCACATGATCTAATGTTAACCATGTGGTAAGAAGTCGAACCCAAAATTTGAGCTTTTCATTTCAAAAATCTGCACTATTATGCTTTTAAGTATACATGAATAACTTAATAAAGTTTCAATTTTTATGGATGAATCTTCACATGAGTCACATGGAACAAAACTTAATACATGTTAGAAGGTATGTAAAGTAATTTTATTGAAAGAAAATGCGTAGAAATGTTTGAACATTCAACTTCAAGTTGGAAAGATATTGCTGCATTTTTACAGCAACAAGGCCTCTTTAACACATGATTTGGTTATGGTTTATGCTTGTTTTTGTAAGGATTTTCACATGAATGAAAATGTGTTATAAAATAGATTCTTGAAATAACATCTTCTTTTGATAAGGAGGTGATTCAAGTAGGGAAAACAAAGATAAATGATGAACAAAAATCTATTATTGCTACTGAAAAAAAAAATCGTGATAGCCTTATGAGGGTCATTTTGATCCATATTATGAGTGTGTTAAGGTAGTTTTCTTGAGAAATATTTACCTAATATTAGTATATACTTGTAATAGGTTCAAAACATGGTGAATATGTGAAAGTTTGAAGTGAAATTGAAGGAGAAAAATTACATTAAACTTGGTGGTTCCTTTTGCGCAACTGCAAATTGTAAAAGCAAACTCTACCCAAATTATAAGTCCCACAAGGAAAATATAAGGGGTAAAAGACCATTATATGTTAAATGTTAGTGCATCATGGTTTAATAAAAGTGCACCTAAGAAGCTTGCCTTGTAGGTATGCACCTTGTCATTTATCTGTATTGCAGCATGTTGTGAGTTTAGTCTAGTTCCTTTAGGTTTGGTTTGGTTCTTTGTGGCTTTGGCCTTACAAATAAAAAAAAATATCATCCTTTTGTTATTTTTAGCTAGTGAAGCAACTAAAAATACTTAAGTGTACATATTGAAATAAGATATAATTTTTAAAAAAATTGTGTAAATAATATTTTGAAAAATAGTTTTTACTATGATGGTACATGAATAGGTATTTATACAAAACACTATACATATATATATATATATTCTTTTTCTTCATTAATATATATGTAGAAAGATGAGACAATATTTTTTATAGGAAATAAATTTTTGATAAGCTTTAATAGTTGAGATTACTTATTATTTTACGAAGATCGCTTCTTAGAAAATATATGGAAATAATTTTTAGGAAGGGGCTCTTAGCTAATATTCAGTACTTGTGAAAATTTTGTATTAAACATAATGGTGATGCAAAAAACTTACATGTATGAGCTTGTAACATGGGATGAAAATATTAACGGAATTAATAACAAGATGAGAAAGCTTAAATAAAATTTAGTTAAACGGTTTATTTCTAAAATCTCACTTCGTTACTTAAAATATATATATATATCCTGGTGACATCGCAAATACAACAGACTATCTTAAGGACAATAACGAAGAACACCAAGAGTATACTATAAGTAACCATTTCTTACTTATCATAATGTGAAGTGGCCGTAAAATTAAACGACCACTTGTTCATTAAATAAGATATTTCAATTTCACTAAAGTGAATCGTATAACTTGATGAATTTATAAATGTTTGTTGTGATGGCTAATTGTCATGTGGTAGGTTAATAAGAGTACATGATGGACATATTTCAAATATAATGACTTGAGCTTGGAATTATTTGTCATGCTATAAGTAGAATTATATGAATTCTGAATAAAAGTGAAGTTATTATTAATTGATGATTAGTGTTTCAATTGGCACTTACTTTGAATTGTAAACATTGCTTATGGATAGTTATTGCTCAGCTATTACTGAAATTGACTCACATATGCTTGAAAATTGTTGCTTGGTTATTGTTACATGATTTACATCACATGCATTCATGGCATGGCATGAAAATAGCCTAAGAATCATATTTTATAAAGCTTGGTTTTGATTTAAGGACCTAAGGGTCATGTTTAAAAGTTTAATTCAAGAAAAGATGATCTGAGAGTTACGTTGAAAGCTGAGTTTACATAAAGGGACCTAAGGGTCACAAGTTATATAAAGCTTAGTTATTTTCAGCATATAGAATTGCATACTCAATTCTGAGCTACTAAGTTTCGCTCAAATATTTTGCTCAAGAGCAGCTAAGTGCTGCTCAAATAATTTGATTGAGAGCTGCCAAGTGCCGCATAAATATTTTGCTCAGGAGATGCTAAGTGCCACTCATTGTCTACTCAATAACGGTACTAGCTAGTACATGTCACGTACATTAGCATGACATAACATTATATGCATAAGCATATATTGTTTAGTAAATTATAGTTAGCTTGGTTATGATTGGTGTTATTCTTTATTAAATTATTGATATTTGATGCAAAATAGAATTCACTTATTACTGTTCATTATTTATTATATTCTTTTGCTCACTTAGCATAATGCTAAGGGGTTAGTTTTGTTCTAACCTTAGGACTTAAAGATGGAGATGACATTGGAGCCTAGGTAGGGAAGGGAACATCAAGAGTAAGGATCAAATATTATTATATTATAAGAATAAAGTTGAAGGACTTAATTAGTTTATGTTCGATTTATGATACCTTAATGGCCATGAGCACTATGGTTCCCTTTTGTGATTATAATTAGTTGTTATTATAAATTTTGAATTGTGCTCGGTTTCCAATTAACCTTATCCTCAACTTAAGGACAACATAGCAATCTATCTCCTAGGCACTTGTATACCAAACGAATAAGCTGTAGGAGGCAAAGTGCTACATGAAGAACAAACACCTCTAAAAGAAAACATAAAAGTTCTTTCTGTTGATTCCAACAAAGAAGCTATTGCACTTGTTCCAGTTTAGACAATACCTACTTCCATAAAGAACAAAGAACTAACCTCCATTGTGAACAAATCATCTAAAGCTATTACTTCTCCTAGTAAGGTGATTTTAACATATTTTGGAAGATTTAAACTTTATGCTAGGAAGAAAACAAAAAGATCTCAAAAATACCTTTTCTTATTCTAGTTTTTGTTTTTTTTTTTTTGTTCTGTGTTAAGATCTTTTATTCTAATCAAACTCTATTATGGTTCCAGTTTCCTTCATTTTTTGATGAAAAGTCCCTCTATGGACTTAACTATGTACGTTTTGGTGCTCTCGTTATTCAATGAAGTCTTTTGAGTTTGCACATATTGTTTGTTTATAACTTTTAAGGGGGAGTTAATAAATAATCTCTGATGAAAACAAAAAGGGGGGAGAGAAACACCAAAAACATTTAAGCTCTACACAACATGTTACTTATTGTTACTTTACTTATTACTTTTTATTGGATATCATTTAAGTTTGCTTTATGTTTTTGGATCTATAAAGTGTTTTTGCTATCATTAAAAAGGAGGAGAATATTAAATATCTCTCATGAATTTTGATGATAACAAAAAGAGAAGAATGCTAATGAATCATCAAGTATGCAGGTATTTAGAAAGGTTCTTAGAAAGTCTAAAATTACAATTTGAGATTATTTTAGAAAGTTATTCAAAAGGTCAAATTTGATTAAAAAAAAGGGTGACAACTCTAAAAAATTTTAGAGAATGTCTTAGAAGCTTTTATAAGAAGAATCAATAAAATAATTCAGAAACTTGTTCAAAGATTTCAAAAAAAAGAAGGCTAATACTCTTTAAAAGGTTACTCAGATAGTTAGTCTGGAAGAATAACATTGAAAATCAATTCATATTAGATTCGAAGTAAATAAGGCCTAACTTCACTAGGTTTGGCATATTAAGGAAATACACTTAATCCCGTTTCACTCAAGATGGAATTAACAATTGATGGGAATTGTTTAAGTAGACATATCTTTGGATAAATCAAGACATATATAAGTTTCAACAAGGACAAGATTGGTTTCGGATCTTATGGGATTTCATTTTTAAAATCTGAAGCTTATCTGAAAGTTGCTAATCAAGCATATCCTACTAAGCTTAGATGATCGGATTTAAAATTCAAGTAATTGAGATCTTCTCAAAAATATCTATGAATTAACTAGATGTTGAAAAGGATAAACATGTTTTGAAGAGAATACTCATCATCATTTAGCTGATAAAAGACTCAAGTATAAAAGAAAAGTGATTCAAAATTATATACATGAGTCTAAGAAGAAAAAGATTACATATACATTATACTTGAATCGAAAGCAATTTCTATTACCTAAAAGAGCATAGAACAAATTTTAGATACTTCTCTAGAAAGTTGAATTGAAATGAATCTCTCATCAATATTGATCTGTTTTTATCCAAAATCTTTTTGATATCCATATTGTTATTCTCACTTGTTTTACTGTAATTTTTTTTTTTCGTTCTTTAAGAATTGAGAGAAGTTAGATTGTATTATCTAAATCTATATTAGCTTAAACTGAAGAGAGATTAGATAAGTAGAGTAGAGTATAGTGAAGCCTATGTATGGCAGTTACTTATAAACTTCTCATAATTTTGTTATTGTAGATCAGGAACAATACTAGTGAAGTAGAAAGACACCAATGAAGTGAAATAGTACTGGTGAAGTAGATCGAGTCCTCAGTAATGGAGTTAGAAGAGAGCAATAGGTAAGAGGCTAAAGCTTTATAATTCCTAAGCCTGATATTCACCTTCCTACCCCTTTTAATTTGTG
The DNA here is from genome assembly GCA_024138005.1 of Lumnitzera racemosa. Lineage (NCBI taxonomy): Eukaryota > Viridiplantae > Streptophyta > Magnoliopsida > Myrtales > Combretaceae > Lumnitzera > Lumnitzera racemosa. Next base: position 113,585,992 of record JAMXBC010000003.1, on the reverse strand, counting down.
CTATTTAATTGTGCTATCTGCATTAAATTATTAAAGTATCACTGTTTACCAATTTAAGTTATTAAGAGGGATAATTTTGTTTTACATCAAGAAGTTTTTTATTTTTTAATTTTAATGTTATCAATTCACCACCACCCCTCACCTTCTTGATAGCTTATATGGGACCAATAATGTATTTTAGGGTTTTCTAGTTTTTATAAGTTCTTTGTAGCTTACAAACAAGGGAATAAATTTTAAACATGAATAAACCAATATTTGAATAGATAGCACCAAGAATTGATAAGAATGGGTTTTGTTTAATTATAATTATGATATGATGGCTGAGATTTATAATAAAATAATCTTTTGAAACATTCAATTGATATGACAACATAATTAGATGGACTAAATGTTTAGCAATTGAAGAATCAATATTACAACATGATGTTTAATTTTTCGGATTGAGTTGTCACTATAATAAGAATGAATTGATAAGACTAAGGTTCAAAAAGGGTTATTAAGAGACAGTTTTGGTTTAACTAGATAATTCACTACCTATTTAAAAGTTTTGTATCGCTATTTATATAAGAATACCTAGCAACCATAAGGCATTATAGATAACAAACAAATAATAAAAAAAAACTATAAGTAATTTGTGTAAACCCTTCAAATTTGGGTAATAGATTAAATAGAGCTTAAGCCCTTTAAGACATTCCCAAAGATCAACTAACTTAAATCATAGGACTAAATGAATAAATAAATATATATATATATATGTCCACAAGCATACATTCCTTAATTGTAAACGAACAATGAAAACCTTGATATGAAGAAACGAAAACCATAAATATGATTTCAAAACCTTAAACGCAATAAAAGTCCTAAATTTATTGAGACCCTAAAATGAAGATTCAAAACCCCAATCATAAAGCAAACGATTAAGATCTTGAGCCAAAAGCCCTAAACCTAAAGAAGCCTTAATGGACTTAGAAACCTAAAACCTATCTCAAAATGAACATGATAAATAGCAAAGTTGAAAGCTAAGTTTCGAACTTTTGACTTAGGTTAATTAATCAAGCCTCAACAATTTAACAAGTCAGATGGAAGGAAGGGCCTACATATGAGACTTGAGGCATAGGGCTAGCTATCCTCCTCAACCATTTCCCTCCTATTTCCATTTTAAATTTTAGCATGGTATTAAGATGTAATTAGCTATTTAGGAAAAACTATTCAAAAGAGATGATCAAATCCTTAGATTGATGAGACTTAAGCCTCAACAAATCCCTAAACAAGGCTTACCATTTATAATAAAATGTCATAAGCTTACTTTTTTTATCAACCAAAAAGAGAAGCGAGAAAAGACATGTACCCCCTTCCTTCTTAAAGCCTTGTGTTGGTACACACTTCACTCCTTCTTGTTTTCTTTTCAAATCCAACGTAGCCATATGGTGTAACATCTAGTTGAGAGGATACATGCAAGCTTTAATAATTCCCTAAGGTTGATAAAACAAGACCCCATTCCAAATCCCTAAAAAAGTCTTACTAATTGTGGTAAATTGTCATATATCACCTTTTCTATCAACCCAAAAGAAGGACGATGGAGGCTTTGGTAAGCCAATACCCCCTTCTCCATGCATCAATTTACAAGCCTTAGGGAGCCATCATTTCAACCTTCTTTTCTTTCAAGAAGACTCAAGCAAATGAGTAGATCGTAGAAGCCCTAGGAGCCAATCCTTCCATTCCACCCTTGTCCCATTGAATCCATCTACTTACAAGGTAAAAAGGAAGCCTTAGCAAGGACTTTTCCAACCAACCACAACAACACTCCATCATACCCCACTTGTTCCTTTGTTTTTACCATAACTCCACCTTAAGATTGTCAATTAATCATTCTACCCCCCATCTACAGCCCCTCACCTTACCCTCCCTCTACCCCCTTACACCACCCCTACCCCACTCTCTTCTCATAAAACACTCCTAGCAAGAGCCAAGATAAGCCCACATACACGCCCCCATATCTCATTTTTGCCCTTCAAATCCTCTTATAAAAGCATCACCCAAGTTTAGTTCTTCCTAAGGGCACTAAGCAACTCCATCCCTATAAGCACCTTAGCCTAACAAGAAGTTCAAGGGGCTAAGGAAGTGGCAAGAGTAAGGACATAAGCAAGGATTAGGAGGGTACTCAATTTGGGGTGCCATACTTCCTCATCAAAGTATAATAAAATCTCCCCACACTTTTCTATAATCCTAAGGTATTTAAGTGTAGAGTTTCTTCATTTCCTTTCATGTAGTATTTCCTTGTATTCTAAGAGGCATTTATGCCAAACAAGTTAATAGTTTCTTGGAATATATCTTGTTAGGAGGTAGGCATATGTAACTATAACTTTTGTTAGCTAACATAGGATAGGTATATACTTAGAGATAATGAATGAGGAGACCTTGTAAAATGCAAAAATACAAGAATAAAGCCAAGAAGACTTCCTTTATGTTGCTAGATGTGGACCATAAAGTACTCCTAAGGATATTTCCTTAACTAAATGAAAGATATTTAGGCATAAAAATGCACTTAGATGACTATATAGTAAGTGTAAGAAGTGGAACAAAGGAAAACATCAACAAACCCTAAGAATATACCCTTAAAAGCCCCATTCATCATGCATTGTAGGTTTATTTATAGAATAAAGTATTATGAACTAACTAATAAAGGATGAAGATAATAGTTAAGTAAGCACTTAATTGAAGGATAAGTTATAGTTAATGTCTTACATGGACATTTAGGGCTAAAACTCCTTAAAACAAACTTAAAAAGGGGTCTTAAAAATCATAAACGCAACAACTAGCACCCTGCCCCAAACTAAAAATGTGGACAAGGCCTTGTTAGCTAAGATCTAAACTCAAACATGTAATCCCAATAAGGATAATAGGCCTTCAGAAGTGAATTGGGCTAAACGATTGGAGACAAGCCTAAAAACCAACCAGCAAGCTAGAAGAAACCCCATGACCAATAGATAGTGAGAATAATAGCTTAAAAAAGCCCTACTAAAAGTTCCCTAAAGCCTACTACAACAATTAATAAGCCTATCCTAGAAATCGAGCCTATATATGGCATAATGTCCTACTTAAAAGCTTATAGAATAAAAGATGGAACCAAAGCTAAGAACAAACATAAAACTTTAAGAAACTGAGCACGTTCAAATAGTAAGGTCCAAATAATAAACTAAGGCCCAATAATTAATAAAATCCATAAAATAAAAACCCGATAATATAAAATGAGGACAATAAGGAGCATAAATGGAGGACTTGCTATTGTTATGGTCATCACACCAGAATGTGGGTCCTACCTCTCTAAATTGACCACACCATGTGAAAATACACTCAAAAATGATAAAAATCGACTATAAGATCACAAGAATTTGATTTAAAATGAGAAAGTTATATGTGATCAAATAATTTAGCCAAACCAGGAAGAATACGAGAGCAAGTTAGAATAATCAAAAGATAAACCTAGCAATCTAAATAATATAAGATTGTAAAATGATAAGTTCTTATTCTCCTTATTTACTTTGATTAGATGACATCAATTTTGAGGACAATTTACCTCTCAACTATTACAACTAGCAGATATGGCCAAGTAAGTAACTACCAATGACTCTATGCTTGGTTTTGCTTGTAGTTAGTGATACTAAATATCTTATACGATAGATTGTTGCATGTGGAGTAGGTAATATGCATGTTTGATATTACTTGATTGTTGAATGACCTATTATGGCTATAAGAAGCGAGAATGCTTGCATGAAAAATACCTATAGGATTGGTACTTATGTTTACTAATTAAATGGCCACTTAAGTTAATCAACCTAACATCTACTTGGCTAATAATTAAATGGATCACGCATATAATGACATTGTATTATACATATACCATCTGTCATCTCACGTAGAAGGTAAAAAGGGGCTCACATGAGAAGGAGCTCCTAATGGGATTATTTTAGAGTACATTGCAATACCATATTTATTGAGTCCCTATCCATGTCTATAGGCTTACTAAGCTCCAAGGGACAGGTAAGGGCCATATCTTATAACTTCTGCTTAAGATATATGATGTAGACTATAAGGGTGGCCACACTGCTAAATAAAAACCTAGGTGCTACAACTATATTGATGGTTTATATCGGTTAATAATCTCTAACCTTGACTATAAAAAGAGAAATTCTAATTTACATGTAGCTCCTAAACCATTGCACATATTTGTTTGGCATGTTGTACGTTTCATGTATTCATATTCTTGTTAATAATTATTGTTTGTCGGTATGGTAGAAAGGATTAGCTCACTAAGCATAAGCTTACAGCTCTATAGCTTCTTCTTTTTTTTTTATACAAGGACACTTTTTTGTTGAGCTGGGTCATGGTATGGCCGAAGTTAGTTATGACCTTGAGAGGGTTCTTAGAAAGGTAAGTATGAAGGAGTGGACATTTGAGATAGACTACTAGGATTTAGTATTTTCTGGAGACTTGTGTATTTTGATATTTAGTAGCATTAGAGACTACTTGTTATATCTTATTTATGTTTTGGGGATTTAGTATCCCATAGACTTAACTATATTTATGAATCTAAGTGAATGGTAAGTTAACTATCTCACTATGAAATTACTTATCCAAATGACCTAAAGTAGCTGATAGTAAAAGTAGCCTTTTATGTTGCATAAAAGGGCAATAATTGATTAGGGGGTTAATCCTCGACCTTAGTGCGATGTATGGCAATCTACCATGATTAAGGTATTGGTTGGGTTGTGCCAATTTGTCTAACCAAATTTGACAATAGTAAAATAAATCAAAATTAATGTCATATGGAGTAGAATAAAATAAGAACATAATTATCCCATGAAGCTACGCTATAGATGTAAGGTGGCACAATTCCATAATCTTCATGCAATCTTCCATGCAAAGTTAATCTAATGAAAGGTTGACAAAAATAGTAGGTAGCTCCATGTTAAAAGATGATAAACCTATAAATATCAAGTAAGTATGAAAAAATAAATTAAATAGGTTTTATAAGCCACATATTATATATACATGGTGTGTAAATAGTAATAAGATGTTGACATGAATTATAATAAAAGAAACAATTTCCAAATCAATCACTACACTTGATTTGTATAAACCATACTATTGGAATAGTGTAATACAAATCTTATGATGCAACCAACAACATCCTATCATGTTTAGTAGTATAAGTAGTTAACAGTGTTAGTTAACAGTTAAATAAAAAAAAAAGAGAGAAACCGTGTATGTGCAATGTTTTAAAAAACAGATCGTATATGTGTAGTATATTAGATAGTGTATGCTAATAGTGTAGAACAGATGTGTGTACAAGAAACTGAGTATGTGTGCAATGAGAATAGGTAGTAGTATGGATTGTGTGCATGCGTGTAAGTGTAATACTCGTGAGAATCAAATACAATTAATAAAAGGTGAAAGATAAAATGTTTGAGTCATTATTGTTTAACTTTGTTGTTTCATTGTTCTACTAGACTGCTGTTTGTATTCAACAGTGTTCCAACAATAGTATCAAAGCCACTATTGAAAGATCCATCATATTAGTGTGAAGTAAGAAAAGATAGTGTTGAGGTGCCATGGCTAATACGTCGGGGAACTTGACAGCATCCTTGCCATTCTTGGACGGTAAGAATTACCAAAAATGGAGCATACAAATGAAGGTCATATTTAGGTTCCAAGAGGTTCAAGAAATAACCATGTGTAAAGTTCAAGAACTAGTTGAAAATCCATCTGATGCTCAGCGAACAGCACATCAAGAAGTAGTAAAGAAAGATTGCAAAGCCCTATTCTATATACATCAGTGCATTGATCCAACGAATTTGAAAAGATTTCATCTGCAACATTTGCAAAAGAAACCTAGGATACGTTAGAAAAATATTATAAAAGGGCCGAAAAATTAAAGAAAGTAAGATTATAAACCTTGAAAAGACAATATGAGTTGCTTTAAATAAGGATAGTATAGGAGAATTCCTACTCAAAAGTGATGGCCTTATCTAACCAAATGAAGAGACAATAGCACAAGTTATGTTGGTGGAGAAAATACTGTGATCATTGTCCCCTAAGTTTGATTATGCGATGATAGCCATAGAAGAATCAAAGAACTTGAATACCCTCATACTAGATGAGTTGCAAAGTTCACTTGAAGCACATGAGCAGCGAATGAATGAGAGGATAAGTGAAAAAGGGATTGAATAGGCATTGCAAGCTCAAGTAAAGAAGTCCACCAATGAAAGCTATAAAAGAAGAAGAGGGAATTATAGAGGTCAAAGTAGAGGCAGAGGTAGGAACGGATTTTGGAATGGAACGCATCAAACCAGAAATCAAGATACAATTCAAGAAGAAGAGGAGCGTGTGGAAGAAGATCAAAGAAGAGATTTGCAACAGAAACATTCAATGTTATAATTGTCAAAGATTTGGGCACTTTGTGAATGAATGTAGGAATTCTAAGAGTGGTATTTTAAAGAATGAACCAAAAACAGCTAGGTTTGCTCAAGAAAATGGTTATGACTCTAAGACAATTCTTTTGATGGTCACTACTCCATTAGAAAAATGTAACTACAAATTCTTGGTATATGGATACTGGATGTTCAAACTACATAACAGGCAATAAGGATTGGTTTATTGACCTAGACGAAAATGTAAAGAGTAATGTCAGATTTGCAAATGACAGCATGGTAAGGGCTGAAGGATTAGGAAAAATTTCAATTCGCCAAAAGAATAGAAATTATCGCACATTTCTAATGTGTTGTATGTTCCATGTATGAAGAACAACTTGTTGAGTGTAGGACAGTTACTTGAGAAAGTGTACACCATGAATCTCAAGGATCGATAGTTAGTATTGTTTGATAAATAGGAAAGATTAGTGTTAAAGACTCCACTACTCAAGAATCGTACATTTAAGATAGACATACATCTAGGTGAGCACACGAATTATGCTACAGTAGTATAGGATAATAGTTGGATCTAGCATCTACGTCTTCAACATTTAAATTTTCGGAGTCTTTGTTATTTAGCTGAGTCCAAATTAGTGTACAATCTTCCTACCATTCAAATGCAAAGTAAAGAATGTGGTGTCAACTTAAAAAACAGACCAAAGTGTCATTTAAAGGGAAGATTACTCCCAAAGCTTTAAGTATGTTAGAAGTAATATACTCTGATGTTTATGGTCCATTTGAAGTGGCAACCTTAGGAGGGAATCAGTATTTCGTCACATTTATAGATGATTACAGCAAGAAAACTTGGGTATACTTAATGAAAAGAAAATCCGAACTCATTGACATTTTCAAAAGATTTAAGACATTATCTAAGAAACAAAGTAGTAAATTGATCAAGGTGTTGCTTATTGATGGTGGTGGAGAGTATACATCAAGAGATTTTGAGAAATTTTGTCAGGATGAAGGGATAGTGCATGAAGTAGTAGCTCCATGCACTTGATAATACAATGGAGTTGAAAAAAGAAGAAATCGTACCTTACTAAATATGGTTAGGGCTATGTTGAGAAGCAAGGGCATGCCACATTATTTTTGGGGAGAAGCAATAGATAATGTTGTATATTTGCTAAATCGTTGCTCAACTAATTCACTTATGGATAAAACTCCTGAAGAAGTGTGGACTAGGAAGAGGCTTAGTGTTGCTTATCTTAGAGTGTTTGGAAGTCTTTATTTCATCCATGTTCTTGATGCAAAAAGAAAGAAGCCGGATGACAAGAGTGAAGAAGCTATCTTATTGGGATATCATTCTACGAGAGCACACAAAGTAATCAACCCAATCTCTAAAAAAGTAATTGTGAGAAAGGATGTGGTGTTTGATGAGACAAAAGGATGGAAGTGGAATTGCAATGATGGTGAATAGGGAAAAGAAGTAAAAGTAGTTGTTAATGATGACAGCTATGGTTCTAGTGAGCAACATAGTCAAAATGGAAATACAGCAGCTAGACATGAATCACAATTGCAAATGTATGGTCCTAGACCACAAAGGAACAGACATATTCTAAGGAGATATCTAGATTATGAAGTGTTTCCTGATTATGCTATAAATACAGAGGGTGATTTAGTGCACTTGGCATTATTTGCTGGATTAGAACTAATGCGAATTGATCAAACTCTAAATGATTCTAAAAGGTTGAATGCTATAGAAGAAGAACTTAAATCCATTGAGAAAAATAAAACTTGGCAGCTGGTTGAATTACCAGAAAATAAGGTTCCCATTGATGTTAAATGGATTTATAAGACTAAACTAAAACCTGATGGTGATGTTGCAAAGTATAAGTAAGATTAGTGGCTAAAGGATTCCTCTAAAAGCAAGGAATGGACTATCAAGATGTATTCTCACCTTTAGCTAGAATAGAAACAATAAGACTTGTAGTTGCTATTGCGTATAGCAAATCTTGGCCTATGTTTCAACTAGATGTGAAGTCAGCATTCCTTAATGGACCATTGGAGGAAGAAGTTTATGTGACTCAACCCCCAAGGTTTGAAGTTAAGGGACAAGAACATAAAGTCTACAGGTTATGGAAAGCCTTATATGGCTTGAAATAAGCACCAAGAGCATGGAATAGACAAATAGACTCATTTTTGCATCAACAGAGTTTTGAAAAATGTTTACATGAGTAAGGAGTCTATGTAAGGGTTAAATACAATGAAGGGCATAGAACTATGATTGTAGTGTACCTGTATGTTGATGATTTGCCAATAACAGGCAATGATGTTCAAGAGATAGAAATGTTTAAGGGAGTGATGAAGGAAGAATTTGAAAAGACATATTTTGGTGTACTGTCTTATTTCTTAGGGCTTGAATTTGTTGAAGTAAAGAATGGAATTATGATGCATAAAGAAAAATATGTATTGGACATATTGAAAAGGTTTATCATGTTTGATTGTAAGATAGTTGACACTTGACTGGATGTAGGAGTTAAGCTTGTAAAGTCTAAAAATGAGAGGTTGTAGATCCTACTTTGTTCAAATAGATTGTAAGATCACTAAGATTTGTATGCAACAGTCGTCTTGATATATGCTATGCAGTATGTTTAGTGAGTAGATTCATGGAGGATCCTAGAAGCTCACATTTGGTTACTACAAAACATATCTTGAGATACTTAAAAGGTACATTAGATTATGGTGTTCTGTTTCACAAGGGTATTAGCAAAAGTAAAGGAGAGGTAGTTGGATATTTAGATGCTAATTGGTGTGGAGATAAAATGGATAGGAAGAGCACAAGCGGCTATATGTTTAAATACTACAAGATAGTGTTCACTTGGTGTTCAAAGAAGCGACTGATTGTAGCCCTTTCTTCATGTGAGGTTAAGTATGTGCTTGCTGCATTTAGTGCATATCAGGCCATTTGGTTAACTTCACTATTGGATCAAATGAAGGTTGTTGTGAAAAGGCCACTGGTAATATTTGTAAACAACAAGTCAGCAATTACACTAGCCAAGAACCTAATAGCACATAGGCGAAGCAAACATATAGAAACTAGATTTCATTATTTGCGTAATCAAGTGAATAATGGAAACCTAAAGTTGGAGTATTGTCCTATAGAACAGCAAGTGGTTGATATTTTCACAAAAGCATTAAAAGCTGATCGGTATAAGAAGTTATAGCAAATGCTTAGAGTTGAATCACTGGTGTGTTGTGATCTGTATTAAGGGAATGTGTTGGAATAGTGTAATACAAATCTGATGGTGCAACCAACAGCATCCTATCATGTCTAGTAGTACAAGAAGTGAGCAGCGTTAGTTAACGGTTAAATAAAAAAAAAAAAGAGAGAGACACTGTATATGTGCAGTGTTTTAAAAAACAGATCATATATGTGCAGTATATTAGATAGTGTGTGCTAGTAGTATAGAACAAATGTGTATGCAAGAAACTGAATGTGTGTACAATGAGAATAGGTGGTAGTACGGACTATAAGTATACTACTAGTGATAATCAGATACAGTGAATAAAAGGTGAAAGATATAAAGTGTTTAAGTCATTCTTGTTTGACTTTGTTGTTTCATTGTTCTATTAGACTGCTATTTGTATTCAGTAGTGTTCCAACAGATATATATTAATACCTTATTAGTATTTACACATTATATGTATATAGCATTATCGTATATTATTTATTGAATCTCTTCTTGCAAGTTTACCATGAAATTGTCATAAGTTTTCATGTAGTAATAATAATAGAACACATGATCCCCATCAGCGTGTTTTGCTTAGAATTTATGTACTAAGTTTTACAACTCATCTTATTAGGATTTTACAATTTCAAATGGCATTAATTATGACGAATTTTATGATTTGTATGATGAGTAATGTCATGACTCATATAGGGAACTTAGTCTACTAGATATTTGGGTTGTCATAATTAATCTAGGATTATAGTAACATAGACTATGTTTTCTTTTTGTCGTCAAGTAATATCTTAGAAATTTTAAGGATTTATGTTTTATTTGAATTGTGTAGTTAATCTTAATAGATGACAGTTTATAGAGATTATATATGTAATTGATGTATTAGTAGGTTTGAGCATTTTTATACTTATAACGTGGCATGAATACATGGTGAAATAGTCGCATTCCATATATGGGAACATCATTTAGAAAATCTTGTAAATATTGTGTGAAAAAAAAAAATGTAAATTATACAGACGACCCTATAAATTTTCGTAACCATACAAATATTCCTCATTTTCAAAATTAAGCACATACATCCTAGAAGAGACATAGAAAGTTTTTTAATTATATAGCAATTAATGTGTACAATTTTTCTACGTAGAAATATATGAAAATAGACAGAAAAAACTTTTTACATCATTCCAATTGTTGACGTGGCAAAATTTAATTATTAAATTCTAATTTTGGTTACTTGATTCTGGGTCATTAGTAGCACTAACTACGTAGTTGATCACGTATTTCTATTTTTTTAATTTTTTTTAGGAAAACTGCTCTTCTTGTTGTGTAAAATATTTTCTCTTTAGATATTGATAACTCTCATGGATATATTTTCCATCCTCCAATTTTTAACGTTAATATCACTTGCAGCAAACAAAAACGAACTTCATGCAAACTAAACTTTGTTGCAGAAAAAATTTGTTCAAATACGATTTGTGTGCTTTCTAGGGAGTGGACAATGAACCACAAAAAGTGGCATGTTCAACGATTGATAATGGTTCAACGAAGGAGATAACTTATTTATGGAATATAGCATTATAATATTTAATTATCATGCCACTTCAATGCATATTGCCTGCAATTATGTGAAGCTAGTTAGCAATCTCAATGGAATAAAAATTTTTGTCAATCTTAAATTTGTGAAAGTAATTAGTATGATTACACAATCAGTATAAATATAAAATACATATGCACTTATTTTGTTGGAATCGAAATGTGCGGATGATGACTCTTTATTTCTTACTTTTGGATTGCTGCGACGAGAAAATAAATAAATAAATATATAAATACATCAATTTTGGGATGTATGTGCTTAATATTGAAAATGAAAGATGTTCCTAAATTTATAAAAGTTTACAATGATGGCCCATCTAATTTACTTAAAAGAATAAAGTATAATATTGAGCAGTATACTAAGTTGTTATAATTTAATAATATAAATGTTCACTGAGTAAAGAAAAAAAAAATTATTTAATGTTTATATAGTGAGTGGACATCCCTTTGATATATATATATATATATATATATCTACATATTTAATGAAGACCTTGCTTTCCTAATGAATAAGAATTACGATTACCATTCTACAAATGTAAGTATTAAACAGGTTGTCGGAAAGGAAAAGGGCATAATATTGAAACAAGAGTATTGGATGTAATATATGGATAGTGGCGAAACTTTTGCGACAGGGAAAAGCAAAATGAGATACATTAATTAATATTATTTATCGTATCACAAGTAGTCCCAGTCCCACATAAAGAATATTTAGAAAAAAGCCTCTGATCCAAAAGGGCAGAGGTGACGTGGGTGATTGGCAAAGAAAGACATTGTCCAGCTCCTGTATTCTCCTCTTCTGATCCCTCAGGGCTCAGGCTCAGGTGGGTGCATTTCAATCTCCAACGACAATAACGATCTCCGAGGGGTACAGGTGGGCAAATGAGCACTAAAGGAAGGAAGAAGCCCCGGGCCTCCTTCTCTGCCTCCGAGAATGCCCCTCTTCCTACCAAGTCTCTCACTCCTTCACGCCCCATGTACGTACATTTATCTCACCTTATCATTCATTCTCGTCTCATCGCATCTCATCTTATGTCTTTCTGTTACATCATTCATTATGCATCTTTTCAACTCTACACTTTTTCTGGATCCATTTTCCAACGTTACGTTCTTCTGATTCTCACCATGTATTTTTCCCAATTTTTCTATGAAGAACGACAAAATACTTATTTATATAGATCAACCAGATGGTTTTCGAGAAATCACTAACTTCCCACATCACCCTTGATGCATATGTATATGTATATGTATGTCGTTGCAGGGGGTTGACAGGAGAGCGCACCGTGAAACGCCTGCGTCTATCGAGGGCCCTTACAGTTCCCCAAACTACAAGCATTCTAGAAGCTTGCCGCCACATGGCTGCACGTAGGATTGACTCTCTCTTGCTTACTGATTCTAATGCCCTCCTCTGTGGAATTCTAACTGACAAGGTCTTAACATTATGTTGCTCTCCATACAACCTCCCCCACCACATTCTCTTCCTCTTTTTCATTCTCTTATTTATTTATTTATTTTAATAATTTAAAGGACATTGCTACAAGAGTTATAGCCTGTGAGGTGGATCTTGAAGGAACACCCGTTTCTCAGGTCATGACAAGGAATCCAACCTTTGTTCTTTCGGATACTCTTGCTGTCGAGGCCCTTCAAAAAATGGTTCAAGGTGAGCTAGAACAACTCGTGCTTGTGCCTTCTTCTTCATCATATTTGTTTTACTTCCTACTCATGGTATGCCTCGCCACCCAGGAAAGTTTAGGCATTTACCTGTTGTTGAGAATGGGGAGGTCATTGCTTTACTTGATATAGCAAAATGTTTGTATGATGCCATCGCTCGCATGGAAAGGGCAGCTGAAAAGGGAAAAGCAATTGCTGCAGCCGTTGAAGGTGTTGAGAAGAGTTGGGGAACCTCTTTATCTGGTCGGTGGAGTGTGGTTCGTGGAATGGATTACCCTCCCAATTTCTTCTCTAGTTTCTCATGCTATTATTTTGCCTTTGACATTTAGGATCCAATACATTCATTGAGACACTTCGAGAAAGAATGTTCAAACCCTGCTTGTCTGCAGTTGTTTCTGATAATCCAAAGTATGTATTTTTCTCGCCTCTTTACTCTTAGTTTTTATTCCACTTTCTGAATCATGAGTAATCTACAATGCTAATTGCACCGACAATGTTTGAACTTTCCAGGATAGTGACAGTCTCACTGGAGGATACTGTTCTTATGACAGCAAAAAAGATGCTCGAATACCAGTCAAGTTCTGCAATTGTGACGGCTGAAGACAAACCACAGGGGATCTTAACGTTAGAGTCTATGCATTACGTTCTTCGTACCTATGACCTTAAAAGAAGATTTGTTGATAGAGTTTGTGTAATTGTCTTTGTCTTAGTTTTTACATTAAATATGCTCTAATCTATATTCCTTTGGATTTTTCTATCAGGCCTAGGGATATCCTGATGCGAGTAATAGCAATGGATCTAACTCCTGATTCTACTCCTGTTGAGAAGGTAACTTTAATGATGAATTGTTTGTCATTCCCTGCATTGTTGGGAAGGGCATAACTTGCCTCTCTAGTATAGCTTGTTTTGTATGTTTTGAGGTAGAGTTTTAGGGGTTAGTTGGAAGCTTTTTCTCATAATATTACAGAAAGTTCAATCTCCAGGTTATGACTCAAAATCCACAATGCGCAACAGTGGATACCCCCATTGTCAATGCTCTACATACCATGCATGATGGAAAATTCTTGCACCTTCCTGTTTTAGACAGAGGTAATTACATTTCTGATACTCAAAATTTTATACAAAGTTCATTTTATATTTAGATTTGTCATAGGTTAAAATAGTAGCTAATGGGTTTGGTGTGAACAGAAGGAAATGTTGTTGCAGTCCTGGATGTAATCCATATCACACATGCTGCTGTGGCCACGGTGAGTCCATTTCAATGGTACCTATTACCTGGTGCCTTTTTTTGCATTGATCTTCCAAAGATGTAGCTGTAGCTTCTATTGGTCTTTAGTTGAGAACTCCAACTGAAGAGCACGATTCATTGACAGCACATCATTAAAATTAATTCGCCAAGTACTAGAGAAAATTTAGGATTTTCACATTCTGCAGTCTCAACATAATGCATGTGTGCAGTATTGACCTTGAGTTGAATATTTATCTTTATATGAGTAGGTCAATAACACTGCTGGAAATGAGGCTGCAAGCAGTATGATACAAAAGTTTTGGGATTCTGCATTAGCTTTTAGTCCTGCAGATGATGATGACGATACTAGAAGGTAAATATTCTCTTGCGTATTGGTTACAGTGAATTTTCAATTCCTTCTATCTTACATCCTGTAATATCAATGACATACCAGTGTAGCTTCAGTGAAAGTACCTTCTGAAGGTGGGGAGACTAGGAGATCCCTTTCCTCTCCTTCACCAGGCCAATCAAATACTTTTGCTTTTAAAATCGAGGACAAGAAGGGCCGGATGCATAGATTTACATGTGGTAATAATACAGTTGGTTTTGCTTACACTCTCTTTACATATTATTGCATTTATCATTCACCTTCATGATGCAGGATTTGCATCTTCCTTCTGCTTAACTTATTGATTTCTCTGCATTGCCGCTAAGTTTTGAAGTCTTGCAACTATAAAAGAGAAAACAAAAAAAATGTTAGATATTTATACAGTGCAGAACCTAATTCCGATGCTTAAATGACTAGTCTTAAATTGCAATAACTACATGAAGTATCAGAATGAATGTTCCATAAATGAGTTACCACTTTTCTATCAACATTGAAGTGTCTATTCTAGTGAGCCTTCTCGAGCTTATGTGCTTGAGCTGTAAAGGATAATGTCTACACTCTTACTTAATTTCTTTATTTAAAAAAATCTCTTGAAATTAAAACGTGTCTCTTGTAATAAGTTTTTACTCATTAATAAATTCTTTTGATTGTATATCAACTTCCTTCTGCTTTCAGATACACAGAACTTGACTGATCTTGTAGCATCAATCATTCAGCGAGTGGGAGATGATATTGACCGACATAATCTGCCACAAATCTTGGTACATGCAATATCTCTCTCTAGTTCACAATTGATTACCAGCTAACATACCGGTATCACATTTACTTATTTTGCTTGGTTGCTCTCTTCAGTATGAAGATGAAGACCAAGACAAAGTTATACTTGCATCTGATGGTGATCTTGCAACTGCTGTGGATCATGCCCGATCCACTGGTTGGAAGGTGTGATGATCTAATATCCATTTTTTTCATTGAAAAACACAATTTTCCGTTATTTTACACAACAAAATGCTAATATTTTAGCATCAGATTCTAAATAGAAATCTAGAGAAGAAATGAGCACCAGAAACTACAAGAAGATTGGTTTACAGAAATTTTGTCTATATTTCCAAGTTTTGTTACTATTTGCCATTTGTTCTTTTGATTGACTGCAAATATAAATCCATGAAGTAATATTTATTGAACATTGAAACAAAATTCAGAGCCTTCCTGACACTACACGGAATAGGATAATGTCTGTCTATACGGCCTATTTTGGCCCTACCTTATGAATGATAAAATATAAGAAATCACCTCTTTTTTATCCCATTTGGATATTTTATATAGATGTCCAAACATTGGGCCAAAAGTCCTAGTGAATCCCTAATTTACAAAGTGATTCTCATCAAAACGGGCAAATTATCAAGTGAAATCAAATGAATCAAAACTTGTAGTCAAGTATGCTTGCAATAACTGCACAATCAATCACCATATATTCATTAAGCAAAAATTTTTCTTAGACGATCAAAGCATGGCCACACCAATCTAGCCATGCCCCACCTCCCCCAACTGACCCACCCCAAAGAAAGAAACAGAAGAAAAAGGAAAGCAAGCCCTTCATGTCATTAGAACATCTTGTCTATATCATTCTCCATCTTCCTTATATTAAGAAGTGAAATAAATCTCACTCGCTGAAATCACTCATCCTTATTCGCTCAAATGTTCCAGAAGCATGCTCCCTAAACAAGGATGTTACTAACCCTTAGAAGTTTTATTTTGTTGATGTCTTGCCTGTTTTCCCCACCCTTCTGGATTTAAAGTAACCAACTATCAATAAATGTTATGGATTATGTCATTTTAAATTAATAGTCCAATCCACCACCATCAATTCTGCAACAAGCAACAAACTATTCTTTCTTGGGCATATAAGACAAGATCCTGCCAAGCAAACATTGCAATAGTCATTTGACGAATTAATTTGTAAATTCATTAATTCTTTTAACACTTTAACCATTATTACCTCAAGAACCTTGGCAGTTTCAATATCAAATCAAGTGGCTGGAGCTCATCCTTCTGTAACATTGTGTTTCCAACAATTATTTACCAATGTTCATCTTCATTACAGCACCCAAATTTCCCTTGCATGCCTTTGACATGCGCTGAGGGCACAAATTATCAATTGTTTCCACTCTGTCTTTACATTTCTTCTAACAAGAGGACTCATTTTAGTTATCCTCCACTTCCGCTTCTTTTAATTCCCTCGACCATAAAGGTTTTGATATCCTCCATAGGCAAGTCATCTACTTGACTTAATAGCAATAAAATTCTAAGGAGGATGATGGACCTAAGATTTTTCTGTATGATCCTTAATACTGTAATTAGTGAGAAAAGTTTTACATTGTCTATCGTGGACTGACTTTCTCAAATATGAAAAGCAAAGATACACAGCGTTTCATAAAATTGACATATAGGGTGTTTTTACCATATTTAAACATTCTCTGAGTGAAACATGTTCTGCTAAATGACATCACCAACTGATACTGACAAACCCATCATTCCTTAGTGATGACCATTTCCCTAGCTCTGTAGGCATGTATGCTCGAAAATAGGTTTAGAAAAGTCTAGCCCCTGGTGCTGATGGTGCTACCAGTTTGCGAGTTATTATGGCCAGGCACTGCATGTGATTAGTACTGCAGACTTGATTTGCTAGGTTGTCCTATTCTTCTGTGGTTACAAAGTCAGTGGGGATTGACTTTTTACAGGGTTTGAGGTTACATCTGGACTACACAGGGGAAACCAGTCGTGCTCGTGATGCTTGGGCTGCAGCATACAGCACTGTTGCAGCTGGGGCTGCTCTGATTGCAGGGTTGGGCATAATGGCTTACTTGAAGAGGACGGGATATTAATTTTGTTGGTTGTTCCATTATCTACTAACCTTTTGTGAGCATGGACCACAATATCCATCAGTTAACTTGGGATCCATTTCTCACATTTCATATTGACATCTGGAGCACCACAAACGAAATTGACATAGAGTTCCTGTTGCTGTCAACGATTCTGTAACATTGTAGGGCACGGGGTTGCATATTCCATAATATTATTATTATTTATTTTTTTTGGGCAGGGTTTGCAGCTTCTTTCTTGTGCTTTAAAAGATCCAGTGTGTATTTAAATTATAAAATATCTTTGTATCAAGAATTGTCATGATGCCTTTTTGGATGACAATGTGGCTGTAGCCAGGATGTATTTTCAAGGTAGTGCCGCAATTTAACCCAGTTTTTTACTTTAACCATGATCAGCAATCAACTTGAACATTTCTTTTGAAGGTACATGCGTGTTTTTAAGTGTTACAATACCTGTATAGTGTAGAAGTAATTTTATTTATCACACATGCACAAACTTGTATGTTTTCTATAGTTTGACACGTGTAAATGGGTATAAATAGTCCTTGTACATAACCGAATTAACTAACTGATTTAATACAGTATTTTCATTTCGTTACAGCAGAAACCATTCTCAACGTTACTCTCTTGGATATCAGAGCAGGTTTATCCAATCTAGTATTGTATCAAATTGCGCTTCGTTTGCTAGTTTTCGTTTTCTCTTCCAATCTGCAAAATCCTTCAGTTCGTGCGCGTGTTTTGCAACCAGCAGAGATGGCTATAGTCGGTGAAAATTATAACAATCCTTTGCATTTATTCGGATCAGACAATCTAGGTACTCTCACTACTAGAATTGTTTTTTATGGATCCAATTTTATAGGTTAGAGTTGGTCTATACGTTTAGCTTTAGGAGCAAAAGCTAAATTAGGATTCATTGATGGAAATTGTATGAAGCTTGATGAAAATTGAAAGATCTAAGTTGCTGGATTATATGTGGTTATATGATTAGGTGTTGGATTGTCAATTCGATGTTTAAGGATTTATCCAAAGCTTTTATACATTTTCAATTTGCAAAATGGCTTTGGGATGATGTTTTTGAGTGGTTTGGATTGACTAACAGACCATTGATTTACCATTTAAAACATGAAATCATCAATAATAGATAAGGAAAAATGAATGCTAAGATATGTTACAACAAATTAAAGAAATTATGGGATAAAATGTCAAGTTTGTGCGGCATTTTGTGGTGTATTACTTCAATGCACCTATTATGTAGTTGGTAAATTGCAAGAATCTAAGAACAAGAATAGGCACATGCAATTGTTGGATGGATTGCATGAATATTTTGATTGTGTCAAAAGTCAAATACTAGGCGTGAAGCCTTTACCGTCTGTAAGCAAGGCATATTACCTAATCTTTCAAGTTGAAAAACTGAAACAAGTAGGATTATCGAGTGATAAAGCGATTGCATTTGCAGTTAGAAATAATAACATTAACTAATAAGAAGGATAAGCGTGGAAAGACAGGGAGTAAAGTCTGTTGTGTTCACTGCAAAAAGCATACAATCGATTAATGCTTCAAGAATGTTGGATATCCGGACTTGTACAAATTTAAGGACAAGAAACAAGTTATAGTTGTAGCTTATGTTTCATCTGACAAGGGTCGTGAACCTGATAATCTGTTAGATGATAGGATGAATTCCATTGACATTGAAAGATATTTTTCTAATGATTATGATTTTATGTCTAGGGAGTGCAGTGAAGTTGTCAAAAAGTTGAAAAATAACTTCTTCTTTTCTTGGGTTGAATTTAGTTCATGATAGTAATGTGTATAATTGGATTGTGGATTCAAGAGCTTCCAAACACATTACTCCTCACTCACATGTTCTTAAACACAAACAACACCTTGTTAATCCAATTAAAGTCAACTTACCAGATGGAAAACTCAAACTTGTTCATACTGTCGGCAACATGCAACTAAATGAACACCTATTATTAATACTAAAGTTCAACTACAGATTAGTAAGAAAACTATTGAAACACAACTGTTGTCAAGTGATTTTGGTGTCGAGCTTTGATCTTGTAAAAGCACGAATGAAAGGATAAGTAGTGTCAAGGCTAATTGAGCATAGCTACTCTGATGCCTAAGTAAGTAGTTGTTTAGGTGAAAGAATAAGAGAATAAGTAAGTTGAGTATTATCGAGTGTAAGAGAGTTCTTATAATGCTTTCCTTCCCTTGTTTATATGCAAATATCGAGTATCTATGATAGTAGATAATCATTGGTTGTAGACCATGTGGTAATCCCATAATTAGGTACATGCCTAAAAGATAAGGGTAATTGGCGGTTGTATGATAAGATTGTACTAAGTTATAACTGTTTGCACCACTTTCGTAAGTTCAAACCAAATATATAAGTAGGCCAAGCTTCAAGGCCCATTAGATGGACTAAGCCTTTGTTGGGTTTAACTAAAAATAATATTAGTCGACCTCCCGGCAACCGAGTTGTTGAGTAACATGTTTAGGCTAAATCCAACTATTAACATTTGTCTCCCAACTCCTATGGTCGAAAATTTGACTATAGGAGTGAATAAAATTTAATATTTCGTCTAAGTAGTTAGATGGTAAAGGCTAGAATTAAGCATTCTCAAGATGTCGAGTAACATACCAGAATATGGGTTATCCTTTAGACTAAGTTGTATGTAATTTTTAATTTTTGAAACGCATCGTATCAGATTCTAAATAAATGTTCACAACCTTTTAACTTTCTTGCTCATTCACTTTGTTGCAATGATACACAAGATAGTTGTTATATTAGTCATTATCACACCATAGAGTCTATTAATTATCAGTAATACCATATCCCTTATATATCTGATCATTGACATGCGTCATTCATTCATGCTTAACCATCTAATCAAAGCTTGCATCCCTATCAAAAGTGCGTTAGAATTTCGAGAGGGGACTCCTTATTGTAATGCCCTGAGTTTTTTCATCTAGTGAGTTTTTTCATCTAGTTCAATAATCTTAAGATCCAAGCCCCTAAATTTAAGGCGTCGGACTAAATTATCTGTTATATTTTAAACTTCATAAAAAAGTTAGACAAAATAATTTAAGTAGAGTCAATTTCTCAAAATAAGCTATATAAAAATATTAATTTAAAAAAACGTTAATTTATAGATAAAGCCGATAATCATAAAATTTAAACTTTTAGATATAGCTAGATATTAGAAGTAAGTTAATTAAATTTTAAAAATAATAAATTAAGTTGAATTATACATAATTTACATCTATTTACATATGATATACGTTATATGTATTAAATATATAAATATAATAATAATAATAAATTATTAAAATTAGGTAAAATAATGGAAAATTAATAAAAAAAGTTGGCTGGATGATTCACCAAATGATGTGTTAAGCTAGTATTAAGTGAAAATGATGAGTTAACACTTGATTAATGAGAGAATGACAAATGATACCTAGGAAAACGTAAATTTGACATGTATAATTTTACTTTTTATATGCAAAAAATCCTAAAGCCTATAAATAGGACTCCAAACCCAATTTGCAATATTTTAGCAACCTAAAAACACAACATAATTTTAGAAAATAAAAAAAAAAATTAGAAAAATAAAATAAAATAAAAATAGAACAAAATATAAAGTTGAAATAAGTCTAAGGCAATTCGTGTTCCAAACCATAACTTGACTTGGAGTGACTTTAAGGTCCAATAGAGAGTGGCTAGAGGAGTGTTATGATAAGGTGCGGCAGTTCAATAATGCCCAGAGGCAGCCCATTCAGATAAACCAATTTTTCGTCTGTAATTTATTTAATTTACTAAAAATATCAAATGTTATCCATTAATTATAAAATTTGGTTTTCTAGGTTAGGTTTATATTAATTTAGTAATTTTATTTTAATTAAATAATTATTGAAAATATAGGTTCCATAAGAAAATACCTTGTTTAGGTGAAAATTGAATGAATTTTTATAAATATTAGATGATGTTGTTTCAAGCTCAATTTTTGTACATAATACACCTAATATATATATATATTTAATTTTTGTAATAATAATTTTTTAAATTAATCTTGGTTATTATTTTTAATAATTATTTTGAATAAAACTGCCAGTTTTGTCGAATTATTTAAATAATTAGTTTTTGTTGAAATTAATAAATAAGCCCTACAGTTTAGACTTTTGGATGTTTATGATGATATTGAACTATATAATTTTTATCTCACACATAAATTTTTTTATTTTCCCTAATTTTTCGTAATTTCGACCTAAAACCAATGTTTTCATAAAAATAAATAATAGTCAATTTGTTATAATTCATGGTCAATAATTAAAATAAATATTTTTTTTTAGTCAGTAGGATTTTTCGTGAAATTAATTGGGCTCGTATACTATTTATTACGTATTTTCCTAATATAAGCTTCTATATTTGTTTAATATGTAAAATAGTAATTAGTACTAGTAAAATACTTATCAAATTCACGTAAAATGAACAAATTGGGGTATATTAAGGGTTATTGGATAAGTTTAGAAAGTGTGATTTTTAGGGTTTTAATTTAATATTAAAATTTAATTGAGTTAATTATGGAGTTACAATATTACACAATTGAATCGGTAATACGAAAAAGTATTTTTTGGGTTTTTGACAATATTGATCAATCTTGTTTCTCAATATATTTTGATAGTACTCAAAATAACAATTGTGACGATATAAAGTTTACTAAAATTGGGTAAGAAATGAGTAAAATACGATCAAATGAAATTTAAAAATATGAAAATGAAAGCTTATAACATTTTAGATTCGACTCATACTTGATTTGAGAACTATGTTATATATTTTATAGGTGTGATAAGTAAGGACAGACTACATCATGAAGTTTAGGATTTTGCACTATTACTAAGCTTAGGTAAGTGGATCTAACCCATACTTGAAGTAAATATATTATTACTTATAACATTGTGTGTTGTTTGATGCTGTATTGATTTAATATGAGTATATCTTATGTGAACTAATTACTACTATAGTGAATGCTAATATGGTGATTTTGAATGACAATAACTGTATCTTGGTTAAACTATTATGTTGCTATGTTAGGTGATGATTTGGCTTATGATTGATTATGCTAACCAAGGAAGTTGAGTGATTTCTAACTCAATCTTCTAAGTGTTTACCCTAGTGAACCTTAAGTAAGATACTAGAATTCCACTAAGGAGAGTTCGAAAACTAGAATGAAATCACTAAGTTGAATAAAACCGAAAGATTGGTTACATTGGGTGATATACTTGAGTTATTGTTACATATCATGGCATGGTATGACACAAAAAGAGAGCTACAAGTCAGAACTTTCAAAATGAGGCATTCAAATGATCATGGAAAAAGCATGGCTTTTTGAACTTAGTTTTTGGAAGCATATAGATGGCATTACCTGAACATTATGACTATTTTGAGAATCAAATTTAGTGTACTACAATGTGTAGTCTAGTTTGGCAGTGTTACCACTTTGATCAAGTGAACTACAACGTATAGTATAATTTTGCCACCTTGTTGCCTTTTTTGATAATGGTAGACTACAATATTTAGTCTAATTTGGTAGGGGTTCTACTCTCAGGCAACTCTTTATTGCCCTAGGTTCCTAAATGTTCAGCTATGTCAACTAACCAACTGAAAATTGGAGGGCAGAAGACATCAGTACCGATGCATGCCACGTACATGAGCATAGCATGCTGCATTGCTAGCAGCAAATGCATGGTTAAGCAAATGCATATGTAAAGTTTAACCTGCGAGTTATGATTGAAATGTTTCAATTGTAATATATAATATTGTCTATATGGTATTGCTTGTTATCCACTTTTACTTAACTATAGTAGCGGAAGGGATAAAATGTTTTATCCTCTGATTAATTACATCGTGAAGGGCCCAATACTAAAGAGGGATATATATACCAAGAGTATGAGTCAGAGTCAACAATTTTTGTATGGAGCTTATACTAAGTCAGGAATCCTATTACTGTGAAGATGATAAAGGAAAAATCTAGTTCATGTTTAGATGTAAATATTATGTTCTACACATAAGTTACAATAGGAAATCCAGCTGAACTATGATGTAAAAACCACTTTATTATGTAAACAATATTGTCTTTTGATAAATGAGCAAATTGAGTTAAGCTTTCAACAGGTATTCCTGTATGATGATGTATTCCATGCTAAGCTGAGATGTGATACTTATATATAAAAACTTTTCATTCTGATTAACATTTCTTACTCCTCTCTCATTCATATCCACTTTTAGAATTTTCTGTTGCTTTCAAGATCTCTTTTTGTGAATTCTTATGTCGTCAAGTAATGTTTAATAACTTAAACTTCAGTAGGCATGGTTCAAAGTGTCGTTCACCAACTTATATCTTTAAACTCTAAAGTGATCGTATTTGAGGCTACTTCTCCTCCAGCTCATCGTGCCCCTTCCCCCTCCTCCCCAAAAAGAAGGAACGATTCAGCATCTTTTTCTAGTAGTTCGGTAGATAAGATGATGGAGCAATGGGAAAAACTCGCTTGTATTAATGCTCTTCCTATGGATAACTACCTGGATGATAGGAGGAAAGGTCAAATGCTAGGTATTTGTACAATAATGTAGTTTACAACATTGATTCTTTGCATGAAGTAGTAAATGGTGCTATCAAGACACTCGATGTGAACTATAATAACTACTAGCTATATCTCTCCAATGCATGGCATTTGTATAGGACAAAAGAGGATGAAAGGGTATGTTTTTCAATAGGCCGTAAGTTTCATATATATTTGAAATATCTCAATATGGGTTACCTCTTCCATTATCCATTTTCCAAAAACAATTTTTTAATTATTTTCGGGTTATGCCCAGTATGTTTTCTCCTAATATTTATAGGCTCATTATCTCATTTGAGATCATATGTGAAGAGATTGAGGTTAGGGTTACACTTCCATTATTTAGATATTTATTCTCAATAAGGAGGCAACCTAATAGTTGGTACTTTGTAGTAGCTCAGCATGGGTGCAAATTCATGGATGGGTTAGAGTCTAAAATTCATAAACAGTATGATAAATATGTCTCAATTAAGTCAAATGAAGGTTTGGATTTTTAAGCTCAATGGACCTAGCCCATCCATACCAAGGACATTGAATTATTGTCAAATGATACCATCGCCACCAAGAAGACTCAAGAGCAACGAGGGAATAAGATATTTTTCTAGGATCCTGAGAGGATTATAAAACAATATGAAAAGGGGGGACCAGTCTTCTCTAATAACGAAGGTAGGTGTCAATCTACCTGTCATGTCAAGTGGAGCTACAAGAGGAAAGCCATTATCGTGACTTAAGGGAAGAATAGTTGCCTTTGAGCTTCACTTGGCAAGGACTTGTAAGTTTTAAATTTTTTCCTTCTCCTATTTATAATACTTTTATTTCTTTTTATGCAAGCATGGGTACAAGGGATGTGGATCTCACAAAATTATTGGCTCAACTAAAGCCTAGAAAGCAAAATTTTTATAAGTATGCAACCACTAAAGTTCTAGTTAGTCAACCAACTATACAAAAAAAAAAAAAAAAACTGCTCAGGAGAAGGTGGTAAAGGAGACTATTGCTTTAAAGAAGAAAAAGGAAATCCCTCCTACTAATAAGTATCAAGGTACAAAAAAAAAAAAAAAGTTGTTAGGGGTGCACAACGTAAGGTAATTCATGCAATAATAACCACTCATTTGGAGTAAGTACTGGGAGAAGCCAACCAAGATATTGCTGGTGACAACAAAGCTGAGGTAATTCCTTAAGAAATGGTGGATAACCTGTCAAACCAAATAAATACTAAGCCAAGTTCTAAGAAGAGCAGTAGGACAGAGCTTGTTGACTAACCTCCATCTAAGAAAAGTAAGAGTTTGGATGAGAAGACAAAGGAAGCTCTAAGAAATAAAGTTCTCAACATTAGTTTTTTCGCATTTGTCCCCAGTAGTAAAGTGGGTGAATACTTTGTGTCATAAGCTATAATATCCTGCACACTAATTCAACCTTAGCTGATAACAAAGTCCTTCACCCTAATAGAGGGAGTCATTCTCCCTAAAGATAAAAAGATTGTGAAGAAGGATGTAGATAGGGTAGGAGGTTGTAATAAAGGTCATATTACCGCTAAACTATATGTTGTAAGTTCAATAATCGTAACCTTTCTCATTTATGTATTATATCCATTGTTGACCTAATTTTATCTGCGTGTAGATTAGTAGCCATGTTTTAACAACCCTAGACGAAGCTGAAAGGAAATGAAAACGATACGCTCGAAACTTTGTTGCATTATTGAGAAGTGATTAACTTATTCATCTTTGTTAATTTATTGTAGAAAATTGAGGAGGCTTATAATTCCTTAAAAGCTCAAACTATCATGGTCAAGAATGTGATGATTAAGGTCGAGATGGAGGTTAGGAAGCTATAAGTGGACCTTTCAGTAGAGAAGCTAACGCACTTGTTAGTAGCTGATGAAGTCTCAGTCCTTAAGGCAAAGAACGAACAGCTCTTCAAGGAGATCGATGACCTGAAGGAGGAGCTTAGTAAGAAAATAGAAGAATGCTGGGGGTTGGGAAGAACGTCAGCTTCGATAAGTGACGAAAGAAAAATTTGAGAGTCTAAATAAAGAACTTGGAGATAAAGGAATCTAAACTTGAAGCTTGTGTTACCAAACTAGTGGATATGGCAAAAAGGAAGGCCTCTATTAAGGAAGCATTGGATATTGTGACTCCTAATCGATAATAGGAAAGATTACTCTAAAAAAAGTTCTTGTAGGGGTTTTAACTGGTGAGGAAAGAAATTTCAAAGATTTACCCTGATTATGAACCATTATGCCTCAACTTTACTGATGTTGACAATGGTGATGCTAAAATTATCGATAAAGAAATTCAACAAAGAAGTAGAGACAAAAGCTTAAGGGTAGGGTGACAATATTCAAGCTAGCATTGAAGTTCCTACCAATGATGAGGAACCATAATTGAAACAATCATCACTAATAATGGCACCAATCTCAACAACAAGCTTATGAAAAAATTATGCCGACAATTATGAATCATTCACAGGAACTTTACTCCTTATCGACCCCAAATGAATGGAGCTGTGGAAGTAGCAAACAAAAATCTCAAAAGAATCATTAAAAAAATGGCTATTACATATAAGGATTGGCATGAGATGTTACCCTTCGCACTCATGGCCTATTAAACTTCCATCAGAACGTCGATTGGGGCAACACCATACTCTTTAGTATACGGTACTAAAACAGTGTTACTAATAGAGGTCAAAATCCCATCACTTAGGGTACTATCAAAAATTCATTTGGACTAAACCGATTGGGTAAAGAAACGCATCGAACAGCTAAATCTGATTGATGAAAGAAGATTGACAACCCTGTGTCATAATTAATGTTATCAACAAAGAATGGCTTGAGCCTTCAACAAAAGGGTAGGACCTTGTAACCTCAAAGAAGGAGATTTGGTGTTAAGAAAAGCTCTCCCTAATGTACAAGACTCTATAGGGAAATTTGCCCCCAATTATAAGGGTCCTTATGTCATGAAGCGAGTATTATCAGGAGGGGCTTTGATTTTGTCTCAAATGGATGGTCTAGATTTAGAAAACCCTATAAATGCTGACGTTGTAAAATTGTACTATCCATAAGAAATCAAGGGGGATTTTGCTCAAAATGCTAAGATGCCAATCATTTTTAATGTCATTGTGGTCCAATTTTCAATATCTACAAGCAAATTCGGTATCCTTGGCCATTATCATCATTGGAATAATCACCCTCTCCATAGATAGGTCTAATTCCCTATACCTTATTTAATCAAACCTATACATTGAAACACAAGAGGAGTTAAGGAATGAGATCTAGAACATTAGTAATTAACAAAATTCTTTAAATACTTTATTATGGATTGATCTCCCTTAATGGGGAGTTTTATTGTTTGTTTTTTCAAAGGAATGTGAAACTCAAGTAAGCAATCATAGTAGATGGGAATAAGGCTTTTGGGCTCATAAAAGTTCCAAAGAAACAAGAATAGTAGGTGGTTTTCCTACATCAGGCTAATTTCCATGATTTCTCTAAAAAGAACCGGCAAAGTCTCGAACGTTGTATGTCAAGAACATCTAGGTTGATAATAAGGGACTAAAACAAAAGTCAATAATTTTCCAATGGGGGCTTTTCATAAAAAGGTTTTACGGATTGGGTGCTATCGACAAAGACCGGGTAAGTATTTCTACATAGTGTTAGTACACTAATTTTTTTTTCCTTGTATTTAGATCACTTTTATTCCTAACAATTTTTTTCTTTCTTTTAACCAACTGATAACTCTAATTTTAAACATATTTCACATGGTGATTTTATAGTATTTCCCTTACATTTTTTTTTTCTTTAAAGAAATTGATACTTAATTGAGTAAAATTTTGATTTCAAGGTTTGAACGCGTTCTTGAATAAAAAACAAATAAAAGGAATCAAGTTTCACTCAATTCGGAGTTCAAACAAAGAAGTTTTGAAGTTACACAGTCTGGGACAAGACGATGTCCCCAGGCTGTATCCATGGAGGGAAATTTGTCAGGGTCAGAAAGTTACACGAATTGGGGACACGGTCATGTCCTAGGTCGTGTCTGGTAAAGAAAACGAAAACCTTATAATACAGTATAAAAAGACATATCAGGTTTTCACAAGACACATGAGACATTAGAGAAGAGAAAAGACTTGAGGAGAAGGAGAAGAAAAAGGTGAGAGCAACACCGACTTCAAGATCGAAGAGATTTTTCATCAATCAAAGGGGTTTTTCATGTTTTATTTTTTCTTTTTTATGGAACTCGTTTTTAGTTTCATTATGATAGCTTAGAATTCGTGTATTTAAGATTATGGAACCCAGGGTTTCATGTGACTGTTGGGTTCATTTATAATTCTCAATAAAGTTTCTATTTTTGCTTGATTCAATTATGTTGTTTAATTGTCAATTGATATTTCTAGAATATCAATATATGATATTATGCATGTTGATTGAGAAATTACATGTATAATTAAATCTTTACATAATTGGAGAGAAGTACATGTATACTTAGAGATAAGATACATGTTTCTTCCGGAAAGTTAATTATTTGTGTGGGAATTCATTATACATTAATGAAATTCTAAATTATATTATTAAGTGAAGAGATTCCGGTAAATAATTTAGGATTAGGGTTAATATACTTGAGAAAGATATTAACTTTAATTGTGAATCCCTCCGGTCAAGAATAATAGAAATTGAATTGAATATATTTTAAGCGATCACATGTTAAATACTAGGGGAAATAATTCCTAAATACGTTATTGCATACTTAAAGTCGTTCTTAGTTTTATTGATTTCTAAATTGCTTAATCAAGTCCCATAATTAGTTTAGTCTGTTAATTTTAGTATTTTAATTCATTCAACTCATCATAATTTTCCGGTTAGATAATAAAGTTAAGGTTAATATTAGTACTCGAAGTCTATGAGGGATCGCCTCGGACTCACATCCGCTATATTAAAACTGATAGGTGTACTTGCTTGGTATCACCAACCTAGAGGCGTTTACTTTCTGCATTTAGTATTTGGCCAACCTATGAAGATACAATCTTAGCTCAGTTTATTCTTCCAATCCATAGAGTCTCTCTATTAACCAAATTTCTTGCAAGCAAGCCCTTCTCTTCACCAAGTTCTATAAGGCACTTTCTTTCACCAAGTTTCTCTTAACCGGCTCGTAAAGCTATTACCTTCATCATCTTCTTAATTAACATTTAAAGCATTGTCTCATTCTTCTTAGGGTCTTAGCCAGCTCGAGGAGTGCTTTGCCCAACTTGGTTAGTCAACTCATCATGCCACGACCAAGTTTGCTCATTCTTCTTAGGGTCTTAGCCAGCTCTAGGAGCACTTTACCCACCTTAGTTAGTCAGCTTATCAGGGCATGACCAAGTTTGCTTATTCTTCTTAGGGTCTTAGCCAGCTCTAGGAGCGTTTTTCCTACCTTAGTTAGTTAGCTCATCAAGGCACGACCAAGTTTGCTCATTCTTCTTAAGGACTTAGCCAACTCTAGGAGCGCTTTGCCCACCTTGGTTAGTCAGCTCATCAGGGCACGACCAAGTTTGCTTATTCTTCTTAGGGTCCTAGCCAGCTCTAGGAACGCTTTGTCCAACTTGGTTAGTCAACTCATTAGAGCATGACCAAGTTTGCTCTTTTTTTTTTTTTGTCTTAGCTAGCTCTATGAGTGCTTTGCCCACCTTTGTTAGTCAATTCATCAGGGTACAACCAAGTTTTCTCAACTCAATTTAAGGTCTTAGTCAACTCAAGGAGCGTTTAGCCCGTTTCACTTTACTTTGTCAATTCACAAGAGCATAACCAAACTTCAATTCTTCTTTTTGTCTTTCGGCCATCTCTTAAAGTGCCACCATTCTCTTCTCAAAATCCTCAATGAATTAGACTTAGGATAGCAAGCTTAATGTAGCGCTTCTTTAGGCGGGAGCGTCTCTTGGGAACTAACAACTCTAGAATTTGATCAATTTGAAAGACCTAATTTTAGCTCACTAGGCTTACTAACCTAGGCGGGAGCGTCTTTCGGGACTAGCTATCCTAAAATTTGATCAATCTAAAAAACCTAGTAGTGCTCCTTTGAGCTGACTAACCTAGGTAAGATGGGAAAAGCGCTCCTAGAGCTAGCTAAGACCCCTTAATTGAAAATAGGTGAAAAGAAGTGCCCTTTAGGCTTTCCTGGGAGGATTTAATGAGAGAAGCGCCCCATGGGCTCGCTAAGAGACAACCGATGTAGAGACATGCTCCGTGGGCTCGCTTGGGTATATTTGATGAAAGAAGCACCCTATGGGCTTGCTAAGAGACAATTGACTGAATGAGTAAGCCCGTTAAGAAGATAAGATGAAGAGAAGTGTCCAACCGGCTCGCTAAGAGATAGCTGATGAAGAGAAGCACCTTACAGGCTTGCTATCAAATTGGTGAAAGAGAAGCGCCTAGTGGGCTCGCTTGAGATAACCTGGTGAATGAACGTACCCTATAGGTTTGCTAAAGGAATAGAAGCGCCTCATAGGCTCACTAAGAGAATTTGATGAAGAGAAGCACCCTATGAGCTCACTAAGAGAAAAGTGAAAGAGAAGCGCCCCATGGGCTCGTTTTGAGAATTAGTGAAAGAAAGCACCCAACGAGCTCGCTAAAGACCCTATATGGAGTTGATGACGGAGGAGTTGAAAGATGGCTAGCAGCCTAGAAAGATAAGATGACGCCTTAAAGGCTAACAAGATCCTTAAAATGAAAGATAGGATAGCGCCCTAAAGGTTGGTTGAATCCTTAAGAAGAAATAAAGAGGAGTTAGTGCTCTAAGAGCTTGTTAATACCTTGGAAAGATGTGACAATGCCCTAAAGGTGATAACTTTTATTTTAAATATATTTTACATGGTAATTTTATAGTATTTCCCTTACATCCTTGGTTTTCTTTAAAGAAATTAATACTTAATTGAGTAAAATTTTGATTTCAAGGTTTGAACACGTTCTCAAATTGAAAACGAAGAAAAAGAATCAAGTTTCACTCAATTTGGAGTTCAAATGAATGAGTTATGAAGTTACATAAACAATAGGAATTTTGGTTAGAAAGTTACACAGTCTGGGACACAACTGTATCCCCAAGCTGTGTCCATCTAGGAAGATTTTAAGTGCCAAGATCAGAAAGTTACACAACCTGGGGACACAATTGTATCCCAGGCTGTGTTTGGTGACGACAAAAGAAACCTTGTAATATATTATAAAAGGACATACTAAGGTTTCACACATAACATTGGACATTCAAAAGAGAAAAGACTTAAAGAAAAGGAGGAGCAAAAGGCAAAAGCA
Organism: Lumnitzera racemosa; assembly: GCA_024138005.1. NCBI lineage: Eukaryota > Viridiplantae > Streptophyta > Magnoliopsida > Myrtales > Combretaceae > Lumnitzera > Lumnitzera racemosa. Next base: position 113,554,690 of record JAMXBC010000003.1, on the reverse strand, counting down.
ACACTCAACTTCAAGATTGAAAAGATTTATCATCAACAAAAGAGATTTTTCATGTTTTATTTCTTGATTTTGTTGCAATTCGTTTTTAGTTTCATTACGATAGCTTAAGATTCTTGTATTTAATATTGTGGAACCTAGGGTTTCATATGACTATTAGATTTATCGATAATTTTCAATAGGGTTTCTATCTTTTCTTGATTTAATTATGTTATTTAATTGCTAAATGATATTTCTAAGGTATTAATCTATGATATTATGGATAATGATTGAGAAATCACATGTGTAATAAGATCTTGACATAATGGGAGAGAATTACATGTGTACTTAGAGATAAGATACATGTTTCTTCTAGAAAGTTGTTCTTTTGTGTAGGAATTCATTATACATTAATGTGATTCTAAATTATATTACTAAGTGAAGAGATTCTGGTAAATAATTTAGGATTAGGGTTAATATGCTAGAGAAAGGTATTAACTTTAATTATGAATCCTTCCGGTCAAGAATAATAGAGATTGAATTGGATACATTTTAAGCAATCACATGTTAAACACTAGGGGAAATAATTTCTAAATACATTATTTTCCTTCTTAAAGTCGTTCTTAGTTTTATCGCTTTCTAAATTGCTTAATCAAGTCTCATAATTAAGTTGTTTGTTAATTTTAGTATTTTTAATTCATTCAACTCATCACAATTTTCCGGTTAGATAATAGAGCTAAGGTTAATATTCGTACTCAAGGTCTTTAAGGGATCGACTCGGACTCATATCTACTATATTAAAACTGATAGGTGCACTTGCCTCGTATCAAAAGGCTTATTAGAACCCTAAAAAGAATAAGAGAGGGATCAGCGCTCTAAAGCCTAGTTAGAGCCCTAAAAAAGAATAGAAAAGGGGATAGTATTCTAAAAGCCGACTTAAACGCTAAAAGAAAGACAAGACAGCACCTTAAAGGCTGGCTAAAACCTTGAAAAGAATAAAAGAGAGATCAGCACTCTAAGATCTAGCTTAAACCCTAAGAGAAAGACGGGACAGCACCCTAAAGCTTACTTGGAACCTTGAAAAGAATAAAAAAGTGATCAGCGCTCTAAGAGCTAGCTTAAACCTTAAGAGAAAGATGTGACAATGCCCTAAAGGTTGGTTAGAACCCTAAGAGAAAGACAAGACAACACCATAAAGGCTAGCCAAAACCTTGAAAGGAATAAAAGAGGGATCAACACTCTAAGAGTTAGCTTGAACCCAAAGAGAAAGATGGTATAATGCTCCAAAGGCTAGCTGGAACCCTGAAAAGAATAAAAGAGGGATTAGCACTTTAAGAGCTGGCTTGAATCCTAAGAGAAAGACGGGACAACGCCCAAAAGGCTAGCTAAAACCCTAAAAGGAAGAAGAAGGGTCAGCACTCTAAGAGCTAGCTAACATCTTAGAAAGACAGGACAGCGCCCTTAAGGCTAACTGAAACCTTAAAAAGAAAAAAAGAGAGGTTAGCACTCTAAAAGCTAGTTAACACCCTAAAAAAAGGGACAACGCCCTAAAGTCTAGTTGGAGCTCTAAAAAGAAATAAAGGAGGGGTTAGCACCCTAAGAACTAACTAAACCTACGAAGAAAATGATGAAGGATTGAAGAACTAAAGTAAGGAAAACAACCAATTTCAAAAGACTCTTTAGCTTAGAAAAGTATTTACAAAGAGATTGTTGAAAAAACATTTATGATCAAGGAAAAGAGTAGGGATAAGCCCCTTAATTGAAAAAAAGAATTTGAAGGATGTTAAAAACCACAATTGGGGAAGAATGACTTGAATTAAAAAAATAACAACCTTGGAAAGGAAACATATGACATGGATTCAAAGCTTGGCTATTTAAACTAACATGGATTTAGACAAAAAAAATTTGTGAGAAGTCTTTACTTTCTCTCTCTTCTATTTTTTTCTTCTTTTTTGTTTTTTTTTAATAAGTATAAATTCTTATTAAGGAACAATTTTATAACCACCCCTATCCTTGGTAATCATATGGAATTTCTTAATACCCCTGACCTTAGGGCTTCTCCTAAGACTTTTATGATCTTAAGACATTCCTTTCTTAAGGAGAAGGTAATTAGTTTAGTTAAAGAGGTCTTCCTTACTAGCTCTTGGTCTAGATCTCGCCTTGGACTTCGATTCCAAAAATTACAGTCCATTTTATAAGTGATACTCCTTGATCAATCGGTTAAATCTTTTTCGGTTTAACCTTATAAATTTAGGCTTTCGATCTAAGGGTTTCAAAAGGATCAATGAAAAGGCTTATTTTAATAGAAATACTTTTATTAATCTTGGGTATACAAATCAAGAACCTCAGGGAAAAATTAGGAGTATGCTTGTCTTAGTTTCAAAAACAAATTTTATTAAAGATAAATTATCTTTCAAGATCTGAAGAGCTTTTATATGTGTAAGGGCGATATTGTAAGTGAGGAGGCCTTATGTGATTCAATATAGGTAGGAAAGGCTTCAAAGTGTTAGTGTGGATATAGAAATTTGGGTTTCCAAGCTTAAGAGTGTGATTTAGGCCCTTGTATTTTCTGAGGCTATTTAGGCATTGATTGCCGACCCTTTGATTTGGTTTGGTTGCTTTTGCTAGGATATGAAATATTTCTTGGGCCTTTTTGTCCTATACTTCTGGCCCCAATTCTTTGGTCTCTTTTCTTCTTCTTCTTTTTTTATTTTTCAATTTCTTTACCCTGCCATCTCTTACTATTCTCTCTTTTCTTTTAGCCCCAAGAGCAATTATTTCCATTGTTGAGTTTTTTTTTTCTTTCTAAATAATTCAAGGCCCTAATTCCATGGATTTCAAGTGTATGAGCTTAAGGTGGTTGAAAAAGGAAATTGGCTCTTCTTCATTTCAAAGAAAAATAATTTATCAAAAATGAAAGTCGTTTTTGAATTAATATTACTTAAACAAGCATAAACTAACCTTACCCCTATCTTCTAATCAATGACCCTAACCTCCGAATTGCCCCATTGTAGAGTAGTTCTTAATAGGGTTTAAATTTAAAAATTCTCCAACAAGATGAACAATAGATGATTGTGTTTAGGATTTAGAAATGAATGCCTAACTTTACTTTAATCTATGTATCACATTTAAAGTGAACCTCCTTTAAGGAATGAGTCCAACGTATCCTTACCATTATATCATTTAACTCTTAAAGTGTTTTGAGAGTTAGTATACGGGATACAGTTTGCCTCTTGTCATCTTAAAATTTTCAAAAAGTGAGTTACCAGTTTTTTAAAAACTGGTTTGTTTTTTTATTTGCCTAGGATCAAGTTTTACCCCCCAATTGCCTTAGTATTTAACTTTATGTTTTGGTTCGATTCATGATTAAGCTTAGCTTTCTAAACAAATCAGGGGTTTTGGCTTGGTTACTTTTAGGGGTTAAGGATTGTGCTCAAGTCAGCTGCTTTGATAGGCTGAGGTTCATGTTCTTTTTAGTTGGTTGGCTTAATGGCTTGTGTTTGGGTAAGCCGGTGTTTAGGTTGAATGCTTAGCCAAGCAACCTGTGTTTGGGTAGGTTACCTAAATGGGCTTAAGGTTAGTTTTGGTCAAGTGGCTTGTGTTTGGATTAAATGGCAATAAAGGGCTTATGTTGGTTTCTTTAATAGGTTAAGGGACATCATATGGTTTGAAAACCAAGTATTTGGGTTGGTTACTTAAGTAAGCCAAAGTGCTCGTATTTGTGTTGGCTTTTTAGGCCCATAAGGATTTATAGCCATTAGCAACTTTTCTTTTTACTTTTTATATTTTGTTTTTTTGTTTTTTTTTTCTTAGAGAGAGAAAGGTAAAGTCTTATTTTCAAAAAATAATTTACAAATAGGGATTGTGATTTTCAGGTTTCTATTTACAAGTCTATGGATTTTATTTACATTTTCCCAAATGAGATCGAATTTTGGTTAGATAACTATTTATTGAAAGACTATTTACAAAGACTAGAAAATAAAGAACAATGAAATAAAGAGAGCTTTATTGTTTTGAGAAAGGAAGATCAGAATACAAAAACAAAGGCAAAGAACCTAAACTTTATTTAAGAATTTTATTCTAGGCTCTTTAGACTTGAATTAGGAAGACCCTACATTAAGTCCCATATACGAGCCTTAAGGTCCTCTATCATCTCATAAGTATCCCCAATGACTTGTGCCAAAAAGGACCTTAAGGCCTAGTTGTGAGCTTCTAAACACTTGAGTTTTTCTTTTATATAGGCAATTTCATCTCTCAGCACCTGCTTATGAAACCTAGAGGCGTCCAGTAGCCTATTACTCATCTAATCATTCGCTTAATTATCTACCATCTTAAGTCTAAACATTTTATGGACAAGATTCAATCATCAATGCAATGATAGAAAAACAAACACGTGGAAAAATGCAGATGTTAGGGTCATTTAGGTTAATATACTACTCCTTAAGTTGCAATCCTACTGTAAACTTCAAAAACTTGTTTGCAAAAACTCTTGAACGATCAGTAGGGTTGTAATTTTTTAAGGGTAGTGTATTAACTCAAGTTTAGAAGGAAGTATATGCAATTAGGGTGGGTTCTAAAAGGTCTTTAAACTCTGTGACCTCACTTGTTTTTTAAAAAATACTTTCATTAGTCACATGAACTTAAGTGAGGTGACCTAATCGGCCCCGAACGATGGTTTCCCCACTACGCTCGGAACTTATATAATGGCCCCCCTCTTAGGGTCCTAAGACAGCCTGGATCTGACTGCATCTACCCTATATCTTTGATGTAACAAATGAACCCACATGTCCCAGTGTATGCTATTTACAAAATAAATATGCTAATTAAAACAAATATACACACGAAATCAATAACAAATAAACTAATAATTAAACAAGATGGGTAATTTGAAAACAGATTTTAATTTCAAAACGTTTTTAAGTGATTAGCCCTCTGGACTTCCTTAGTAGAGTCGCCAAGCTATCAAACCTAGTTTTTTACCCTCCCGATTCTTTTATAAAATTAGGTCTTCTCTAAACCAATTAATATTCCTTATACGTTTAATACTAGCCCTCGACTAAGGTTTAAAGAAAACCATTTTTTCAACTTGAAAAGGTTTAGAGTCACCACCCCATCAAAGTCAGGAAAAAGAGTTAAGTTATGACCAATCGGGTAGATTGATTATAACTTAGCTATTAGTCTATCGATTAAAAAAAAAAACAATTTATAAAACGCTTTATTTGAAAACTAGAGATTTAGGTCCAAAGGCTAATTTATTAAACCCTAAACGAGCATCACTTTTTAATTTTCCAAATTTAATGTTGCTTTTTCAAATATATCCTTTTTAATTTCTAAAACAACTAATAACATTACACGTAACTAAAAATTAATCAATTTATATGAATATCTAAAAATGGAAAAAACAAAACTTTTCATATTTCAAGTTGCCCCGTACTAATGTACAGATGCCTACGTATCGACTATTCGAGATCAAACTTTTGTAGCTAATTCACCAAAAACATAACGGGTTGATTTAATTTTTGAAAAATAAACGGGTTTATGTTTTTTACTCATTTTGAGTTCATTTGAATAAATTTTTTAAGAGTTCTAAATTGATTTATTTTTGAAAATCTAAAGTACCCTAATGTGGAAGAAAGAATCCATTTATTTTTATTTTTGAAAAGTTATTTTTTCTATGTGATAAAATGAATTTCATTTTGCTCAGTTATTTTATTTTATTTATCAATGCTTTTTACTTACTCTTCTTTTTTATTTTATTTTATTTTTAGTCTATTAAACTGAAGAAACAAATAAATTACTCTTTCTTTCTTTCTTTTTTTCTTTTTCCCTTTTCCTTTTTCTCTTCTTTTTTTTTTCTTGTTTTTCAGTTTTCCTTATCTTTCTTTTTTTTGATTTCTTTCTCTCTTTTTTTTTTTTACAACAAACTACAAGAATGATATAAAATAAAATAAATGTATAAATAAATAAATAAAAAATAATGACAACAATTATTAGAAAAGGGTTAGACCGAGCAATGTTATCGAATTGGGCTAGAGCAGCTGAGCGCGTGTCAAGTCGATTTCCATGATTTCCAAGTCATAGTGGCTTAATCAGGGTGTTTCTAACCAGTTTTTTAAGCGAGTGAGGTGGTTTTCATGGGCGACTTATTGGACAATAGGAGTTTAGTGGATTGCTACAGCCTATTTTGGCCATTGGCGGTGGTTTTATGCTTGGGCTTATAAAGATGGGTGGTCGAAGATGGATGAAGGAGAGGGTGTCGAGTTGGTTTGGCGTAGCTATTACTACTGCCATCTCAATGGTCCAATGTGCAAGGATGACAGTAGCATGGGCTCGATTCGGTTGCTCTCCAAGAGTGAAAGTAGGCTACAAATGTGTATAGCTGTTCATGTTTGCACGGGCTGCTATAGGTCGGTGGGACGCAAGCACGCAGCAGCCATTGGTTTTGGACGTGTGTGTTGTTGTCAACCGAGAGAGAGAAGTGCAAGCATTGGGAATGAATCAATGGGGGAGAGAATCATAAAGAGTGTAGTGGAGAGAGAAAGGGGATCTGTTGGAGAGAGAAAGGGGATCTCTTAGAGAGAAAGAGAGAAAGAGAGAGAGAGAGGATCAACTCGAGAGACTGAGAGTGAGAGAGAGTATAGGTTGGACAATAGTGGGTACCCTTTGCTTATGTACGTAAATGAATTTAAAAAAAATTCCCCTCCACTGTTTTTTTTTTTTTTTTTTTTGTGTTGTGTTTCACCCACCAACCCCCCACCCCCAATTGCTCAATTGTTTTTTTAAAATGGGAAAGTGATGGAAAAAAAAAAAGAAAAGGAAAGGGGAGAAAGGAAAAAAGGAAAGAAATTTTGTTGTTTGGACCAATCACAAAATGCTATGTGTCAATTTCAGATACGTAGCCTAGTGATGGCCTGACATATGGCTACGTACGAAACTTAAAAAAGACAGGAAAAAAAAATCCTCAATGCCTCTAATGAGAGTCGAACCCTTAATCTCCAGCTTAATCCTCAATGCACATATGAATCAGGTTAGTTTAGACTAAATTTAAATCTAAACCCAAGTCTAATAGCCTTTTATTCAAAGTCGAATTAAATTAAAAATCAACTCTATCCAAGGAACTTAAAAAATTATTATTTTCTACAATCCTTAATTTTTTAAAATTTTTCTTTAACTTTTCAAATTTCTTATATATTTTCCTAAATTTTTCCATTGTTTTGTATTTTTTCTAAATTTCTTCATTTTTTGGGGTTTTCTTTAATTTTCTATTTTTTGAACTTTTTTCTAATTTAGGACCCTATAACCTAATCTAAAAATAAAAAAGGAAGCAAAAATTAGGTGTCTAAATGATGGGAGTAAAGTAAGGACGACAGCTTTATACCTGAGAGATATGGCAATGATTTGGTGAAGAAGAAGGGAAAATGAGATTACCTTGTGGCTATACTTTGTAACAAAGCTTCAAGATCTATTATCTCGCCAAAATGTGAGAAAAGAAGCCAATATCAAACTAAAGCACCTCAAATAAAAGACCAATGTAAAGCAATATGTCCAAAAATTCTTAAAACTGATGTTGGACATACTGGATGCTCTTGTTATGTTCTTAGATGGTTTGAAACCATAAGCTAAGCTATAATTAGAGCGTCATAGGGTAGAGAATATCTTAAAAGCCATTACTATAGTAAAGGGCATAGTGGAAATGTAGAAGGAGGAATATTGACATTTCATGAGTAATGAAAGAGAAGAAGAGTAAGATGTCAAAGGTAAAAGATCTCTAAGCCCCCTAAAGAGAAGAAAAAGGATGATAGATAAGAGAAGGATACGACAACTTAAGCGTTATTTTTGTGATGGTCGGCATTATGCTCGAGATTATCGAAAAAAGGGAACTATTGGATCCTCTCCTCGCAAAGGGCGAGTTTGATGAAGACAATAAGGGTTAGGTTAGTACCATTTGTCTTCTACATGCCATGAAGTCTTAAGATACAAAGGAGAGGAAGAGATTAATGTATGTAGAGGCTAGAGTGGCTGGAAGGAAAGTAAATGCCATGATAGATGTAGGAGCCTCATACTTATTCATTTCAAGGGATGCTACCACTAAATTGGGATTGAAGGTTGAAAGGAGTAAAGCCCGAATTAAGACAGTTAACTCTAAGGAACTTCCAACTTATAGGATCACTAAGAATGTGGAATTCAACATCGGAGATTAGTGAAGAAGGAAAAGTATTGAAGTAGTCCCCATGGATGACTTTAAATTTATTATTGGCATTGACTTCTTAAATAGGAATAATGCCATTATTATTCCTCGATCTAATTGTATTTACTAGTTCAATCAGGGCTCTCAATGCATAATTCCAATAAGAAAGAAGACAAGACTAGTAACAAAGCTCATTACATCAACAAATCACAATGGAGGATGAAATAGAGAATGGAGTAGTGAGGAAAGGGAATAATTTGACTTTGGTGGGGGAGGATGAAGAAAGGATAAATGGTGAAATCCTACAAATTTTAAAGAGAACAAACTTAGAGGAGCAGGCCGAAGGTGTAACATCTAGTCATAAGCTTAGAAGGGGCGGGAAACTACATCGGACTAGAAGAAGAAAGGTTACCAAGTACCCTTATGATATAAGTGCATACGGTAAACCAAAGCTAAGAGTGGATCGATACATTGAGAAGAAGTCATGGCGAAGACATCATTGGATTGGGTGGGAGAAAATGTCACAAACAAATTCATTAAGGCTCTAAAGGTACACCCAGTAAGAGCCTAATGAGGTTGAATGAGACAAAGGAGGCTTAAAGAATACGTTCTTATGGCCCATTAGAAGAGAAAGGTCTAAGCCTAGACTTAAGGAAGATTATAGAAACTAAAAGGTTCTAAGAAGATTTTAGAAATATCTAGATTCAATATATCATAATAGGTACTATAGGTAGAAGTAATTCAATTGTAACCATTAGATAAAATAAATCTCGACCATCCATCATATAGGGCCATTTGTGTATGTAGGTGTCTCCCTTCTTTTGTATTGATCAAGACATTGAGTGGAATTCTTTTGGAACCTAGAGTTTCTGTCTACTTTCTTTCTCTAAAATCCTACGCATGTGATATTTTGGCTGAACTTAGCCTTCCTTAGTAGGATTGGGAGCGTTGAGTGTAGCATGAGAGCATCGGTTGGGATATACTTGTGACATGTTCTCACACTTCATTGTTTTGCATGTTTATATTTTCATTTTTAACTCTTTATAAACATGTATTTACTAGAAACTATTTTTTCTTTAATACTCATGGATTCACCCTGTTACTCTTCTTTTTGCTAAATGTACTGCAAAGTAGACCTAGGCGTGTGTTCTTAAAACCCCTTGTAATTTTAGGCCAATGAGTTGGTGTCTAAGTAAGGGCTGTCATGGTCACCACGCATTTGTGAATGTCTTCACTTCAGCCATTCGTAAAAAGAAGTGATGTTCTATCACCTTTTACCACAATTCAAATAACCTGCAACTATTTTGTCCTGTGTGGATTCACATGCATTTTCTTACCTAATTTGAAAAAAAAGATGGCATTATAATGAGTCCAGGAATGCCAGCACTAACTATTTTGTCCACCTCTCTCTTTGAAAATCCAAACCACATTGTGGGTTGCGATGTTTACACTAAAATTCTCCCTCTCTTACTCATAGACGTTGTTCTGTATTATGTCGTATATTATTTTGCTTTTTTTCTGTATTCAATATAGTATATGTTCTACTGTACCTCATATATATACTTATGATGCTATTTTCTTGATAATCGTTGTTTGCAGAACACGCCATTTCGAATACCGTACCAGAAACGTGTAAAAACAAACTAAAAGAGATTATTTCATTTGCCTTCCACCCAGTCAGACATATTTTGGTTGTTTCATTTGCCTATTATCTGTATAATGTTGTATTTATTTTGTTTACATTCTGTACTTTTTGTTCTCTATCTGATACACGATTTCAAATACCGTACTAAAACCGTGTGAAAACAGACCAAAACGATGAACCAAAAGAAATTAGAGCATGTGGGTTTAACTTTATCCTTATAATGTGCATGTTTTATACTACTTTCGAGCTAGACTCCCTCTCTGAACGATATCGGTACACGCGGTTTCTTTTTTCTTGGGTTTTGCCTTTGACTAAAACCGAAATAACGGTGGCATCAATAATAATAATTAAAAAGAAAGAATATTCTCCTTGTATTAGGATGTGTCCCACTGCAGCACTTCCTGTTATTATAGCAAGCTAGCTGGTAGCCAAACCCACTCAAACTTTAGTTTGTGGTGGGGTTTGCAAAAATTCCAAGGAATAAATTAAAGCCCTGATCTTATCACAAGGAAAAAACCAAGATTCCCAATCAGCAGTGTGTCTGGACAGGAGTAACTAGCTTCCTTCAGTGTCATTTACAGATCCTGATAGTACTATAAAAAACTAAAACCAACTGCTTTGAAACGAATCCGAGATGATGAGGAATAGGAGTAGGACTAGAATTAGGAGCATGTCATCCCCATTTCCTTCCATTTTCCTCATCTTTTTCACTCTTTCATGCCACACTTTTGCTTTTGCCCAACAGCAGCAGTGGCCCATCAAAACCATAGTAGTTTTGATGCTAGAGAACCGGTTTTTTGATCACATGATTGGATGGATGAAAAAGTCCATCAACCCCAACATTAACGGGTCACGGGGGATGAATGTAACCCATCCTCAACCAACACTTCAAACCCAACTACTATTTGCGTCACCGATGATGCTGAATTTGTGGATTTGGATCCCGGTCACTCCTTTGAAGATGTGGCCAAGCAGGTTTTCGGCTCTAGCACTACTCCCTCCATGTCTGGTTTTGTGGAGCAAGCACTCTCAATGTCAGAGAACTTGTCAGCTACTGTGATGAAGGGATTTAGACCTGAATCTGTCCCGATTTATGCTGCTCTCGTCGGAGAATTTGCTATTTTTGATAGATGGTTTTCTTCAATTCCTGGACCAACACAACCCAATAGGCTCTTTCTTTATTCTGCCACTTCTCATGGGGCAACAAGTCATGTGGTGAAGCAACTTATTGAAGGGTACCCACAAAAGACAATCTTTGATTCCCTTCACGAAAATGGATTGAACTTTGGAATATACTTCGAGAGCTTCCCTAGCACTCTATTCTACAGAAGTTTGAGGAAATTGAAGTTTGTATCCAAGTTCCACCGGTTTGATTTGAAGTTCAAGAGAGATGCCAAAGATGGGAAGTTGCCCAGTTTAACTGTGATTGAGACATTGAGAGCAAGTCCGCAATGGAATAAGACGCTTTTGATCATTACTTATGACGAGCATGGTGGTTTCTACGACCATGTCGACACTCCTTACGAGAATGTTCCTAACCCGGATGAGAATATTGGCCCTGCTCCATATTTTTTCAAGTTTGACCGGCTTGGAGTTCGTGTTCCAACCATTATGGTATCTCCCTGGATCAAGAAAGGAACTGGTAAGCTCAATTCCTAGTCCTACATCACACGAGGTCTATGGAAGATATCCTCACATGAGAATAGAATTTTGCTTGTCAGGTTTTTTTTTTCTTTTTTCTTTCTTTGTGTTTTTTTTTTCATTCGGTAACATTTGGCTTGTCAGTTATACACTATATTTGTGTTATATATAGGTGCTTGCACAGCTGTTAAAACACATATCTGCGTTTCCAAAATGCACTCGTCCCTCACTCATTATGTCCTGGACAAAACTGTCATGTTTGGTATTGCAGTGATTAGCAGACCTAGAGGACCGGCTTCGAACTCTGAATTTGAGCATTCTTCAATTCCTGCTACTATAAGGAAACTATTCAATTTGAACTCCAGCTTCCTGACCAGGAGAGATGCTTGGGCTGGCATGTTCGAGCAGGTTGTTAGTGAACTAAGATCCGCAAGAACTGATTGTCCAGGTAAATTTGTTGTTGCGTTTAATTATTCTACATTGTTTTTATTTGTGGCCAATTCAACATCATATCCTAAAGTGCAGAATTCCACCAATGTTGAGTTCTCGTTCAGTACGGATCATTTTCTTCTAATTGTAGAAGGAAAATCATGATAGTGTAGCGGACTTCAGTGTTGTTTTTCTTAAATTAACTGCAGAGAAATTGCCCAACGTGACTCCTCTAAGGACCTCGACTGCAAAGGAAGATAACAATTTATCTGAGTTTCAGAGAGAAATGGTCCAATTAGCAGCTTCACTCAATGGAGACCACTTCTTGAGCAACTTCCCCGATCATATGACAAAGACAATGAGCGTGAAGCAAGCTGACACTTACACAAAACTTGCTGTTTCAAGATTTCTTAGGGCAAGTAAAGAGGCCATCAAGTTGGGAGCAGATCAATCCGTCATCGTGGACATGCGATCCTCGCTCATCACAAGGTCCACTGTCCACAACTAGAATCTGTACCGATCGTGTAGCTCTACGGATCATGTAACTTATATACTTTTAAGGACATCCTCTATGGTTTCAAAGGAAATTCAAAAAAAAGACCATTCTTGCAAAATTCATCAACGATAATGCAATAAAAAACAATATTAAAGAGACCAACAAGCAGTCTATCCAGTTTTTTTAGTACTTTGAATGATCTTTTTCTTGAATCCTTTTACAGTTTAATTTGTATTAGAGAAGAAATTAAGTTTGCGAGAAGGATGTTTCTCTAAGAACAAATACATCGCTTTCCAGGTATTTCAAAGCAACTTGTAAATTGTTACCACCAATGACTTGCACTAAAGGGAGAGGGAAATGCTAATTCTGGGTTTGAGCAATATATGAAACACTGAAAATTTAAAGGATAGAATTCTTTTTATATAAATGTAGTTCCCAAAAGGCAAAGACAATCGCATTAAGAATAAATCCCTCAGGTGTATACTAGCATACCAGTAAAAGTAAGAGGAGAGAGCAAAATGTTGACCTCAATGGTTTGGTTGCCATCAAGAGATCATGTGGTCTGACAGAAGTTTCTCATTTCTTACTTCAAGTTTATCAAACAATCATTCTCCAGCAAGGGAGAGATTAAAAAAAAAAAAAAAAAAAAGGGAAAAATATCATCAGAATCACATAAGAATACGCCAGAAGTGCAGTTGCAGCTGGCAAATTTGATCTAACTGCCAATATTGCATTGACACTATGGTTAAGACATACAAGCAAGCATACAAGTTGCTCATCTATTGTCACGGGATTGGAGGATCACTGATTAAAAAAAGTGTACCTATCTGTTTTATAAAATAGCGAATTTGAGTGTAGATGTCGATCCGGCAAAGACTTCTATAATTTCATATTAAACTACTCAAATTACTAGTGATTCTCTATGTTCTTCCAATTATCCAACTTAACAATTAAAATCAATTAACTAATTAAAAATCATAACTATTAAACTAACCCTAACTAACAAAAACTAAAACAAAACAATACAAAATTAAAAAAAGGAAATTAAATTAATTAAGAGAACATAAATGTTAGTAAATCCATTATTTACTACTTAACCCTATGAAACTTTTAATCTCAATTACTTATTAGGTTATGGGAATTCCTAGTATAACTGGAATTGCTTCTGAAATTAACTTCTAGTCTTAAGTATACTCTACTTGGATCATATCCGTAATCAAGTATATTAAGATTGCATTAAACTCTTGAATTCTATTGTTAAGTTACTTTAATTCAGAGAAGTCAAATAATTAATTGCATAATTTATTTTAATTCCTTCTAATAACACCAGTCTGATTACAAAAGGATCTCATAATACATAAACTCAAACATTGAATTAATAACTCAAGTAAATATTAATTCAACATAATAAAGCATAGTACAATTAGATCACAATAGTAAAGATCATTCGTTTAATAAATAAAACAATGTTACTTAGGAAACTAGGGTTTAAAAGTGATTTACACAAAAAAAAAGATTAACTAAAACATAGAAATTAAAAAGAATAAGAGAGAGAAACAACCCCAGCCTCACTTTCTTTCCACTTGAGCCTAAACTCTTATTTGTAAGAATCAAAACTTAGGTTACGAAGAAGTTTGCAAAGATAAGAAATTCTTTTCTCAACATCATGTTCATGCCCCTAATTTTACGACCATAAACCCAGGAGTGATTCTTCTTTACACTCAAAACTAACAAATTCATAGACATAAGGATCATAACTAAGAAGTATAGGCACGATCTCAATTGTGATCTTCTTTAGATTCCAATTTTCAATAAAGTCTGTTGAGCCTGATTTTTCACCTTCTCAATGATTTTTCACCTTCTCGGTTCTTTTTAAATTAAGTCTTCCCTAAACCAATCAATACTAAACTTTTATCCATTTAGTATTGATCCTCGATTAAAGTTTAAAGAAAACCAATTCTTTTACATTTTGAAAGTACTTTGGAGTCGCCACCTGATCAAAGTTAGGAAAATGAGTTTAGTTATAACCAATTAGATAGATTAATTATAACTTAGCTACCATTCTATCGATTAAACCATTTTAGAAAATGGTTTTATGAAAACCAGATATCTAAATCTAGGGGCTAATTTATTAAACCCTAAATAGGTACTACTTTTTAACTTTTCAAATTTAACTTTACTTTTCAAATATACCCTTTATAATTTATAAACAACTAATTATATTATACATGACTAAATTAATTAACTTACACAAATATCTATAAAGATGGGAAAAAAATAAAAAATTTCATATTTTAAGTCACTTTTTATTGATATACGGATGCCTACGTACTCGCTATTTAGGATTAGACTTTCATAATTCATTCACCAAAAATATAACGGGTTAATTGATTTTAATTTTTGAAAAATAGTTAAATTTACGTTTTTACCCATTTGGATTTATTTGAAGAAATTTTCTAAAGGGTCCTAAATTGGATTTTAATTTAAAAACTCTAAAGTAACCCTAATTTGCAGATGGTGCAATTATTTTTATTTATTTTTGAAAGGTTGATTTTCTAAGTAATAAAAAAACTTTTAATTGTTTTTTATTTAATTATTATTATTTATTTAATATTTTATCTATTTCTATTATGCTTAAAATAAATAAATAAATAAATAAAAATAAACTATTCTTTTTTTTTCCTTTTTTCAGTTTTTCTCTTTTTCTTTTTTTTTTCTTTTTCTTTCTTCTCTTTTTTATTTATTTTCTTTTCTATAATTACAAGAATTGACAAGAACAAATAATAATAATCAAAATAAAATAAAAATATTAAAATTAAAAATAAATAAATAAATAAAAACTAAGACAAGGACTAGATTTACACTTGCAGTATAAGTCAGTCGGTTTGGGTATAGGTTAGCATCAAGTCATGGAGCAGTTCGAGTCGAATCTCTAGTGGGTTGCCTAGGTTCAAATCAGGTCACGCGCAACAAGTCAGAGAGGTGCTTTAGAGGACGTTTTGGTAGCCCAATCAATTAGGAAAGGGTTGTTTTAAGTGTTTCTAATTAGGTTTAGAGAGTACAGGAAAAGTGTCGTAGTGTATGGAGGTGGTTTGTGGTGTTCAAGCTAAAGTGGCAGAGGCGATGGTGTTTGCATGTGTGAATGCGACTATGTATAAGGACGTAGGGTGTAGTTGGTGTATGTGAGAATGGGATTTAAGGTCACCTCTATCTGTGTGTTTCTCTTCTTTTTTTTTTTAAATCCCCCCTTTATTTATGTTTTTGAAATGAATTCCCTCCTCATCCATGTGTATGCTGTGTTTTTTATAAAAAAAAAAAAAAGAGAGAATGAAAGCATAAGGAAAGGAAAGAAAAAAAAATGGGGGGAAAGAAAGTGTGTTGTCAAGGCCAATCGTAAAGTGCCACTTATCAAGGTTAGACACATAGCCCAATGAGGCATAAACATGTGACGATACGTGGAGTGTTAGAAAAAATAAAATAAAAGGTATTCTCTACCTTTGATGAGAATCGAACCCTTGACCTCCAAGCTAATCCCAAATGCAAGTCGACGAGCTTATCTATTAGGTTGTTGTTTTAGGCCTTGTCCATATGTGTAATTGAAATTATACATATGGACTCGATCAATTTAGGCTAGATTTAAATCTAAGCCTAGGTCTAACGGTCCTTTATTTAAGTTTGTTAAAAAACTATTCTATTTAAATAACTTAAAAAATTATTATTTTCTAAATTTCCTATTTTTTCAAATTTTTCTATTTTTTGTGACTTCTCAAATTTCTTTATATATTTTTCTAAATTTTTCCATTTTTTTTTTACATTTCTTTTTTTTTGTGCTTTTTCTTATTTTCCTATTTTTTTTTTGTATTTTCTTGAATTTCATATTTTAGGGTTTTCTTATTTTTCTAATTTTTTGTATTTTTCCTAATTTAGGACCCTTTAACATATTCTAAAAGTTTCGAAAAAATAAAAAATAAAGAGGAACAAAAATTAAGTGTCTATAACTGCCCTTCTTTATAGTAAAGTTTAAGAAAAACTTTGCTACAAAGATAAAATAGACACTATTTTTTCCCTAAGAGTGGATTTTATCTTAAGAAGCAAGCACTATAGCTAACTAGCTATCTTGCTATCTTAGGTCCAATCTACTGAAAATTTGGTGAGGAAAGGGGTAGTGCTTTAAGAGCTAGCCAAAGGACTAAAAGAAGAATTGAAGTTTGGTCATACTCTTATGAGTTAACAAATTGAGGCAAAACAAGCAAAGCGCTTCTTAAGCTAGTTAAAGCCTTAAAAAGAGTTAGAAAACTTAGTTATGCCCCAATGAGCTAACTAACCAAGGTAAGTAAAGCGTTTCTAGAGATGACTAAAACCCTAAATTAAATGAGGAAAATTTGGATATGCCCCTATGAGTTGAATAACCAAGGTAAGCAAAGCGCTTCTAAAGTTGGCTAAGACCCTAAATTAAATGAGAAGACTTGGTTATGCCCCAATGAGCTGACTAACCAAGGTGGGCAAAGCACTCCTTGAGTTGATCAAAACCTTAAATTGAGTGAGCAAACTTAGTTGTACCCTAACGAGCTGACTAATCAAGGTGAGTAAAGTGCTTCTAGAGTTGGCTAAGACCTTGAACTGAACGAGAGAACTTGGTTGTGCCCTAAGATAGGCAAACTAACTAAGATAGGCGAAGTGTTCCTAGGGCTAGCTAAAACCCTAAATTAAATGAGGAAACTTATTCGTACCCTAATGAGTTGACTAATTAAGATAAGCAAAGCACTCCTTGAACTAGCTAAAACCCTAAACTGGATGAGAAAACTTAGTAGTGCCCCAATAAGTTAACCAACCAAGGCGGGTGAAAACGATCCTAAAGCTAACTAAAACCCCGAACTAGATGAGAAAAATTGGTTGTGCTCAAATGAGCTGACTAACCAAGGTAGGCAAAGCACTCCTAAAGCTAGCTAAGACCCTAAATTGAATGAGGAAACTTGGTTATGTTCTAATGAGCTGACTAACCAAAGCAGGTAAAGTACTTCTAGAGATAGCTAAGACCCTAAACTGAATGAGGAAACTTGGTCGTACTCTAATAAGCTTATTAACCAAGGCGAGTAGAGTACTCCTAAAGCTAGTTAAAACCCTAAACTAAATGAGGAAACTTGGTCGTGCCCTAATGAGTTGACTAACCAAGGCGGGTGAAGCGCTTCTAAAGCTGGCTAAAACCCTAAACTAGATAAGAAAACTTGGTCGTACCCTATTGAGCTAACGAACCAAGGTAGGTAAAGCACTCCTAGAGCTGGCTAAAACCTTAAACTGAAACTTAATAGTACCCCACTGAGCTAACTAACCTAGGCGGAAGTGTCTCGCAAAGACTAGCAACCTTAGAATTGAATTAATTTGAAGAACTTGGTAGTGCTCCTTTAAGCTAACTATCTTAGGAGGAAGCGTCTTTCAGGGACTAGTAACCCTAAAATTAGATTGATCTAGAAAACCTAGTAATGCTCCTTTGAGCTAACCATCTTAGGTAGAAGCATCTCTCAATGACTTGTTTTTCACCCTCCCAGTTCTTTTTGTAAAATAAACCTTCTTTAAACCGATCAGTACTAAACCCTACTCATTTAATACCAATCTTCAACTAGGGTTTAAAGAAAACTGTTCCATTTTGTTTTGAAAACAACTTTAGAGTCGCCACCCGATTGGAGTCAGAAAAAACAATTAAGTTATAACCAATAACCAATTAAGTGGATTAATTATAACTTAGCTACTAATTTAACGATTAAAACTAATTTTACAAAACGGTTTTTGAAACCAGAAAATCTAGATCGGGGGGGTTAAGAATTGTAAACCCTTATGAGTACCATTGACTTTCCAAATTTAGAATTAAACTTAAAAATCATCTTTTAATTTTGAAAGACAAAACTTAATTATTGGTTACTCTAATTAAATATATAACATAATCTAAACTAAAGAGAGAGGGAAATTAGTTTTTTTTTTTTTTATTTTTATTATTGCCCTGTACGTACCTACATGCCTACTATTTTTATTATTCGAGATCAGACATACATAGTTCTTTTATAAAAACTTTAGTAAGTGGTTTAAATTTAATTTTTGAAAAAAAAGGTCGAATTTACGTTTTTACCCAATTCAATTTATTCAAAGAAATTCTCCTAAAAGGTCCTAATCAATGTTTTATTTTTTAGAAACTCTAAAATAGTCCTAATTTGGAAAAAGGTTCATTTATTTTTTAAAAAAAAAACTCAATTTTTCTAAGTGTCAAAATGATTTTTGTTTACTACCTATTTTTTTTATTTTTATTATATTATCTTATTTATTTTATACTTATTCTAACTATTTCTATTAAAATAAATAAATAAATAGATTACTTCCTTTTTTCTCTTTTTGTTTTTCTTCTTTTTTTTTTATGTTACAATGTACATAAATAAGCAAAATAAATAAATTAATAAATAAACAAAAGCCTATTGGAAAAGGATCGGACCAGACAACAAATAAGGCACATGGATCTTGGGTTCGATATTCGGGTCTAACTTCGGGTTAGCAAGTCAAGTTGGAGCTAGGATCAAGTCAGGCTTCTAATGGCTTTAACAACAGCGTCAGCAAAAGAAGGTTTGAGGTGTTTTAAGCAACAAATTGAGCAGAAAAAGGAAGATTCGTGTGTTTTAGATTAAGAATTGGGGGGAGGAGGGGGCTAGGTTCGATGCGTAAGCGTTTAGGGGTGTTTTGGAGGGTGGCGCAAAGTGGTACTCACGGTGAATGTTGAACAACTACCATGGGCGGCTGCTAAAGGTGAGTAGTTGGCTAAGTTGGGGGGGTTTGACATCGAAGATTGTTGTGATGGGTTTGGTTTGTGCTTAGGGTGGCGTTCGGTGATGGTATTTAGTGATGGTAGCCGTGGGTTAGGGTTTTCGATGGTAGAGTTTGGTTATGTAGTTAAGAGCTACAGTGAGGCATGGGGGTGGTCGGAATAGGGAGCTCATGCTATGGGTGACCTAACTAGGGTGGTAGTTCTACTTAAATTTGAGTAGAGATAGAGAATCGTAAGGAAAGAGAGAGATAATATGTTACTAGAGAGAGAGAGAGAGAGAGAGAGATTTAAAGACGAGAAAGTGTTTACGATCCTACAGCTCGTCTCCATTGTCCGTCAATGGTTATGGACATCCAATTTATACTAACCCAACATCAGTTAAGCATGGAAAGATTCAAAAATTGATTTGAATGTCATTGACGAACTTTGACTTGAGAAACTTTTTGGCTTTTTTGAATCCAATTTCATATGCGCATAATTGTGAATGAAGATAAGATTTTGAGCAAAATAGAAACCAAGCCATGCGTAGTTTGCAATTTTGCCATTAAATTGGTCAACAAGACACGTGGCACAGTGATGTCCTAGTACATAATAATGTACTAGTTAACAAAAAATAAAAAGGCTCCCTGCCTTTACCAAAATTCAAACCTAAGACCTACACTCAATACCCAAACTAAGTCCATGTATTTAACCAATAGGTTGTTGGCCTATGCCTTGTCCATATATGCAACTAAACTGCACATATGGACTTAGTCGACTTTGGCTAAATTTAAATCTAAGCACAAGTTCAACGAGCCAATTTTTAAATCTAATTAAAAAAAATAAAAATAAAAAATAAAAAATCTACCCTAATGAAATGTTATTTTCTAAAATCTTTTATTTTTTTCAACTTTTCTAATTTTTTTGTAATTTTTCAATTTTCTAAAATTTTAAATTTATTTATAAACTTTTTATTTTTTAGGATTTCTTTCTACACTTGCTATTTTTGGTAGTTTTCTTTAAAATTTGTCATTTTTGTGCTTTTTCTTTTTTTTTTTCTAAATTTCTAAATTTTTTGGTTTTTTTTTTAATTTTCTAAATTTTTTATTTTTCATAATTTAGGACCCATTGAGAAAAGAAAGAAAAATAATGAAAATTAAAATTAAGGGGGCAAAAATTAGGTGTCTACACTAACAACCCTAAAATTGGATCAATCTAGAAAACCTGGTAGTGCTACTTTAAGCTGACTAACTTAGGCGAGAGCGTCTTTCAAGGACTAGAAACTCTAAAATTGGATCGATCTGGAAAACCCGGTAGTGCTCCTTTGAGCTGATTATCATAGGTGTGAGTGATAACTAGGATTTTAAACATATTTCATGTGGTGATTTTATAGTATTTTCCGCACATTTTTTGTTTTCTTTGAAGAAATTGATACTTAATTGAGTAAATTTTGATTTCAAGGTTTGAACGCATTCTATGATCGAAAACGAAGAAAAGGAATCAAATTTCACTCAAATCAGAGTTCAAATAAAGAAGTTATGAAATTTTAAAGTTGTGCAGAAAATTTTGCCTTAGTGCAGAAAGTTACACGACCTGGGGACACGGTCATGTCTCAGGCCGTGTCTTGTGACGAAAATAGAATCTTTGTAATACACATATAAAAGGATATCTTAGGGTTTCAAAAGACATGAGAGACATTACAGAAACGGAGAGACACAAGAGAAGAGAAAGAGATTTAAGGAACAACATCAAGAAAGAGGGAAACAACATCAAGAAAGAGGGAAACAACATCGATTTCAAGATTAGAGAGATTGTTCATCAAATCAAGAGGGGTTTTTATGCTTTATTTTACGTTTTTGATGAAACTCGTTTTTAGATTCGTTATGATAGCTTAGAATTCAAGTATTTAGGATTATGGAACTTAAGGTTGCATGTAACCCTTGGATTGAATTATAATTTCAATTAAGTTTCTATCTTTTCTTGATTCAATTATGTTATTTAATTGTGGATTAATAATTCTAGAGTGTCAATATATGATATTATGCATGTTGATTGAGAAATTGCATGTGTAATTAGATCTAGGCATCATTGAAGAGAATTACATGAGTACTTAGAGATAAGATACATGTTTCTTCCGGAAAGTTGATTGTTTGCATGGGAATTCATTATACACTAATGCGATTCTAAATTAAATTACTAAGTGAAGAGATTCCGGTAAATAATTTAGAATTAGGGTTAATATGCTTGAGAAAGATATTAGCTTTAATTGTGAATCCCTCCGGTCAAGAATAATAGAAATTGAATTGGATATATTTTAAAAAGGTTACATGTTAAACATTAGGGAAAATAATTCCTAAATACATTATTACATACTTGAAGTCATTCGTAGTTTATCGCTCCCTAATTTGCGTAATTAAGTCTCATAAGTAGTTTAGTTGTTAATTTCAGCATTTTTAATTCATTCAATTTATCACAAGTTTCCGGTTAGATAATAAAGCTAAAGTTAATATTAGTACTCAAAATCTCTGAGGGATCGACTCGAACTCACATCCACTATATTAAAACTGATAGGTGCGCTTGCCTCATATCAGTGAGCGTCTCTCAAGGACTAACAACCCCAAAATTGGATTGATTTGAAAAACCTAGTAATACTACTTTAAGCTGACTATCCTAGGCGAGAGTGTCTCTCGGAGACTAACAACCCTAAAATTAGATCAATCTAGAAAACCCAGTAGTGTTCCTTCAAGCTGACTAACCTAGGTGAAATGGACATAGCACTCCTAGAGCTAACTAAGACCTTAAACTGAAACCTGATGAAGAGAGGCACCCTATGGACTCGCTAAGAGATAGTTAAAAGGAAGCATCCTATGGGCTCGCTAAGAGATAGTTGAAAGAAAGCGCCCAACGGGCTCACTAAGAGAAAGCTGATGAGGAGAAGTGCCCTATGGGCTCACTTGAGAGGATTTGATGAGAGAAAGTGCTCAACAGGCTCACTAAGAGAAATCTAATGAGGATATGTGCCCTATGGGCTTGCTTAAGTGGATTTGATGAGAGAACATACCCAACAAGCTTGCTAAGAGAAAGTTGATGAGGAGATGCACCCTATGGGCTCACTTGAAAGGATTTCATGAAAGAAAGCACCTAAAGGGCTAGCTAAGAGAAAGTTGATGAGGAGACATGCCTTGTAGGCTCACTAAAGACCTTATATAGAGTTGATGACAAAAGGGTTAAAAGTTGGCTAATAGCGCCCCCCCCCCCCCCCCCCAAAAAAAAAAAAAAAGATGAGACAATGCCCTAAAGGTTAACGGGATCCCTAAAATGAAAGACAGGATAGCGCTCTAAAGGCTAATTGAATCCCTAAGAAGAATAAAAGAGGAGTTAGTGCTCTAAGAGGTTACTAACACCTTAGGAAGACGGAACAATGCCTTAAAAGCCGGTTAGAACCCTAAAAAGAATAGGAAAGGGGACAATGCTCTAAGAGCTGGCTAAAACTATAAAAAGACAGGACAATGCCTTAAAGGCTGGCTAGAACCCTAAAAAGAATAGAAAAGGGGACAACACTCTAAGAGCTGGTCAGAACCCTAAAAAAGATAAGAAAGGGAACAATGCTCTAAGAACTGGCTAAAACCCTAGAAAGACAAACCCTAAAAAGAATAAAAGAGGGATCGGTGCTTTAAAAGCTTGCTAACACCTTAAGAAGACGGAATAACGCCCTAAAGGCCGGCTGGAATCCTAAAAAGAATAAAAGAGGTGTCAATGCTCTAAAAGCTAGCTAATACCCTAGAAAGATGGGACATCGCTCTAA
This sequence comes from Lumnitzera racemosa, assembly GCA_024138005.1. Classification (NCBI taxonomy): domain Eukaryota; kingdom Viridiplantae; phylum Streptophyta; class Magnoliopsida; order Myrtales; family Combretaceae; genus Lumnitzera; species Lumnitzera racemosa. The sequence continues at coordinate 113,531,726 of JAMXBC010000003.1, read as the reverse complement.
AGGCTAGCTAGTACCTAAAAAGAATAGGAAAGGGGATAGTGCTCTAAGAGCTAGCTAAAACCCTAGAAAGACGGGACAACGCCCTAAAGGCTGGCTAGATCCCTAAAAAGAATAAAAGAGGGATTAGTGCTTTGAAAGCTTTCTAATACCCTAGGAAGATGAAATAGTACCCTAAAGGCCAGCTAGAACCTTAAAAAGAATAAAGGAGAGGTTAATGCTGTAAGAGCTAGTTAACATAATCGAAAGATGGGACAGCGCCCTAAAAGCTAGCTAGAACCTTAAAAAGAATAGAAAAGGAGACAACGCTCTAAATGCTAGCTAGAATCCTAAAAAGAATAGAAAATGGAACAGTACTCTAAAAGCTGGCTTAAACCCTAAGAGGAAATTGATGAAGGATTGAAGAATTAAAAGAGGGAAAGCAACTAGTTTTAAAAGACTTCTTGACTTAGAAAAGTATTTACAGGAAGATTGTTAAAAAAACCATTTATGAAAAAGGAAATAGGGATAGGCTCCTTGATTTGAAAAAGAGTTAAGAAACTGTAACAAGAAAAAAAAAAAGATCTAAACCACAAAGGTTAATTTAAAAAATGACCACCTTAGAAAGGAAACGGATGACATAAATTGAAAGCTTAGCTACTCAAGCCGACATGAATTGGATAAGAATATTGTGATAATCCTTTACTTTCTCTCTCTTCTCTTTTTTCTTCATTTTTTTCCTTTTTTTTTTTAAATTTTTGCCAGCAGGTATGAATTCTTATTAAGAAACAATCTTATAACCACCCTTATCCTTAGTAATCATATGGAGTTTCTTGATGCCCTTGACCTTAGGGCTTTTGTGATTCAAGACATTCATTTCTTAAGAAAAAGGTAACCCAAGATTAGTTTAGTCAAAGGGGTCTTCCTTACTAATTCTCTATCTAGATTTCACTCTCCCAACTACAATTCCAAAAATTATAGTCCATTTTGCAAGTGATACGTCTTGATCAATCCGTTAGATCTTTTTTGGTTTAACCTTATGAATTGAGGCTTTTAATCCAAGGGTTTCAAAAAGGACTAATTAAGAGGCCTATTTTCAAAGAAATTTTTTATTTATACCGGGTGTACAAGTCATGAACCTTAAGGAAAAATTAGAAGTATGCTTGTCCTAGTTTCAAAAAATACTTTTTATTAAAGATAAATTATCTTTTAAGATTGGAAGAGCTTTTACTTGTGTAAGGGTGGTATTGTGAGTAAGGAGGCATTGTGTGATTTAGTATAAGTAAAGGAGTCTTCAAAGTGTCAAAGTGGATATGGAGATTTGGGTTTCCAGGCTTTGGAGCATGATTTAGGGCTTTATGTTTGTAAGGCTATATAGGTTTTGACTCTTGACCTTTTGGCTACCCCAATTGGGATATGAAATATTTCTTGGAGCTTTCATCTTATGCCCGGGCCTAATTCTTTAGCCTCTTTTCTTCTTCTTTTTTTTTTTTCTTAGTTGCTTTGCCCCATTATCTCTTACTATTCTCTATTTTCTTTTGGCCCCAAGAGTAATTGTTTACATTGTTGAGTTTTTTCTTTTAAACAACTGAAGGCCCTAAATCCATGGATTTCTAGTGTATAGGCTTGAGGTACTTGAAAAGGAAATTGGCTCTTCTTCATTTCAAAGAATAATAATTTATCAGAGATAAAAGTCATTTTTGAATTAATGTTACTTAAACAAGCATAAACCAATCTTACCCCCATTTTCTACTTAATGACCCTAACCTCCGAATTGTCCCTATTGTAGGGTGATTCTTAACAGGATTTAAATTTAAAAATTCTCTAAATAGGTCCAACAGGGTGAACAATAGATGATTATGTTTAAGATTTAGAAATGAATGCCTAACTTCACTTTAATCTACGTATCACATTTAAAGTACACCTCCTTTAAAGAAGGATTCCAAAGTATTATCACTACTATATCTCTCAACTCTTAAAGTGTTTCGAGGTTAGTATGTAAGATATAGTTTGTCTCTTCTCATCCTAAACTTTGCAAAAAGTAAGTTATTGGTTTCTTAAGGAGTTTGTTTTTTACTTACCCAAGATGAAGATTGGTTTTACCCCCCAGTTTCTCAAATCAAGCCCCAGTATTTGACTTTTGTTTTAGTACGATTCATTATTGAGCTTGGCTTTCTAAATAGATTACAGGCTTTAGCTTGGCTTAGTTATTTTTAGGGGTTAAGGATTGTGCTCAGGTCGACTGCCTCAATGGGCCATGGTTCATGTTTAGATTGGCTACTTAGCCTAGTGACTTATGTTTAGGTAAGTCAATTGGATGAGCCCAAGGTTGGTGTTTACATTGAATGCCTAGCCAAGCAGCTTGTATTTGGGTAGGTTACCTGAATAGGCGTAAGGTTAGTGTTGGCCAAGTAGCTTGTGTTTAGCTTAAATGGGCCAAAGGGTTCGTGTTGACTTCTTTAATAGATCGAAAGATTTGGTGTAGGTTAAAAGCCAAGTGTTTGAGCTAATCGCTTGAGTGAGCTAAAGGGCTCGTGTTTGTTAAATGGGTCAAGGGCTCATATTGGGGTTAACTAGGCCAAAAGGCTCGTATTTAGCTTCCTTAATAGGTCGAGGGACCTCGCGTAGTTTGCAAACCAAGTATTTGGGTTGCTTACTTAAGTGGGTCAAAGGCTTAAGCTTGTGTTAGTTCCTTAGGCCCATAAGGATTTATAACTGTCAACAACTTCTCTATTTTATTTTATTTTTTCTATTTTTCAATTTTTTTTTCTTTTAAGAGAGAGAAAGGTAAAGTTTGATTTTCAAAAAATAATTTACAAATAAGGATGGTGATTTTTTTTTTTTTGGTTTCTATTTACAAGTCTAAGGATTTTATTTACATTTCTTTAAATGAGAATGAATGGTGGTTAGATAAATGTTTATTGAAAGATTATTTATAAAGACAGGAAAGTTAAAGAATAGAGAACAATGAACTAAAGAGAGCATTGTTATTGTTATTTTGAAAGAGATCAAAATACAGAAACAAAGGCAAGGAACCTAACATTTATTCAGGAAATTGATGTTTATTCTAGGTTCTAAATTGGAAAAAAACCCTACATTAAGTCCTGTATATGGGCCTTAAGATCCTCTATCATCTCATAAGTATCCTTAATGACCTATGAAAAAAGGGACCTTAAGGCCCAATTGTGAGCCTCATAGCACTCAAGCTTTTTCTTTAACTAAGCAATTTCATCTCTCAGCACCTGCTCGCGAATCCTAAAGGTGTCCAGTGGCTTCTTGTTCGCCTGATCATTTGTTTGGTTCACTGCCATCCTAAGACTACACATTTTATGGACAAGAATTAGTCATTAATATAATAAACGAAAAAAAAATGGAAATATGTGGATGTTAGGGTTGTTTGCATTAATACATTATTCCTTAAGTTGTAACCCTACTATAATTTTTAAAAAATTAATTGCATTAAAACTCTTGAACGATTAGTAGGGTTGCAATTTCTTAAGGGTAGTGTATTAACTCAAGCTTGAAGGGGGGTATATACAATTAAGATGGGTTCTAAAAGGTCCTTAAACTCTGTAACCTCACTTGTTTTTAAAAAACACTTTCATTGATCACATGAGCTTAAGTAGGGTGACCTAATCGACCTCAAACGGTGGCTACACTACTATACTCGAAACTTACACAATGGCCCCCCCTCCTCAGATCCTAAGATAGCCTAAGTCTAATAGCATCTACCCTGTATCTTTGATGCAACAAATGAACCCCTCATGCCCCGGTGTATGCTATTTGCAAAATAAATATGCTAATTAAAACAAATATATACACAAAGTCAATAACAAATAAACAAATGAATATATAAATAAACAAATAACTAAACAACTTGAGTATTTTGAAAGCGATTTTAATTTCAAACTATTTTCAAGTGGCTAACCCTCTTAACGGTCTCTAGTAGAGTTGCCAAGCTATCGAGCTTAGTTTTTTACCCACCCGGTTATTTTTGAATTAGGTCTTCTCCAAACTGATCAATACTAAATAAATCGATCAATACTAAACGAGTTAAAGAAAAATCCATTTAGTACTGATCTTTGACTAGGGTTTAAAGAAATTTTTATTTTTATTTTTTACATTTTAAAAGTACTTTAAAGTAGTCATCTAATCGGAGTCAGGAAAATGAGTTAAATTATAACCAATTGGATGGATTGGTTATAACTTAGTTACTGGTTTATTGATTAAACCATTTTAGAAAACGGTTTTTTGAAAATCAGAGATTTAGATCTAAGAGCTAATTTATCAAATCCTAAACAAGTATCACTTTTTGACTTTCTGAATTTAACTTTGTTTCTCAAATATACCCTTTTTAATTTCTAAACAACGAATTATATTTTACATGACTAAATTAATTAACTTACACAAATATCTACAAAGATGGTAAAAAAAATAAAAATTTCCATATTTTAAGTCGCCCCCGTATTAACATATGAGTGCCTATGTACCTACTATTTTGGATTAGACTTCCGTAGTTCGTTCACCAAAAACATAGCAGGTTGATTGATTTTAATTTTTGAAAAGTAGCCGGGTTTACGTTTTTACCCATTTATCATTATTTGAAGAAATTTCCTAAAGAATCATAAATTAGATTTTAATTTTGAAAACTCTAAAGTAGTCCTAATTTAGAGATGGTCCAATTATTTTTATTTATTTTTGAAAAGTTAATTTTCTAAGTGATAAAAACGATTTTCATTATTTTTATTCCATTATTATTATTCATTTAATATTTGATCTATTTTGATTATGCTTAAAATAAATAAATAAATAAACTAAGCTATTCTTTTTTTCCTTTTTTAGGTTTTTCTCTTTTTCTTTTTTTTTCTTTCTTCTTTTTTTTATTTTCTTTTTTACAATTACAAGAATTAACAAGAACAAATACTAATAATAATAAAATAAAATAAAAAAGATTAAAATTACAAAAAAAATATATAAATAAAAACTAGGATAAGGCCGAATTTACACTTCTAGTAAGGGTTAGTCGATTCGGGCATGAGTCAGCATCAGGTCATGGAGCAGTTCAAGTTAGAGCTCCAATAGGTCGCCTACGATTTAGGTCGAGTCATGCGTAGTAGGTTGGAGAGGTGCTTTAGAGGGCATTTTGGTAGCCTAATTGGCCAAAAAAGGGTGGTTTTGTGTGTTTCTAATTGGGTTTGGGGGGTATAGGAAAAGTGTCGTAGTGTATGGAGGTGGTTTGTAGTATTCAGGTTAGAGTGGCGACGGTAGTAGTGTTTGTGTGAGTAAATGTGACTATATGTGGGGACATAAAGTGTAGTTAGTGTGTGTGACAATGAGATCTGAGGGAAAGGGGTGCTTTGTGTATAGTGTTTTCTTGTTGAATGCAGTAAAGTGGAGTTGTGTGTTCAACATATGTTTATACTATGTACGTCGTAGATGTAAGGGTTGTCGAGGAGTGAGGGCCGAGTGGCATAGATCAGTTGTATATGTGTGTTAAGCAATAGTATGTATGATGTACATGAGTGTTCTAATCGTAGAGATTGAGCTACAGTGGGTGTATGTTGTGTTCTAAGGTGTTCGGTTAGAAAGAGAGTCGACTGGGTACAAGAGACAGATTGAGATCAGCATGTATGTATAGGTTCAACCAAGAGCGACTATATGTATACAAAGGTCGTCAGGGAGTTAGGGTCGAGAGGGTGGCCATACGTGGATGATTCAATGTGTGCATGGCAAGAAAGTTAGCCATATAAGGGAGTTGGCATCGGTGGTGCGGTAAATGGTCAAGAGAGATAGGTTGAGGGAGAGAGAGAGAGGGTCTTGTCATGTCTTTATAGGTTCGATGTTCGTGAGTGAAAGTGGTATGCGTGGGTGCAAGTTCGGTGGATGAGAGGGTGAGAGAGAGAGGATGAGAATCTCTTTTTTAAGTAGACCCCCTGTGCACCCTTCCCCCCTCCCCTCCCCTCGATGTGTGCTATGTGTATTTTTTCAATTGAGGGAGAAAGAGAGTTAAGAGAGAGCAAGTGTCAGTAGGGGGAAGAGTAGATCTCACCTTTATCTATGTTTTTCTCTTCTCTTTTTTTTTTTTTTAAGTCCCCCCTTTGTTTATGTTTTTAAAGTGAATTCCTTCCTCCTCTATGTGTATGCTGTATTTTTTATAAAAAGAAAAAAGAAAGAGAAGGAAAGAACAAGGAAAGGAGAGAAAAAAATGGGGGGGAAAGAAAGTGTGTTGTCAAGGCTAATCATAAAGTGCCACGTGTCACAGTAAGACATGTCGCCCAATGAGGCTTTAACATGTGACGATGCGTGGAGTATAAGGAAAAATATAATAAAAGGCATTCTCTACCTTTGATGAGAATCGAACCTTTGATCTCTAAACTAATCCTAAATGTAAGTCTACGAACATATCCATTAAGCCGTTGCACTATACCTTATCCATATGTGCAATTAAATTACACATATGAACTAAGACAGCTTGGGCTATATTTAAATCTAAGCTTAGGTTTAACGGTCCTTTATTTAAGTTTATTAAAAACCTATTCTATTTAAATTACCTAAAAAATTATTATTTTCTAAATTCCCTATTTTTTTCAAATTTTTCTATTTTTTGTGACTTCTCAAATTTCTTTATATATTTTTCTAAATTTTTCCTTTTTTGTATTTTTTTTCTAAAATTTCTTATTTTTTGCCATTTTTCCTATTTTCCTATTTTTTTGTATTTCCTAAATTTCATATTTCAGGCTTTTCTTATTTTTCTATTTTTTTGTATTTTTCCTAATTTAGAACCCTTTAACCTATTCTAAAAATTTCGAAAAAATAAAAAAACAAGAGGGGCAAAAATTAGGTGTCTTTAAAGTCTTACTTCCATGTTAATATCATCAAATCTACTCTTCTTTAATGCTTCAAAACATTTTTCATGTGATGAGTGTTATTATTAACTCCTCCTAAGTGTCTATATAGTGCTCAGTTATCTTTTGCCTTCTCATTTTTATCGGTATTCTAAAGGCGAGCCAAACTTTTCTTCTTGTTTAACCCACGACTATGTTAAGTATTGATATTAGCTATTGAGTATGGCTTAATAGCCCAAAACCTAAGACCAAATTGATTTGGAGCTACCTCCTTAGATGAGGCCTATGCATGAAACTAGTCTACATGTAACCAATACCTGGATGGTTGACTAACAGCCTAATTGGGACCATTAGGACCCTTGCCAATCCTAGTTACTCCAAGACTAAACCAGGACCTATGAGCTATGAGCTACACCAACCACAAAGCTAGCATGGTAATAAGCCCTGAATGAGTGTACAATATCCAAGACATAACTCACCATGGAGCTACTCCTTCCTCATTTGGACAACACTCACATCACATTAATGTGATGTAACAACTAGCAACTCATATCATATTAGCTAGCATAGTCTAATCATATGGAACCACACAATAGTAAGAAGGATGAGACAATCATGAACTCAACAGCAATCATTTCCTCTGCCAACATTAAGAAGTCTTATCAACTCTCTCGAATTTCGGGGCCATACAATAAAAGGTATATTCTATTTTCCTTTGTATCCTTAAAAAGTAAGTTAACTATCTAAGTTAAAAACATAAGGAACCATACACTTGTAGGCTCTGTCTATTGAGCTCAAGCTCCTTTCTCCCTCTTACTAACTTAAATATTGGCGTGACCATATCAAACACCCCCTTTCTATCTTACATGAAGTTCCTTTGACCACCTATGTAACCGAATAAGGCCTATTCTACCTTAGGAGGCTCATAAACTCTACTAGTAAAATATTTATGGCAATAGCTATCACTCTCATCGAGAGTGCCCTTTTGGCTTTGTCATATGCCCCTTTATATTTGGGAGCTCGATTATCTAACTAGTTTTGGATTGCTATCATCAGGAGAACATCATCAACTTTCGACCAATTTAATCATTGGAGGTCAAACTTACCTTTAAAGGATACTTAATACACAAACAAATCATCTTACTAATGTCACTCACTATTGTTATAAGCTCGAGTTGAATACTTTCACTTACCTTCCAACTCATAGACCATGATATTCATCCCCATCTAAATTCACAACACCCTCATCATGAGCCAATCACCTTGCCACTATCCATAGATCATCAACTTTCACTTATACTATACCAAAAATGAATTTTGATTTAAGATCTATAAATTTTATTTATTCGTTACAAAGAATTATTGAAATGGGTATTACCTTTGAATTACTTGATCTAAAATCTTTCATACATGGAAAAAGGTATCACTTACTAGAAATTAAAGAGAAGGAGGGGAGAGTGTGACTCTTTTGTACTAAGGAGGGGTAGTAGTGACTTAATAAGAGAAAGTAAAGGGAAAACAAACTCCTTTTGAAGATATTGAGATCTTGCAAAAAAAATTCATATGAATCAACTCCTTAGACTTGTCATACGAATTTGAGCTAGAGGATTATAAGGACTAACACCAAGCATCTAACTGTGCCAAGCCGCTAAGTTAGCTGACCTGAAGAGGCTCTAGATAACTATAAACATTTGAGCTCCAACTTAAACCGAATCAGGACTACTCAATTCCCAGACCTTTTGCTCAACTCACTAACCTCTAAGCAAAATTCTCCAACTACCGAGCTACCCAAACACTTACTTGAACTGAGCCAACCATGCTATAGGCCTCCAATCACCATCTAACAAGTATCTTTTGGCACAACATTCCAAAAGAATTCTTTCCTTTCCCATATAGAATATCAATTTTCACTTTTACCCTTTTAATATGTTTTAGGAATCTTTTCCCACATTATCTATTTTGTATTTTCCTTTATTCTTGTAACCCTAATTGAGGTCATATAAAAACCTCACTTCTTTGTACATGGACAAGTTACTTCATTATTAAATTACAAACTTTCTTTACCAAGTAACCTACATGTTCTCGATTATCCTTAGATCTTATCTAACTCTTTTAGCAAATGTTAGTAGTGGGTAAACCTAGTTCGACATTTGTATGTCATATAAAGTATTTGAATAAGAGTAAGTAGAATTAGTTAGTGTGTCTTATTTAGCTAGTAGCTACTTAGATTTGTTAAACCTCCTTTTGTTTTCTTTTTCATTCTTGTTTATTATAGTGCTCCCTCATGTATATGACCTCAAAGACACACTCAGCTTCTTTAGTATCAAAGCACAGTTCTAAGAGGGTATGTGTAAAGTATAATGGAGTTTTGTTCATATTGCTTTTAGTAGCTATTGTGTTCTTTAGTAACTACTGCAGTGTACTCGTGTAGAGTTGTATTTAAGCATGTTTTGAAGTAGTAAGCTGAGAAGTCGTAGTTACTTAAGGTAAGTGTAGTGTTCTTATTACTTTGTTTCTCTATTATGAAAACAAAGCAAGGTCCATTTCAGTATTACATTGTGTTGTATTGGGAGTTGAAGTAGTCTAAACATGATAAAGAGATCTTAGGTAGTGCATAGAAGGTTGTGTTGAGAATTATATTATCCAAATTGTCAAAAAGAATTTTACTAGGTTAGATTCCAGTATTTATGAAGTTTTTAGTGATCAAGACAATAACACTCTTGTTAGCAATGGTCAACATGATAATAATACCCTAAGATCTATCGATGATAAACTTGATGACTGACTAACCTTGTTGAGAGTCTTATCATAGCTATGCAAGGCAATAGGCAACAAGCACAAGGTAATGCCTAACTAAGACCAAATGGAGAATGTGCAAGAACGAATATATAACCTTCTTAGCCAAGCTAATCTCCTAGCTCAACCTCACTAAGTTGGAGGAGTAGTAAACCGACCTACTTGATAGAGACTTAAGTTAGAGAAAATCAAGGAAGATGAAGAGACTGATGAAGAGGAAAGAGAATATTATGAAGCCAAAGGGCGAAGGCACTAAGCTCCTCTAGTACAATGTTAAAATCCAAATTCTGACCTTTACTGGTAGTGGTAATGCAGATGAATACCTAGAGTGAAAGTCTAACTTACTACACTTGAATTTTTTGGATATACCATCATATGGTGGAAGAATCTGAATGAGGTTAGAGTGAGAGATGGCATACAAGGTGTACGGATTTAGGAAGAGATAAAGATATTGTTAAGAGGATGATTTGTACCTAAAACCTATTTGTATGATACATTCCCTAAGTTGCAAGAGCTTCACTAAGGGAGCCGATCTATTGATAAATATGTCAAAAAGTTCTGGATGTTAATGATCTAAGTAAATGTGGACAAGCCTAAAGCTTATACAATGTGAAGATTTATTTCTGGGCTCAAATATAAGATTCACAACATTTTAGAAGTATAGAGATTCTATACCCTTGAGGAGGCCATTAATATAATGTAGAGAGTTGAAAAACAGAGGAGAAATAACTCGATTAAACCTAGTATGAGCTCTTTTCAAATGCTTATTCCATGCCGACCAACCCATGCCGAGTAGAGAAGACCCTTTTGAGCAAAAGAGAAACCTGATTGGCTAAGTTGATGATAAGCCAACCTCATAGACATACAAAAAGGGGGCAGGCCTTACGATAGAAGACGAGTGAGGTGAAGTGCTTTAAATGCTTATGTTATGGATACGTAGCTATCGAGTGTCCTAATTAATGTGCTATGGTACTCTGAGGTGATATAGTGAATAGCATTGATGAGAGCGAGCTTGATGAGGAAAGAAGTGATGGAAGAGCCGAAGCCAAAGAGGAAGAAGAGACTTATATCTATGCCTACCGAAGAGAAGTAATGGTAATAGTATTAAGATGCATACTGAGATCCTTAATGAGCTCCAAAGAAAATTAAAGAGAATTTATTCTATACCAAGTGTAACAACAAGGGTTAACTATGCACAATTATAATAGATGGAGAGAGTTGCACCAATGTTATTGCTTAAACCTTTATACAGAGGTTAGGTTTGTTGACCTCTAAGCATCTCTAACCTTAAAAGCTACACTAGCTACATGACAAGGGTGCTATGCACATTATAGATCAATTAGTTGTACCGTTCTGTATTAGAAACGTGTATATGGACAAAGTGATATGTAATGTCATCCCTATAGGAGCTTAACACTTATTATTAGAGAGACCTTAGTTGTTCGACCAACATATTAATCATAATGGATACAAGAACTTATGCCTTTATGAAGGGCGAAAAGAAGATTGTGTTGCAACCTATGATACCAAGCCAGGTGAACAAGATACATAATCGGCTCACTCAAGCTGGCAAGAAAGCATTGGTGATGAGTTAGAGAGAGCTTCGAGCTTTTGAGAAGGTTAACGATCCTATATTCTTGTTGGTAAGGAGACTATTGGAATTCATGAATTTGGAAAATATAGTTGAAGAGGTTTGGAAGTTGATATAAGAGTTTTCCAACCTATTTCTAGAAGAGCTACTTAAAAGACTATGCCTAATTTGAGGCATTGGACACTACATTGACTTATAGATAAGCTATCAAGCTAAAGAGCCTAGTAGACAAGATAATAAAGTAAGGTTATGAGAGAGGGAGCATGAGCTCTTATGTCGTGCCAACTTTACTCATCCTAAAAAAGGATGGTTCGTGGTGCATGTCCATCGATAGTCTAGCTATCAATTGCATTATTGTTAAGTATAGCTATCCCATATCAAGGCTCGATGACATGTTATATGAGTTATATAATGCTCAAATATTTTTGAAGATTAATTTGCAAAGTGGCTACCATCAAATTCGCATGAGACCTAGTAACGAATGAAAGATTGCATTTAAGGCGAGGCATAATCTCTACAAATAGCTAGTTATGACATTTGGACTTACTAATGCACTGAGTACATTTATGAAGCTCATGAACCATATGATGCACCTTTTGATCGAATGATGTGTAGTCATGTATTTTAATGACATATTGGTGTACAATGTAGACTTAGTCAACCATTTACAACATCTTCGAGCTATGTTTGATATTCTATGGGTTAAGAGACTATATAGGAACTTGAAGAAGTGTACTTTTTGGTAAGGTAAAGTTGTCTTCCTTAGTTCTATAGTGTTAATAGATGAAATTCAAGTTGATGAGGAGAAAATTTAAGCTATCTTAGAGTGATTGATGCCAAGGAGCATTACTAAAGTACAAAGCTTTCATAGCCTAACTTTTTTCTATAGAAGGCTTATTATGAACTTCAGTACCATTGCTGTTGCAATGCCTCATAAGGGAGTCTGGTAGTTTTTCCTAAAATCTTCATATCACCTATACATCCATGATATGAAAATCGCCTTACAAATCAAAGGTTGTAAGACTCTAACTAGTAAGTTTCTAAGGATAGTTATTTATATAAGTAATTTAGGTAACTCAATAATCTACAGTCCACCAAGACCACAGAGAGTTAAAATCACTTACCAAATAATAAGATGGGATAACTAAACTTCAACAACATCACAAGTTACTAAATATCATAAAGATCTAGCTTAACTAATACAATCTACTAAAGTAATCTTATTCGTTTAATCCAAATATTTAATAAACACTCTACACTCTGATCTTCGCCTATTTCTAGCTTTTGGTTACCTACAAAAAGGAACTATCAAGGGGTAAGCATATCACAACTCAGTAAGTTTATCTCTTACCATAATCATTCAAGCAAGTTATCAATCATTATTAACAAATATACAGTTTAGCTACATACAAAATGAATGCATACACAGTGAATGCAAGCAACACATCCATGAGGCTCCAAAACCATGGAAGGTATAGATTTACGTCATCTACATGTCGATTATCTCTCGTACTTAACCTACGAGGCACCTCATCTTACTTGTATGAAGTTGTTTGTGGATACCGTCCCAATAGACGGAACTCAATTATTACCCTAGTCGAGAATACCATACTAATCAATTAGATAAATCCTATCTAAGGTTATCCACTATTAACAATCAATACAATGCCACAAGATCACTATCAACAAATCCATATAATGCCCTACGCGTTAAACAATGCAAGTCCCAACTCAAGCTATTCGCTATCAATTAACTGAAAATGGTTATTAACTGAAAATGGTTACTAACTTCACCTTAACAAGTAAAATCTTACAAGAGACAACTATGAGTACTCACTAAGTTGATAAATCTTTCTTTGAATCATAAGGTATTTCAAAAATGCATTTTAGCAAATTTTTTAGAAAACTTAGCACAATTATAGACATCACAGTCCGCAATTAATGGATCATAAACATGCAACAAGTATATTGGTTATTTTAGCCAAATATTTAAACTTAGCAATTTGATAAGGCGATCACACAAATGTTAGCATATAAAACAACTACTCACTCAACAGAAAACCAAAGGCTAGCAATAGAATATTAAGTAATTATCAAACACAAGTAAATAGCAATTCATCAAAATTCCCTCACCTAGCTTACTTACTTACTTGTCTTAACCTTTGGGGTTTCAAATTAGAAATTAAGCTACCTAAAACATAATAATAATGTATATGTAAGTATTTGGAAGAAGGTTTCTTTAAGAAACTAAAAGTCTACATAATTACTGAAGCTCACCCTAGTTCTTAAGTAAAATTAAAACTTGTTTTTGCTCGAACTTCCTCATTTTAATAAGTTCCCTTTTTGTGTTCTTATAGCCATTTTCATACGATTTTGAATGTACTTTTGCATAGAGGAATCCATTTTAGGAGTTAGGACCTACAACCATAATTTTAAATAGGGATCATATTCGAATTTTACATGTTTCCCTTTCAACTTAGTTGATTTTCTAGTTTAGTTAAGTGTCTTAAGTGTATAAGGCCTCATTCTAGTCATTTATCAATATTAATCAAGTTCTTATATTATCATTGGGCCTAAAATATTCAAGTTTTATTTAAATTTCTAATTATGGGCTTCCTTTTATTATACTTAGCACTTTAAGTTTCAACTTACAAAGATATGGGCTTTCTTTTGAGCTTAAGGCTATTTTAAGTTAGTGGACTAATTTTATTTATTATTGAGCATTTATCACATTATCCTAAGGTCGTTAATTTAGTTAGACCATTTTAAGTTGGGTCAAAACCCATTTCTTATGACTTAATGGTTTGTTTAAGCTTTTTAAGCAACTATATGTCTTAACTCTTATCTAAGCCTATCATAGGCTTCTTAGAACGCTTGATGAGCTTCGCGGACCTTTTATTTAGAACTCAAATAATTGTTATAACAGCTAATCAAGTAGTTTCCAAGTGGGCTTATGATTTATTTTTGGGGCCCTTTGACTTATCTTAAGTCCATATTGCATCATAAGGTCCTAAACTTGTTTCTAACCTATCCTAACAGGCCAAATAACTTATTGAACCTACTAAATGGCCTATTTAACATTTAATTTCAGATTAGGTCACATTATTCTCAATAAGCCTAAGTTCACCTCTTGTCATTTTAAGCCTTAAACCAATTCTTTTAATTAGTTATAAGCTCTATTTACACTTAGGCTTTTTAAGGCTCCTCAAATTATTTAGTAATTTTAATAAGCTCTTTTAATTAAGTTTCATTTATCTAATATATCTGCTGGTCATAAGTGATTAAGTGAGCTGAAGGCTTAGCTTGTGGGCCTTTTAGTTAAATTTGGGCCTAGTTCATATCCTAGGACCCATATCTTAACTCTGTCTTAACTAATGGGCCTAATAGTTTACTAAAATGATAAAATGACCCATTTTATCTTGAGTTCCAGATCTGATATCAATGGTTCATTGGGTTTCAAATGGATTTTTCTAAACCTAATGTCCATTGTAGGCCTAAGTACTCACTATAGACCTTGTTTAGCCTCTTATCTTGTAAGATTAAGTCCTAAATCATAATTCTATTTCATTAATCATGTGACCAACCCATTGATAAACATTTTACAACGTGTTATTCAATATGTTTGAGGTGGTTTAGATGATATGTTTGAGTTTTCTAGACATCATGTACTTAACTTGTTAAAACATGCACAAATTACCACTAAAATGCACCTAAAACATTTTTCTACAAAAATAAATATGAGAAAACAAAAATATAGTGGGGATATACATACATGTGTTTCAGCCCTAGTATGGAAATGAGATATGATGATGATTCTTCTATTTTTCTTCAAGTTATCATCTTAATGCAACTTATGTGCTTCCAAAATTACATCTAACATGGTTACTACACTAAAAATCTAAGAAAATGCACAAGTATGGGCATGACAACATGGTAAAAAAAAAAAGTGGCATTTTAATAATTTTTTTCTTAGTTTTAAGCTTAGGAACTATCCTCATAAACTCAAACGAGAAAGAAAGTTGAAAAGCTGGAAGTTTACCTTAGTGGAAATTCAAAGGGTCTCATTTCACTTCATTTTTGGCAAACAAAACAAACTCCTTTAGTAAGGATGTTTGTTGGTAAGAAAGGGGGATGGAAGAGGATTCAAGTGCAAATGGTTTTATGTTATTTAGAGGTGGTGGTAAGGAGTTATGGCTTGGGGCGTTCCAATGCACAACCAATCCAAGAAGCTTATTCTTATTTCCTTCCTTCTTGCTTTTCTTTTGTTTTAGATTATGTGTTTATAAAGTGTTTCTAGGGTTTTTTCTACAGAAGGAGATGGAGTAAAAATGTAGATGGAGAGGTAAAAAAAAGGGTTTGATTATGAGTGGGTATGGTGGGAACCAAATCTCTTCCATTCTTGGTTGTATTGTATAAGCACAAGTGGGGACCAATTTTTTTTCTATGATTTTTGTCAATTGAGGCAATTGTTTGTTTACTAAATGTGAGTAGTCCCTTGTTTTCCCAATTAATTATCTTATCATACATAGTTAATTATGATTGTCATTAGCTAATTATGATGCATGAATGCATATAGATAATCATAATGTAATTTAAGCTCACAACTCTAATTACTAATGTAGATGACCATAGTTAAACATAGTTTAGGGTTTTTCATATTTAATTAAGTTAATCAAGCCTATCGTATCATTTTATCCAATTAATTTAGAGTTTCCAAGGGTTGGAACCAATCATCGCTAATCGATTACAATTTTAGAAGGCAAATTGGTGTTGTTCCAATAATTTAGCGAATTATTAGTAATTACTTAATGATTTGGCTAAATATCAAGCCTATTGTATCATTTAAGCTTTATTTTGGAGAAAATGTATCATTTGAGGTAAATTAGTAATCATATTAATTTATTACCTTAATTAACTTAATTTGATTGATCATTATCATTTGTAGATATATCTTACTATTGATTATCGAGTTTATGCGATTTACATAATTCAAGTTAAATATTTTAATTTAAAGTTTTCATTGCATTTAAAGTGTAATATAAGGTTTTACAACTCCAGGTTTTGGGGTTTAGAGTTTTTATTCCATTTGGATTTTTAATTTATGGTCATGCGTAATTACATTTAGAGTCTTTGTATGCAATTAGGGTTTTTCGAACTTTATCTCTAGGATTTTTTTAGTTCTTTTTTAAGTTTTCGATTTAAAATTTTATCAGTTTTAATTTCTTCAATTAATTAAGCCCAGGAAATATCATTGGTTCTTCGAATTCGATTCTAAGTCTAAAACATATACAACTACGTCATTGACTAAGCTCAGTAAGAAGAGCAAAGGATCCCATTAGAATGACTGAGCTGAGTAGAACTTAAGGAAAATTAAGGAAAAACTTACCATTACTCTTGGTTTAGCCTTACTTGACTTCGAAAACCATTCAAACTAAAGTGTAATGCGTTGGGTATTGATATTAGTGCCATATTGATGCAAAAGCACTAACTTGTTGCTTATCACAGTGAGAAGCCTAATAGTACTGCATTGAATTATTCCGTATATGAGAAAAAGTTATATTCTCTTTTTAGAGCTCTTACTATATGGCAACATTATCTACTACCTCGAGAGTTTGTTATTTATATAGACCATGAGTCCTTGAAGCATCTGTAGAGTTAGAACAAATTTTCAAAGAGGTAAGCAAAATGGTTAGAGTTTATGAAAAGCTTTTCTTACATGATCAAGCATAAGAAGGGTAGTGCTAATGTAGCCGCTAACGCTCTATCACGTCGACATATCTTACTAACTACCTTTGAAACCAAGTCGTTGGGATTTTCCCTTATTACTGAGCAATGTGTCAAGACCTACACTTCCATCCTATTCTTAAGAAGTGTCGAGAAGGAGTTGTTGTTAGAATTTACTATCTGAAGGATGGGTATTTGTTCAAAGAGAAGAGACTGTGCATGCCGAGCTATTCCACACATAAGCTATCAGTTAAGGAAGATTATAGTGGAGGATTATCTAGCCATTTTAAAGAGACCAAAACAACCAATCTATTGAGGAAGAACTTCTATTAGCCTAATTTGACTAAGGATATTCATAAAGTCGTCAGTGGTTGTGAAGTATATAAAAGAGTGAAAGGAAGGAAGGAGTGGTATGGAGGATATATGCCCTTACCAATGTCAGCTTCACCTTGGGACTCAACATAGACTTTGTTCTAGGGTTACCCTAGACATTAGAGGGACCCATGATAAGTTCAAATATATTACCAGATGTATTGGACTAAAGTTCTCCAACCCTGACTTCGGAGGGCGTAAATCTGAGTTCAATGCAACACCTAGGCAACTACATGTATTTGTTTGACATATTGATTTCTCATATATTCATATGTTTTCTTAAATTGATTGATAACTTGCTTGCTTGACATGGTTAAAGATTCTTGCTAAGTAGCTAACTTACTTCCTCATAGATTTTTGTTGCAGATACAAGATATTTTTGCCATCCTATGAAAAGGTATGCTTAAGGTGGGATTACTAGGCAGTTGGACACTCTTAAGAGAGTTTCCTTAATTTTTATTTTTATTTTTTTTAGTGTTGAGAGAGCTACTATTTGTATCACTATGTTATAAGACTCTCATACTTGTTAACTTTTGTCTCTGTCTTTTGATAGCTAATATTACAAAGGACTTTAAGCACCAGAAGACTAAAGTCCTTTGATAATATTAGACTTAGGTTGTATAAAGCTTTCTATATTTTTTAGTTATAAAACTTTTGCTATTAATTGTATGCTTAATGCCTAATTAACTTAATTTGATTGGAAGGATGGCCTGGAAATAGGGAAGCCTAGTGTTTTGTATAAAGACAACTAAACAGTAAAGGAGTCAATCCTTAATCTTCATACAACACACGATGATCTACCATGGATAGGGTATCATTTCGGGTACGACAGGTTAAGTAGTATTAGAGTATGAAAAATATTCTAGAGTAAATAAAACTTGACCTTAAACTTTAAGGTAGCCTACTTAGTGAGGAAAAAAGGGTACCTAGGCTCAATAACGACTATAAAATCTATTTAAAAAAAAAACTAATGCATTTTAAATTGAATTGTATTTATTGAACTAAAGATCTACGATTCAGGTCAAAGATGAATAGGTGACCTTTAGAATCCACCCCAACAAGAACTTAGTAGATTACAAGCACCAATTGACAATCCAATGCAAAGATATGGCTTTCATAGGACTAACCCAAAACTTAGACAACATGTTGGACCCTTGGCAAAATAGATAAGATGCCCATTAGATGCTAAGACGTGCTTTGTATACTGTACTCACCCCAGGTGATAAATCCCCTAAGTAGAGTTAATGTATATGCTAGAGCATGAAGAAAGGAAAGAGATTCGTCCCACCAGAGCTTTTGTAGTTTTGGTAAAGCCTTGACCTCTACCACTAAGGTTCTAGCACACAAGGCTCTTAGGATGGGGTTTGGTTTTAGCAATAAACTAAAGAATAGACTACTTACGAGTTGTAGCATAGGACCATGTGAAGAGCTTGCTTATTATACACTAACCTCATTTAGTTACGATGCAGCAAATGGCCAAACCCGAAATTGGCACGTGCCTTGATGAGATGAACATTTAAGGGGATGCCCCAGAGGCAGATTTATCCAACTATAAGGATGCTCCTTATGTCTTGGGAAGCTGTTCTTGTAAGTTATGTTGCAATAGGAACTTGAGTGGAAGATCTTCCTCTTCGGCTTAGTAGTTATCTTATATTATTTTGAATGTTGGTTTCTAATAATTTGAAGAACTATGTTCTTTAATCCTACTTTGTAATATTATTTAGCAAGACTCAGGTCCTAATGTTATGTAGCAATATCAACCATATATGTATGTACCTATTAAGAACCCTTAGACTATAATTGTAAACCTTAAAGAGATTATATATGTAATTTATTCAAGACTATTGTGTAGAATTTTGTTAGCATGTTTGGAAATTGTTTGAATGCATTAAGTTTTGTTAATCATATTTGGAAACTTATGTGATCTCCCGTCATAACAAGTGGAGGGGTAGACCCCCAATGAATAAAGCCCGAACGAATCTACCTAAAAGACCAAATGTGCCTAAAGATCGGACAACGAGATATTAGAGGCGATTTGCACCACTAATAAGTTAATACAAGCCTTTTTATAGCATAAGCCAGCACCACCTCCTACCCTGGTTCTAGTACCTATTATGGCTCAAGAGGTCTTACTAATTTAGCCACCAACTCTATTAATCATCCCAATTGCCATGATGCCACTTGGCCCTCTGAAGCATCGATAGTATTAGACTATACTGCCAAAATTCATAAGAAGTAATAGGTACTTCGAACGTGCACTAAATCAACCTACCTAAGCCAAAGATTGGCTTAACCATATTGAATTATCCTTTCAGGCCTTTGAGATGCCATATCACTTACGCCTTGCCTATGGCACCTATATGTTGAATATGAGGGCATGCACTTGGAGGTAGTCTAAGCAAAGGAGTACTAGAGGCCCTATTAATTAGGAGAAGTTCTAATAAGAATTTATAGCAAACTACTTTCTAAGAAGATTGAGATTAAAGTGTAGTGATGATTTGTTTGACTTAGTGAAAGGGGATCGCTCAATAAAGCAAAATGAGTTAAAGTTCAATAAGCTGCTTCAATTTGCCATACCTAAATGTCAAAACAATGACTGGTTAAAGATGTAGGTGTTTTTTAGAGGCTCTGACATAGACATGAGGAAGAGACTTAGAGTTTGAACCTAGAAGTTTTACAAAGATGTTAGAGAAAGCAAGGGTCCTAGAGAATGCCAAGATGCAAAGTGAAGAAATAAGAAGAAGATGAGCTAGTGTGTACAGAGGAAGGGTATAAGAAGGGCTACATAACAATAGTGAGGGCCTGAACAAATTCAAGACAATTTTGAAACCTTGAAAAGTGATTTAGAAGAAGACTATAGGAACCGCATTGAAGTGTTAGAGATGGATCTCACTAAGTATGAAATTGCCCTAAGAAAAACTCCACCATTTGTTTTAAATATCATAAAGTGGGGCACTTCTCTACATCTTGCCTACAACAACATATAGCTACCCCAATCATGAAAATTTGTCAAGGCATAAGAAAGGTAATTAGAGGTTCTGATGTAAGAAACACACATCTTAAGGTAGTGAATACAGTATAGGTGTACAACCTTGAAGGAGATTAGGGATATGATGATTACTTTGGGGCATAAGAAGACATCTATGAGGAAGTTGAAGATCCCTCAAGCATTAAGCTTATTTTAGGTATGTATTTGTTCCTTCTTTTAAGTGTTTATATGAATGATATTTTAAGTTAATCGATATAAAGAACTAAAAAGGAAATGAAACCATAAAAGCTTCTACTATCCGTTAAGAAAAAACTAATATAAAGACTTGAGGTTGTGACAAGTGATATTAACACAAAAGGGTACCCTGTATATACCTTGTTCGATACTATAGCGGCCTACTCCTTTGTATCTCCAAATGTAGTTAAATGAACTAGGTTATCAATGGTAGGTGCTAAAGTGAGTTTCAAGGTAAAGACTCCAATAGGAAGTGTAGTATTAACAAGAGAAGTTGTACATGAATGCCCATTGAAGATACAAAGGTTTAATAATATGATGGAAATGATTGTAAGTGATTTGAGCAAGTATGCGACCATATTGGGAATAAATTGGATGTCAATAACTAAAGCCAACATTAATTGTAAGGGGTAAAGAGTAACTTTTGAAGCGTCTGATGGGAGGTCAGCTAAGTTCCAAGGTGAACCATCAATTGGTAATGGACATCAGTTGGGTAAAGTCCTTAGTGTGGAGATAGAAACAACTAATATATGAGAGATTTGATTGTTAAAAGAGTTTACAAACGTATTTCCAAATGAACTACTAGGGTTTCCACCAAAGAAGGAAGTGGATTTTGCTATTGATTTGTTATTAGGAATAAAGCTATTTTCCAAAGCCCCCCTACAGGATGGCTCCAGTCAAATTAAGCAAATTAAAGAAGCAATTGCAAGATTTATTGGATCAAGGATTCATAAGACTTAGCATCTGTCACATCCCAACTTAACATAGAAGGCACCATAATATAGGAATACATGTTGAAAACTTAACTCAACTTGCTCATTCATAAAAAAAAAAAAAAACTTTGTTCACATGATAAAAGGGTTGCGATATTGGAGTTTAGCTAGACATTTTGTTGAAATTTATATGTACAATTCATTATTTACATCAAAATATGAACAATCCTTTTCTTTTGACATCTTCAAAATAATAGAATTCCCGACCTAGTACAGGTTCCATCCAAAAATCGCTGACTTCGACTTACGCTCTTAATATACATCCCCCTTAGTGCTAGGCCCTTGACAATGACGTTAACCTGATGATAAAACATTTTATCCCCTCGACCACTAAAACTAAGTGAAAGTGGATAATAAACAATACAATATAGGCAATATCACAATTGAAACATTTCAATCATGATCAATAGATTCAAATCCATACATACATTAGCCCAACTAAGCTTTTATTACTAGCAATGCAACATGCTATGCTCATGCAAGCGGCATACATCGATACCAATATTCTATGCCCTCCAATATCTTCATCTGGTTAGTCAATGTAGCTAGGTATCTAGATACAACATCTAGGAACCTGGGGTAATAAGGAGTTGCCTAGGAATAGGACCTCTAACTTTGTTTTACAAACTTTAGACTACATATTGTAGTTCACCAAATCAAAAAGGCAAAAAGGCCAAATTAGACTACATACTGTAGTCTACCAAATTTGATGATTAAAATAGTTAAGATGCTTGGATGTAAATCTATATGCTTCTAAAAAATGAGTTCATAAAGCCATGTTTTTCCATGATCATTAGAAGCCTCATTTTAAAAATTATGACCCACAAGTCCCTTTATGCCATGATATGCAATAACCATTCAAGTAAATCATTTAACACAATCAATCTTTCAATTTTATTCAACCTAGTGATCTAATTCTAGTTTTCAAACTCTCCCTAACAAAATTCCAGTATCTCACTTAGGGTTCACTTAAGTAAACACCTAGAAGATTAAGTTACCCATCACTAAACTTTCCTAATCAGCACAATCATTTGTAAGCACAAATCAACACCCATCTAGTGCAACATAACAGTATAACCAAGATATAGCTACCATAATTGAAGATCACCACATCATCATCATTTACCATAGTAGTATATCAGTCCAACCCAAAATACAGTCATATCCAATTAATACAGCATTAAACAGCACACAATATTATAAATAGCAATATATCTACTCCAAGCATGGGTTAGATTTACTTACCTAAACTTAGTAATAGTAAAACCTAAACTTTGCCATGTAGTCCTTCCTTTCTTTATCACACTTATGAAAATATAAACACAATTTTCAAATTAACTATATGTCAAATCCAAACTTTTATAAGCTTTCATTGCTACATTTTTAAACTTCATTTAACTGTATCTTATTCATTCCTTATCCAATTTTAGCAAACTTTTTATCTTCAGGATCGTTATTTCAAGTACTATTAAGATATCTTAAGAATTAAGACTAATCAATATGGTTAAAAGCTCGAAAATTCCCTTTCTCACTACTAACTTAATCATATGCTGTCATAACTTTATAATTAACCTGAATGAGCTTTGGTTCTAAATTAGAAGTCCTAAAAATCCTACTTTCCAAACTTGACCAGCAATCCTTAATATACCCCAAAGTGTTCATTTTACATAAATTTGACAAATATTTTAATAGTATAATTACTATATTACATATTAAGCTAATATATAAGTTTATACTTGGAAAACACACAATAAATTGTATACAAGCCTAATTAATTTCACAAAAAATTCTATAGAATCAAAAAAATACATAGTTTAATTATTGACTATCAATTGCATGAACTAGTTATTATCAATTTTTATAAAAATAGCGATTTTAGCTCGAAATTAAGGGAAATTGGGGAAAATAAACAAATTTATGTATGATATAAAAAATAAGTGTTCCAAATATCATTATAAATCTCCAAAAGTCATAATACATGTGGCTTATATATTGATTTTATCAAAAACTAATTAATTCAATAAAACAACAAAATTATCAATTTTATCCAAAATAATTACAATAAATAGTAAACTTGTTTATTTTCAAAAATTCTTGTTACTTCAATTAAATGCATATATTAATTATATTAAACAAAAAAATTAAGCTTGAAATAACGTCATTTAATATTTCTAAAAATTAGTTTAATTTTCATCCAAATAAGGCGTTTTCTTAAGGACCCTATATTTTCAATCATTATTTAACTAAAATAAAATTATTACATTAATTT
This sequence comes from Lumnitzera racemosa, assembly GCA_024138005.1. Classification (NCBI taxonomy): domain Eukaryota; kingdom Viridiplantae; phylum Streptophyta; class Magnoliopsida; order Myrtales; family Combretaceae; genus Lumnitzera; species Lumnitzera racemosa. Next base: position 113,508,157 of record JAMXBC010000003.1, on the reverse strand, counting down.
ATACCTAAAATAACCTCAAAAAGCTAAATTTCATAATTAAGTAACATCATTTTCTATTTTAAAAAAATTAAATAAGTTACAGGCGGAATTTTGGTTCACTTGAACCAACCACCTTCGACTACCCTCTGGCCATCCAACCTTGTCGAAACACCTCTCCCTGTAACCCTTTCTTAGACCATAAATGACCACCACTCCATAACTCCTACAACCCTTTAAACCGATTTAGACTAGATCCATGCTTTGTTTTTGTTCTATTTTTCTTTTTTTTTCTAAATTTCTTGAGCAATTTTCATATGTTTTCATATTTCCATAATGTTGTTTTTGATATGTTCATACCATATTTATAATTTTCAAATGGATTAGATTTATTAAAAATTAGACATGTGGTATACACATGTTATTTTTTTAGTTTTTTCCAAGATTGAGGTGTCAATTTCTTATTAATTTGATGATGACTCATGTTTTCCAACTTATCTCATACTATTACCTAGGTTTGATGGCTCATCTTCTTCTTATTTCAAAATATATATGTATTTAATACATATAATGCATATTTTAAGTCAATACATGTATATTATATATAATTTAACTTCATTTATTATTTTGAAAGTTAATTAACTTATCTTTAATATCTTACTATATTTAAAAGCTCAAATTTTATGTTTTCAACAATTATTAGCTTTATCGATAAACTGACATTTTTCTTAAATTAATCTTTTTATATAACATATTTTAATAAATTGACTTTACTATAATTACTTTATCTAAACTTTATAGCCTTACTATGAAGTTTGAAATAAAACGGATAACATAACCCGGCACTCTAAATTTAGAGACTCGGATCTTAAGGTTATCATATTGGCTCAAGACCTTAGGGTATTACAGTGTATCTCCTGAGGGTGCATCGGCATTGTTCATTAAGAAGGACAATTCATGAAGACTTTGCATAAACTACCAAGAGTTGAATGAGGTGACTATCAAGAACAAATATCCTCTACCTTAGATTGATGATTTATTTGATTACTTAAAAGGGGCTAGTATGTTTTCTAGGACTGATATACGATTTGGTTACCATCAAATGAGGACTAAGTAAGAGGATGTGCCAAAAACAGCTTTTCGAACCTGGTATGGATACCATAAGTTCTCGGTAATGCCATCTAGGTTAACTAATACTCTTGTGGCATCCATGGACTTAATGAATAAGGTGTTCCGACCCTTACTAGATAATTATGTGATTATTTTCAAAAATGACATTTCAGTGTACTCAACTACACCTAAGCAACATGAGGAGCACTTAAGAGTAGTACTACAAACTCTATAAGAGCACAAGCTTTATAATAAGTTATCAAAATGCGATTTTTGGTTAAGGAAATTTTCTTTTCTAAGGCATGTCATCTTAGGAGAAGGAATCCCGGTTAACCCAAAAAGATCAAAGCCATAGTTAAGTGGAAAAGGCTAGAAATAGTTACCAAGGTAAGAAGTTTCCTTGGTTTGGCAAGGTACTTGCTCTCGCCTCTTTCTTGATGTTCTCCTTAAGTCTCTTTCTCTTCTCTTGTGTCTCTTCGTTTCTGTAATGTCTCTCTTGTCTTTTGAAACCCTAAGATATCCTTTTATATGTGTATTACAAAGATTCTATTTTCGTCACTAAACACGGCTTGGGACATGACCGTGTCCTCGGGTTGTGTAACTTTCTGCACTAGACAAAATTTTCTATACAACTTCAAAATTTCATAACTTCTTCATTTGAACTCCGATTTGAGTGAAATTTGATTCCTTTTTTTCGTTTTCGATCCTGGAATGCGTTCAAACCTAGAAATCAAAATTTTACTCAATTAAGTATCAATTTCTTTAAAAAAAACAAAAAATGTGAGGAAAATACTATAAAATCATCCTATGAAATATGTTTAAAATTCAAGTTATCAAATTTCCCTACACTTGAGCATTTGCTTGTCCTCAAGCAAATAAATCAAAACAAAACTTTCAGGACAAGAAACGCTAAACGAAATTTATCACTATTTAGGAAACCGGTGAACGAATACACTTGACCTGAAGAAAAGTAAGAAAATCATTCTCAACTAATTTGCAATAATAAAGTCAACCAATTTCATCTAATCATATTCGAATGCTCCAACAATACTTAATACTAGAGTTCACTAGTTAATTTATGAAAATCAAAGTTTACCCAAGACATTTAACTAAGGATTCTTAAACTAAAAATTGGATTTAACATCCCACTAACCGAGAAAGAGTCATAAAAATTTTGTCCATTTGACTAAAGTGTATACAATTCTCTCTTCCATCTCACCAAGCACCATAATCTAAAACAAACACATTTTACATCCACTCATCATCTGATCATCCCCCTAGTTCATGCTTTTGTTGAAAGGTCTTTTTAAATTTACCTTATTTAAGCACAATTGTGTTAATAGCGGGAAAGAATCTCGCTCTTCTGATGGATCAAGATCGATCCATACCAACTTATTCCTTATATTGATAGCGGGAAAGAACCTTGCTCTTCTAACAGACCAAGGCCAATCCATATCATTTTTTTTTTTCATTTGAATTGGCATTGAGACTCAATCTCGCTCTTTTGACGGACCAAGACGAATCCTTACCAATTTTTTCTATTCTTATACTTGTTATTACTTTTGACCTCTAATCATTGTGATTTTTCAGGGGTTTCTCAAAAGAAGAATTTCATTTGTTTGTTTGCTAAAAATTATAGGACTCTTAGAAATTTCTAAGAGAAGGGTATACATAAAAGTAAATTTAAAAATAACCATGACTAACTCTCAACTAGTGATGTTGCTCCAATCTCAAATCCTAAAGTCCAAAGCTAAATAACTCGTAACTTTGCCTTCCACAAATTTGACTAATCAATTCTAGTAAAGTATCATAAGATCAATAATAATCAAGATGAAACAGTTAATTTGGCTTAATACCAGTTAATCACCTATTGCAAGTTAACTTAAAAATTAATTGGGTCAAATGTGAATAATTGGTCTCCTAAACAGTAATAAATTCATATATATCCCTTCTCCGCACTTAATAATGTACATTGTCCCCAATTGTACGACTTAGAAACCACAATAGCAAGATATCAAACAAGAAAAAAAAAAACATCATAGGAAAAAAGGAAATACATGTATTGAAAAAGAAAGTAATACTTCCCTGCCTTGAAGCACAAGATATTCTAGTGGAGAAAGAGTGGCTAGTAGCTTGATAATAGTGCCCTCATGATTACAACATGATGTAACAGATGTGGACCTCCTTCAAACAATCTACTTTTCATGATTTTCCATTGACGACCTGAGAAGAAACATTGAATCGGGTTGGATTTGATGAAGAAATGTGTTGATGAAAAGTAAATCGTGAGGAGAAGAAGAAGAGAAGAGAAAAGAAATATGTGTTGATGTGTAGAGGTGTGTGAGAGAGTGTGTTTAATTTAAATAAAACGGGCGTGTGCAAAAATCGTGTAAGTTTGGGTCGACACGAGCTAAGACACGACCGTGTCCCTTGCCCATGTAACAATCTGTGTGAGTCGTATGGAGTCTGGTCGGACACGGGCTTGGACACGACCGTGTCCTATGCCCGTGTAACTCTCTGTTTGTAGGTGGGATTCTGGGCGCACATAGGCTGGGACACGACCGTGTCCCATGCCCTTATAACTTTCTGTTTGCTCGGAGTATAACTGGGCACACACGGGCTGGGACACGACCGTGTCCTTTACCCGTGTAAATTTTTTTTTAAAGCCTAAATTTATGAATTTTAAAAAGAAAAGAAACTTAAAGAAATAAAAGTACTTAAATTAGAAAAATAAGACAAAGAAAACTAAAGAAAAAAATGAAAATAAAAAGAAAAGCCTATGACTAAAATTGAAACAAATAAAAAAACAAAGCAAAGTTAGATAAAAGAAAAATAAAATGAAATAAACTTAAAGAACTAAAGTGTAAGCAAAGTTAAACATGGGTTGCCTCCCAAGAAGCGCTTTAGTTAACGTCGATAGCTCGACGGGATACTTCTTGTAATTCATGATTCTTCATCTAGGTGGAAATAGAACTCCTCCTGTACCTCGTTTTCGAACTCTCCATACAAGTGTAGATTTACCCTTCGGCCATCGATCTTACCAGTTCCAATTCATTGATGCATAACTTCTATAGTTTCTCTTATTATCATGCCACTTATCAAATTCATGTAGCCTAAACTTCTTTGTTTTGTTTGCTTTTAGCTTAGATGCGGTTATCATTGGGAGTTTTGAACTTTTCACCGCAAAGACATGTTCCAAATGATTTCTTGACAGTTTCGGTTCCAAAATCGGTGCCTTCTCTTTGAAAGATTTTAACCTAAGATCCTTTGGCTTGTGGAGTGGATCAATCCCCTTCTTGTCCACAATGGATTCATGAACTTCTATTTGAGCTGCCACTTCTGCACAATTGGGGTTAATCACCAAATTTTCATCTCCCTTTTGCAAGAAATAGCTTGAGGAATCTTTGGTAAGAGTTTCCTGCACACATGTAGATATAACGACATTAGTGGCATTAATATTGTGACTTATGTCTTTTGAGTCAAGAAATTTGTTCGTTGCCTCTAGAGTTTTAAAAACTATTTCATCATCCCTGACTCGTAATATCAACTTATGCTCACTAACATCAAAAACAGCCTTAGCAGTGGCTAGGAAGGGTCGACCTAAAATGATTGGCACCTCAATATCTTCATCTATATCAAGTATAACAAAATCCATGTGAAAGATGAATTTGTCTACTTGCACTAAAACATCCTCTATTATGCCTCTAGGGTATGTAATAGACCTATCGGCTAATTGAAGGCTCATGCGCGTTAATTTAGGTTCTCCTAACCTTAGCTTTTTGAACAATTTATACAGCATCAAATTTATACCGACTCCTAAGTCTGCCAAAGCATTATCTACCAACAAATTGCCAAGCATACAAGGAATAGTGAAACTCCCTGGATCATTTAATTTTTGTGGCAGCTTTTTTTTGAGAAGTGCCGAGCATTCCTCGTTCAATGTAACGGTTGTAAGCTCCTCCAACTTCCTCTTGTTCAATAGAAGATCTTTTAGAAATTTCGCATACTTTAGCATCTGCAAGATGACATCAACAAGAGGTAAGTTAATGTGTAATTGTTTGAAAACATCAAGCAATTTGCCGAATTCCTTATTCTGATCAGTGTAACTTTGCTTGAGGCACTGCGGGTAAGGGATGGGAGGCTTGTACTCCTTCACTTTCGGTGATTCCATACTTTCTTTTTATTTTAGTGGCTTTGCATCTTCCTTACGGTTGACTTCCACTTCTTTCTCAACTACTTCCCCACCATCCTTCTTCTTCACTTACAGTTTTCTATCACTTCTCAAGGTTACAGCATTAACATGTTCCCTAGGATTGACCACGGTATTCCCTAGGATTGACCTCGGTATTCCCTAGGAGTGTCCCTTATTGCCTCTCAGAGATCATTTCTGCAAATTGACCAATTTGATTCTCAAGATTACAATTGAAAGCCTCTTGATTTCTCAACGATGATTCACTGTTGGATAAGCGAGCTTCATTGCCTTGAATATATTTTGTGAGAAGTTCTTCTACATTGGGCTTCTTTTCTTGAGGAAGAGAGGTAGGAATGGTCTTTGAAATCCAGGTGGGCCAAAGTTGATCTTCTGCTGGCCTTGGTTTTAGTTTCCCCATGAGAAATTGGGGTGATTCCTCCATCCTGGATTGTAAGTGTTGTTGTAGGGGTTATTTTGTTGCTTAGGTGGATTTCCTAGATAATCCGCCTGTTCCAGTTGTTCTTGTACTCCATACCCCTGCATACCAAAATTACTTACATCCGATTGCACTTGTTGAGGGCCAATTGAGAGTGCATCAATCTTTTTACTTAATAAGTCCACCTTGGCTGCCAAAGCAGTGGTCAAGTCCACATCATAAATTCCCATAGCCTTTTGTTTGGCTCTAGTGCTTTCCCACTGATAATTGTTCATCGCTATTCCTTCAATCAGGTTTTGTGCTTGCTCAAGTGTCTTTGTATTCAAAGTACCTCCTGCGGATGCATCAATCATCTATCTCGTAGATAAATTAAGACTATTATAGAAGGTCTGAATCTGCATCCATAATGAAAGGCCATGATGTAGGCACCTCCTGAGCAAGTCCTTGAATCGCTCCCAAGTATCATATAGAGTCTCCGCTTCCAATTGAGCAAAACAAGAAATATTATTCCGAAGTTTAGTGGTCTTTGTAGGTGGGAAATACTTCTCCAAAAATTTCTCTACCAATTCATTCCAAGTTGTGATTGAATTTCGTGGTGGAGAGTTCAACCACTGTTTTGCTCTACCCCTCAAGGAGAAAGGGAATAGCCGCAATCGGATGGCATCATCTGTGGCTTCGTTGATTTTAAAAGTATCACAAATCTCTAGAAAGCTAGAGATGTGGGCATTGGGATCTTCATCTTAGAGACCGTCAAACTAAACATATTGTTTCACCATTTGTATAATGTTAGGTGCAATTTGGAAGTTTTTAGCTGCGACGGTTGGCCTTGTGATGCTAGAGTCAGCTCCAATAAGTGTAGGCCTTGAATAATTGGGCATGGTCCAATTTGCTTCATTCCCGTTGTTAGCCATGTGTAGTGGATCTTCCTGCTCGATGAATTGAGTGTTGGTCTCTTCACCTTCTTCCTTAATTTCAACGATTGACTCGTCGTCAATAGTCGCCACAATTTTTCTAGGTCGTGATTTCAAATTTTGAAGGGCAATTCTCTCAATTTCAGGATCAAGTTCTACCAAATCTTCCGGGTTACTTCAAGTCATGCACTGCAAGGGTAAGAAATATAGAATCAATTGCAGCTCTAGCTAATGAAAATAAACAATGAAAACAAAAGAAAAAAAATGGTTAAAGTAATAAAGCAACTAGTGTTCTTAATATCGAAAATCCCCGGCAACGGCGCCAAAAACTTGATGTCAGGCAAGTGCACCTATCAGTTTTAATATAGCGGATGTGAGTCCGAGTTGATCCCTCAGAGACTTCGAGTACTAATATTAACCTTAGCTTTATTATCTAACCGGAAAATTATGAAAGTTGAATTAATTAAAAATACTGAAATTAACAACTAAACTACTTATGAGACTTAATTACGCAAATTAGGAATCAATAAACTACGAACGACTTTAAGTATGCAATAATGTATTTAGGAATTATTTCCCCTAGTGTTTAACATATAACCTTTTTAAAATATATTCAATTCAGTTTCTATAATTCTTGACCAGAAGGATTCACAATTAAAGCTAATACCTTTCTCAAGCATATTAACCCTAATCCTAAATTATTTACCGGAATCTCTTCACTTAGTAATATAATTTAGAATTGCATTAATGTATAATGAATTCCCACACAAACAATCAACTTTCCGAAAGAAATATGTATCTTATCTCTAAGTATACATGTAATTCTCTTCAATTATGCCTAGATCTAATTACACATGCAATTTCTCAATTAACATGCATAATATCATATATTGACACTTTAGAATTATCAATCCACAATTAAACAACATAATTGAATTAAGAAAAGATAGAAACTTTATTGAAATTATAATTCAATCCAAAGGTTACATGAAACCATAGGTTCCATAATCCTAAATACTCGAATTCTAAGCTATCATAACGAATCTAAAAACAAGTTCCATCAAAAACATAAAATAAAGCATGGAAAACCCCTCTTGATTTGATGAACAATCTCTCTAATCTTGAAATCGATGTTGTTCTCGCCTCTTTCTTGATGTTCTCCTTAAGTCTCTTTCTCTTCTCTTGTGTCTCTTCGTTTCTGTAATGTCTCTCTTGTCTTTTGAAACCCCAAGATATCCTTTTATATGTGTATTACAAAGATTCTATTTTCGTTACTAGACACGGCTTGGGACATAACCGTGTCCCTAGGTCGTGTAACTTTCTACATTAAGGCAAAATTTTCTGCACAACTTCAAAATTTCATAACTTCTTCATTTGAACTCTGATTTGAGTGAAATTTGATTCATTTTCTTCGTTTTCGATCCTAGAATGCGTTCAAACCTAGAAATCAAAATTTTACTCAATCAAGTATCAGTTTCTTTAATGAAAACCAAAAATGTAAGGAAAATACTATAAAATCATCTTATGAAATATGTTTAAAATCCGAGTTATCAGTACCATAAGAAGTTTATTAAAGATTTCTTCACAATTTCGCAACCTTTGACTTAGTTAACTCAAAAGAATGTCAAGTTTGAATGAAATGAGAAGAGGGAAAAGAACTTCCAAGAGTTGAAGAATGGGTTAGTATCAGCATCAATTCTTATGTTGCCCAATAACAAAGACCCCTTTATGGTATATAGTGATGCCTCCAAAAATGGTTTGGGATATGCGTTAATGCAAAGTGGAAAGATCATAGCATATGCGTTAAGATAACTAGAACTACATGAGCAAAATTATCCTACTTATAACCTAGAGCTTGCAATAATAGTGTTTGCTTTGAAAATGTAAAGACATTATCTATATGGGCAAAAATGTGAGATATATACAGTTAAATACAAGGCAAAGGCACTGGTTAGAGTTGATCAAGGATTATAACTTAGGCATTAACTATTGCTTAGGGTGAGTGAATGTTGTAGCTAATGCCTTAAATAAGAAGAATCATGTAGAAGTAGCTTCATTACTCATAGTCCAAAAAGAGTTAGTTAAGGAATTTGAAATACTCAACTTGGAGTTCTCTTAGCATGAGGCCAACATTGAATTGTCAACTATGATAGTAGAGACCACACTATTTGAAAGGATCAGAAGGGACTAAGAGAGTGACCCAGCTTTAATGCAAATGCTAAAGGAGATAGCTAGGGGAAAGTACATGGATTTTAAGATTGATGAGAGATAAGCCCTCCGTATGAATGAAAGGTTATGTATGCCGAATGACCTCAAACTTCAGAAGGAAATTCTAAAGGAAGCTCAATATTCTGGTTATTCCATACACCCGAGAGGGACCAAGATGTACCAGGACTTAAAGAAAAGTTTTTGGTGGAAAGGCACGAGCAAGACATCAGTAATTATTTATTAAAGTGTGACACATGCTAAAGAGTGAAGGTGAAACATCAGTGACCTATAGGGCAATTACAACCACTTGAAGTTTTCAAATAAAAGGGGGATTAGGTCACTATGGACTTTGTGTCAAAACTACTAAGAACGATAGCTAGTTTTGATGCAATATAGGTAATTATAGACCAACTTACTAAGTTGGTGCACTTCCTCCCCATTAATATGACATATTCATTAGAGAAGTTAGTATGTCTCTATATAAAGGAAATAGTGAGGCTTCATGGAGTGCCTATTAGCGTTGTTTCTGTTAGAGACCCTAGATTTGTGTCTAAATTTTAGGTAAGACTTTACAAGTCTTGGGAATTGAGTTATGGTATAGTACTGTATATCGTCAAAATTGATAGTCAATCAGAAAGGACCATTCAGACTCTAGAAGATATGCTTCAGGCTTGTTCCCTCAAGTTTAAAGGAAGTTGGGATACCCAGTTACTATGTATTGAATTGGTTTATAATGACAATTATCACCACTATTTTAGGATGCTGTAGAAAATGCGATATTGGGACCAAACCTAGCATAAGAAGCTATTGATAAAGTAGGCATCATCAACCAAAAGATGAGCATACACCAAGTTTGAGCCAAAGGAAAGTTGAGCCTAAGGTAAATAGCATTGTTTGAAGTGTTGAGTCGAGTCGGGAATCTAACCTATCAATTAGCTTTGCCTCCAAATCTATCGCAAATCTATAATGTATTCTACGTATCGGTTCTAAGGAAATAAATACAAGTAATTAAGCTGGATCCAGTGCAACTGAAGGAGAATTTAACTATGAAGAACGCCCTATCAGGATCATAGCAAAGTGCAAAAGTTGAGGAATAGAGAAACACAATATGTGAAAGTGCTTTGGAAGAACCACAACGGAAAAGAAGTGACTTGGGAAGCAAAAGAGGAAATGAGATGCAAGTACCCTTACCAGTTTAGTGAACTAAGTATGTACTCATGTTTTGAGGGAAAAACTTGTTTTGAAAGAGGGGAGGATGTAAGCCTTATAAAATTTTAAAGGCTTACATTAAATTCAAAACCCTATTGTCTTCAACACTTTCTTGAATTCACAACTAAATCAATTCATAAGACTTTTAAAATATTAAAGCTTCTTAAAAAATAACTTAATCAAGATCAAAATATTTAAAGCATGTATTTAAACCCTTAAGATCGGAATATACTTGCTTATGTACATGAAAATGCATATGTAAACTTAGGATCTATTTCAAAAATTCTATTTCACTGTAACCTACTTCTCCTCCTTAACCCTTAGTAAACCTTGGTTAGTGATTTGTATGGTTGGTCTCCTTACTTTAATCATATTGTGTCAAAGCATCTTACTTGTGACGTCCAGGATTCGGTGTCGGCTGCAACATGTGTTCAATTGGAAGTTCAATTTCAAACCCTACCATCATCGCATAGCAGCCATGCCTCCTCTTTGTGCTCAAAACAAGTGCATGTTCTTTCATTGTATGAGTGGAAATCAACATATCACAAGTTTTCTTTTCCTTCTTCAGCTCCTTCAATGTAGCAACTAAACCCTTTTAGTATACTGCACACTTACTCACTTTCCCTATTTGTTTCCTTTAGTTTAGTTGCACTTTCACAAACCTAACTCATACAGCTGATAAGGACTGAAGAACTCATGTGAGCTATCTTGTCCTCTTGTCCTTCACCCAAATTGGATTTAACATAAAGTATAAATTTCCCTTTCCTAGCGCAGATCAGTCTTCTCTCCTCATCTAAACACAACAATTATATGCACACTTGACTAATCCATCACTTTCCTTAGTCGGTTTCTCATGTACAACTACATTTGGACTCATCAACTCAAACACTCTTTTTGGTGTTGGGTTTTGTTGTCTCTCACCAGTGCAGTTGTGTTCTTCCCTTTCCACTATGGCAACAAGTAGTAAATAGTCGTTGTTGCTTTCTTCCTTTCCTTCTTTATTTTTGTTTTAGTCCGAGCACGACTTTTATGTATAGCTAATGGTACTTCCCTTGTAACCAATTTGCAACTTATTAATAATTACGAAGGAGGTTAGTGAAGGGTGTTGCAACATCCTCGAAGGATCTATCCCAATCTCTCGAGCTTTACTATAGGTAATTTTTCCTCTCGACCCACTCATCGTACGCTACTCCCTAAGATGTTAGAAGTAACACTTACAATTCTATGCCCATAAAATCTGCTGTTCTCCATATTGGAGTAAGAGCCATAAGCAAACGTCAGACAGGAGTGTATTGAGTCTTTGTGACTTGTTGAGTCCAAGTGTGTAATGTTACTATAACTTCTGTTAGTTTTGTTTTGGTTGTTTCCTTGTAAAGTTAAGTCCTTTTAGTTTTATTTTCATAGAGTTCAACTACTCCTTAGTAGGAATAATATCTCACATGTTGCTTGGACGCATCCTGGTAGGATTTAGTTCCTGTATGTTGGGTCTTGCTTTGTCCATGTGTAGCTCAAACAATATATATACATATTGCTGTTCTGTTGCAGTTTGTAAGTTACAAGTGTAGCTACTGTTAAGTCATACCAAGTTATTTCGCTGGAGTTTGGTTGCTCTCTACCTTATGTAGGAGATTTGAGTGTCTTAGGTGTTGTAACTTCTCATACATGGCATGGCATTACTGCGGTTAGTCTTTCCTCTTCATTTGGTCGTTATTGCAGCAACTGCTAAACAGGCTTCCCAAATTTAAGTTCCCCCACCTAATTAAGTGTAGTTCTAGTTTAAATAGAAGTAGTAGCAGCAAATTGGATTCTTTAGTTTAGGTATGTGTGGATGTCTTGATTCTTTTTTTTTTTGAAGCAACATCTCGTTGTCGCCTACAAAAGCAATCAATAAGACGTGTGCACAAATGGTCCACTTCCTTTTCCATAGTTGCCGCAACTTGTAGTAAAGTGGCATAAGCAACAGATCAATTTAGCCATTCTACTTGTAACGTTTAAGACATCCCTAAGTTACAATCATAGCCTTAACTAAACCAAAGTAACGTGTAGGAAGAAAAAGTGAGCCAACCGATAGTAGTAGTCTGTATGCCCCTTTTGTAGTTTAGTAACTCTCGGAAATCTCGTATTTCACAAGCTTGAGGGTCCAGCTAGTTGGGTCTGTTGTTGTCATGAAAGCAACATTTCAACTTCTTGTCACTATAAAATACTAACGTGTAACTACATGTGTCCAACTCATAATTCTTTTCTTTGCCTTTGAGAACCAGGTCCTCTTTACCCTACCATAGGTCTTCATGGTTATTATCCAGTAGAGTATAGACAAGTCTTTTGAGTTATGAAATCCAAACCTTAGCCATCGATTCCTAAAAATATAGCATGAACCCAAAGGACTCTAGATAAAAATAAAGCTATCAACTTTAACAAAAGCTTTATAAAACTTAGTAAATATAATAAAGCTAGCAACTATTACAAAACTAATAAGTATAAGCTTAAGAGTATAATAAAAAACATAATAAGGCCTATATATAATTATTAAAATTAAAGAACCATTTTTTCTTTCAAATTATACCTAAGTAATTACATTAAAATTTCTTTTGACCAGGTGACTTTGATTAAGATTATGATTTGCTTGTGGACTATTACAATCCTTGACCTATCATAGTTAAATGAGTATCCTATGATCTCGTATTTTGCTTATGCTTGTAATTTAGTAGCACTAAATTGATCAATTAAATTATTGATGCATGGGAAAAATTGGGGAAGACACCTATGAAGGATATTGCCTTGTATAGTGTATAAATGAAAATATCTAATTGTATACTTCACAGCCCTATGATTTATGCATTTAGCTAGAATGTGGATTGTTTGAAATTATTGAGTGCTCACTCTATAATTGAATCTAATTGTATCCAAGCAAATAATATTAATTAGAACATACATCTTCATGACATATGCATATAATAAATTTAGCCAACACATTACACGGAGGTAATGAAAAGGTCTTGCAAAGGTTATTATTATAATGAAAAAAAAGTTAATTGTAAAGTGCACTCATACTACATAGCCTTATCCTGGCCACAGGCTTACCAAGAAATAGAGATGCCAACTGTGTGCTAACAAATCACCGTCTAGAGACCTCCTTTTAGGGTTAAGTAAGGACTGTTAGGCCCTACTTACACATCACACTTGTACGTACATCTTTTTATAAATCGATCTCTTTTTCTTATCTCTTAACAACGAGGAGTCCTTACTTATGATAAGTTCAAATGTAATACCCGAATCTATTGGATTGAAGTTCTCCAACACCAACTTTAGAGGGTGCAAATCTAAGTTACATGTAATACCTAGTCAACTACATGTATTTATTTAACATACTGATTTCTCATGCATTCATATAATTGCGTAAATTGATTAATAACTTACTTATCTAAAATGATTGGGGATTCTCACTAAGTAATTGGCTTACTACCTTATAGATTTTTGTTGCAGATATAGGGCATTTTTGCCATTCAATGGAGGGATTTGCTATAGGTAGGATTACTAGGCTTTTGGAGACTCTTAAGAAGGTTTCCTTATTTATTTGTTTATTTATTTATTTTTGAGTATTAAGAGAGCTACTGTCTGTATGACTATGTTATTAAGCTCTCATACTCGGTTAGTTGTATTTATTTTGTCTCTATATTTTGCTAGCTATTATTGCAAAGGACTTTGAGCCTCAAGAGACCAAAGTCCTTTGCTAATATCAAACTCCAGTTGTAGAAAGCTTTCTTTTGTTTTAGCTATAAAACTTCTACTACTTATTGTTTGCTTGATTTCCAATTTGCTTAATATGACTAGGAAGATGACTTGGAGATGGGGAACCTTAATATATTGTGTAAAGACTACTAAATGGCAAGGGAGGTGATCCTTAGATTTCATATAGTATATAGTAACCTACCATGAATAGCGTATCCTTCAAGGCATGACATCCTTAGCTCTCATCTAACTCCTTTAGTAAGAGTTAGTAACGATTGACCTAATTAGACATTCATGTATCATATCAAGTGTTTAGATTAGGTCGAGTAAAATTATTTGGTATATCATATCCAGCTACTAGCTATCTAGATTTGTTAAAACGCCTTTTGTTTTCTTTTTCGTTCTTGCTCCTTGTAGTGTTCCTCCATGTGTACTATCTTGGAGACGCATAAAAATGAGCTAGATTTAGCTTCTTAGAAGAAAACCAAGGGTGAAAATTACATTCATATAGCCTTAATATTGATTTATTTATTCAAGCATTAAATTTTTTAATGTCTTTGAAACTAAGTAGCTAATTGCTTAGTCTATTTCAATTCCTTCTATACACCAATCTATTTGGAGTAGGATCTCGCAAATTCTAAAGTGAACTCTAACCAGCAATATTGATTCAAAGCCATTAAAGCACAATGTAATTAGATCATCTCATAGATTAATAGTAAGAAAAGATAATTAATTACATTGAAAACTAGGGTTCATAATAATTAAATACTAAAAATATTAAGAAAGCAAAGAAAAGAAGAAGAAGAAGAAGTCTAAAACTAAGTGTGATTATAAGGCCTTTTATAATTACAAATGTAGGGTAACTTTTAAGGTTTCAAATATTCCCAAGAACGAGGAGATTCATAAGGACTAACATGTTCATACCCCATGTTTACGTTTGATCTTTTACTGCTCGAAAATTGCGAATAAGTATAAGCCTGTGATCTTTCCCATGATCCTTTCAATAGCCAAATTCTTCCTTATTTACTTACTCTTTTGGGTACGATTTCAGTTCATAGCCAATACTCTTAGGTATGGTTCTTTTCTAGATCTCAAAAGTCATAAATTCATCTTCAAATCATCCAAAACTCAATCAAACTCATCAAATAAAGCCTGCAATCAGAATAATAAACCAATTAAATACCAAAATCACTAAAAATACCTAAGAAACACAAAAAAGATTATCAAAATAACCCATAAAATATGTATAAATTAGCACCTATCACTTAGCCATATGTTGTTCTCTTTCTTTTATTCTCTCATGTTTATTTGCTTCTAATATAACGTCTACTACTGATTGTAGATTCGTAGATTCTAATTCTTCAAGTAACTTTTGATTTTGTCATATTTACATGATTCAATTCTTTTATTCTTCTTAAGTACCTTTTAAGAATTTCATTCTATGTTCTACATATTAAGTAATTTGATTAGTAATAATAAAATACCTTTCACTCAAATTAACATATATTTTGTTATTATCAAAAGACACTTGATTCAGGGTTTATCATAAAAAATCTTTTCATTCAAGTTCTTACTCTAACAATAAGATTAGTATGTACTATATTTACAATGGTAAAAATGGGAAATAGTATAAGAATATGTGCATAGTACATAGTACAAATTTGGAAAGTAAAGGACACATGTCATTGCTTTGTTGGGTTAGACTAGCAAAGTTGATCGACAATCATGTGGGGCAGAAGGTAGTTCAGACTATAGTCGGTAGGTAAGGAAAGCTAAAGAGCAACTTGATGTTAGCTCGTCCAAGATACTAGTGAGTTTCACCAAGCTGGTCTATGTTAGGTTGACATGAAAAGAACCTTTTACCCAAGAGATGGTGTAGCATTGGGAGGAGATTCGATACATAAGCAAGTCAGCTTTTCTAAATGAGCTTTGGTTCTTCAACTATATATTAATGAGACAAAGCTCAATTAACTAAGAACTAAGGACGACAGTCTACGAGCAAGGGAACGGGTTAGAGGACTTGGATTCCTATCATCGAGTTCAAAGTAAACCTACTCCTAAGATAAACTCCCTACTAATATCACTTACTATACCAGAAGCCAGAGTTGAATACTTCAACATGACTGCAAATTATAGATAGTGACATTTTTTCCCAACTAAATTAGTGATGTTTATGTTATGAGACTGAAATTCACTAAGACAACGAGCCTCCATGAGTTTTGTTCTTCCCTCATCTATTTCCTTATTGTCGAGTCTGATTTTCATTTTTTTATTTTAATTTCATTTCCCACTTTCTAATTAATACTAAACCCTAACCCATTCAGTATTAATCTTCAACTAGAAAAATTGAAAAATTTTGGTTCTTTTTTAATTAAAAACTTTTAGAGTCACTACTTGACTAGAGTTGGGAAAAAACAAAAATCGTAATCAATTGAGTAAACTTATTATGATTTGGCTATCGGTCTTTAATTTTAATTTGATAAAAACTAAAGGGTTCTAAATTCAGGAGCTAACCTATTAAACCCTAACAAATACCACTATCAATTTTCCGAAATTAAGCTCATTTTCCATAATTATCGTTTTTTAATATTTTTAAGAAAAATAAAAACCAAAGGAAAAAAAAGAACTAAGTCTCTATAGATTTTAACTTCGCCTCGAAGTTGCCTACGTATCCGTTAATCGGGATCAGACGACTGTAGTTCTTTCGAAAAACTTTAGTGTATTGATTTATTTTAATTTTGAAAGCCAATCTAGTTTACATGGTTACCAATTTAGTTTATTCAAAGAAAATATAAAAAGTCTTAATTCTCGAGTGTGTAAAAAACTCTCCATGATGTCCTAATCTTTTTTTAAAAGGTTTTTATTAATTTTAATTTCTAAAAAATAATTTTCTAAATGAGAAATTCTTAAAAAAAAATAACACTAAAAAAATTTTCCTAAGATAAATATGTATATTATTACTACTAAACAACTTCTTACATAAATAAATATGATATAATATATTTAATATATAATATACATAAAAAAATTTCTAGAATTCAAACTTGAATTGTTGATATGAACTAGGTGTGCATGGACAGTGGCTTTCAGCCGTTTGCTGAAGCTGCTCAATCGTATGCGTAGATACTTAACAGTAGCGTGATCGGCTATGCGAAAGTACAGTGATGGTATTGATGGCTAAGGATAGACGTGCGTCATACATGTTGAACTTATTGCAGCTGCCACAGGCAGTGCTATGGCATGATGATGTGTGTGTAGGAGATGAGTTGTTCATACGTAAATTTGCGTGAGGAATGGCCGAGCATGGTTGTGGCATGCTGAACTTACTGTAGCTACCGTGAATTATTCTATAGCGTGTTGATGTGTGTATAGTAGATGAGTTGTTCATGCGTAAATTTGCATAAGGAATGGCCGAATGTAGTCGCAGCATGCTGAACATGAATTGCAGTTGTTCTTAGACAGTGGAGTGGTGATTAGAGACGTACACGTATGTGAGTAAACTTATGAGTATGGCTGTTGTTACGTGAACTGTGTGTGGTTCAGCTGTAGATTGTGAAGGACAGTGCAGGCATGATGGATAGTGAAGGTTGCAGACATGTCTTAGTGTTCTGGTTGTGGTCGAGCGAATAGAGGATGATGTGTGAAGTGTTTGATCAGTGCTACTGCAGTTAGAGTAGTAGCTTGCATGGAGTTTAATGAGGGAGATTGCATCGATAGTGGCATTGGATTGCTGTTTGCTGTCGAATGGGAATAAGGGTCCTGCTTATTGCTTAGTTGAAGATAATCTTGCAAAGGTTAGGGGGAATCGAGTGGTTGTATTATTGCAGTAGTGATGACTGAGTTGTAGTTGTGTCAAATGTGAGAAGGTGCGTATAATTGTTGTGGCATTATGGATGTGGCCACGATAAGGCTGATTAGTGTGTAAATTGAACCCCTCGTTTCATACTGCACAATCGTTATTTATAACATTCAAAAAACCAATCAATATAAAAATAAATTTAAATCTTTTATATCGATTCAAATTCGATTTAATAAAAAATCAAATCAGATTTAAATCTCACAAATCGTTATCGCATTAGATTCAAGAGATTTGATCAAATTTAAAATTAGATTTGAATCTTGTATACTTGGCCAATTTTCGTAAATGAAAGAAAAAATAAAAACACGTGTGCCTAGTAAAATTTAAACCTATATCCTCAAGCTAACCCAAAGCTAATGTTCAAGTACTTATCCTTTAAGTTGTTAGCCTATACCTCGATATTTAATGCAATTAAATTGTACTTAAACTATGTAACTTTCTAATGCTATTTAAACCGACTAAAACCAAATCGATTGATCCTAAAATGTTTTACTTTCCTAAAATTTCTTTTTTTCATTTTTTTTTGTATTTTTATCATTTTTCAATTATTTATTAATTTATTATTATTTTATTCTTGAATTAAGACCCTTTTCAAAAACAAAAATGAGGGGTCAAAAATTAGATATTTATAACTGCCCCTCTTTATGGCGAAATTTAAATAAAACTTTGCTACAAAGGCAAAAGAGACACCATTTTTGCCTTAAGACTGACTCTGTCTTAAGAAGTGCAACGATTAGCTAACTATCATAGGGTCAATCTGTTAGGGATTTGGTGACAAAAAAAAACTCTGAAAGAACAATGGTGAGGGTAGCATCCCTGTGAGCTAGCAAGAACCCTAAGAGTATTGAAAAACCTAGTCATATCCCCTATGGGTTAACTAACCAAGATGGGCAAAGCGCTTCTTGAGTTAACTAAGACCCTAAAAAAATATTGAAAACTTGGTCATGCCCCCTATGGACTGTCTAATCAAGACGGTCGAAATACTCCTTGAGTTAGCTAAGACCTTAAAGAGATATTGAGAACTTGATTATACTCCCTATGGGCTGACTAACTAAGATGACCATAGTACTCCTTAAGCCAACTAAGATCCTAAAGATTATTAATAACTTGATCATTCCCCCTGTAGGCTGACTAACCAAGACGAGACAGGCTAAGTGCTCCTTAAGTTAGCTAAGACCTTAAGGAGATGTTGACGACTTAGTCGTGCGCCCTACGGGCTAACTAACCAAGATGGGCAAAACACTTTTTGAGTTGGCTAAGACCCTAAAGAGATATTAATGACTTGGTAGTGCCCCCTGTAGGCTGATTAACCAAGATAAGCAAAGCGCTTCTTAAGCTAGCTAATACTCTAAAAGATATTGTTCACTTGGTCATGTTCTCTATGAACTGACTAACCAAGGCAAGTGAAGTGCTACTTGAGTTAGCTAAAACCCTAAAAGATATTGAGAACTTAGTCGTGCTCCCTATAGATTGGCTAACCAAGGTAGGCAAAGTACTCCTTAAGTTGGGTAAGATCTTAAAGATATATTGATGACTTGATTGTACCCCTTATGGACTAACTAACCAAGAAAGGAAAAGCGCTCCTTGAGCTAGCTAAATCCATAGGTTTCAAATGTATAGGCTCGGGTAAGGTATGTGTGGTCTTGAAATATTTGGAAAAGTATTGGGACCAATTTATTGAAAACAAAAGTTCTCCTTAAATTGTTGTTACTAAGGTAAGCACAAACCAGTCTTTAGCCTTCTCTCCTAACCAATTAACCTATCTTTCGAATTACCCCACTATGGGGTGGTTCTTGATAGGGTTCATATTTGAAAGGACTCTAAATCGGTTAATAGAGTTAATAAAGAATAATTGTGTTTGGGATTTGAAAATAAATGTCTAGCTTTATTTCGATCTGTGTATCAAATTAAAAATTGACCTCCTTTAAGGAATGAGTCTAGAATATCCTCACTATGATGTCTTTTATCTCTCAAAGTATTTAAAGGTTAGTGCGTAGGATATAACTTACCTCTTTTCATTCTAAACTTTTTAAAAGTGAGTTACCAAATCCTCACATAGAGATTGATTGATCTTAGGGTGATGACTAACCTTACTCCCTAATTCCTTGAAACATAACCTAAGTTATGAAACAATAACTTTTACTCGATTTGAGTTCAAAATGGAATTTCAAAGATCAAATACCCCACATCTTTCACATTCTTGCTTAAATTACCCTAAACTTATAAGTCTTAATGCCCTTTAGCTCTCATATGTGATATCGAGCTCGGTTCTTTAAAGTCAAACGAACCAGTGTTGACGTCTTTTGAGATGGAAGGGACTATGAATTGCCCCTCTTTTTTGTATTAAGGATCAAAATTAAGATGATGTTTCATGGCTTCATGTTTTGACTTGGTTTGTTGTTAGACTTGATGGATCAGGAGTTTTGAGTTGGTTTAAACATCTTGATGGGTTGGGAGTTCATGTTTAGTTGGCTGCCTTAACAGGCCATGTGGTTTGTATTTAGGTTAGCTGCTTTAATGGGCTAAGTGTTTGTCCAGAGCCCCATAAGAATTTGTAACTGTTAGTCACTTCTTCTTCTTTTTTTTCTTTTTAAAAGAAAGAGAGGAAAAGTTGGGGCTTTTATGTTATAAAACTCGAGTGATGAAATTGTAAATGAAAGATTGATTTCATAAAATTCTATATACAAGCCCATAGAATTTATATAAAACAACACCACTAAAGGTCTATTTACAAAAGAAGAATTCTAAAGAATGAAGAATAATATACTAAATAGAGACAATATCTAAATCTTATTTACTGTAAATGAGCAAGGCTATTTACAAAGTACTAATCTATCCAAAAGAATGAATATTCTTGGGTAGTAGAATACTTAACAACATGGCAACTACTTAAAATTATTTTACAAGTTTGATTTCTTTTGTTTTGTTGTTGTTGTTTTTTTTTTTTACTCTATGAAGGTTAAGCTCAGCTAATGTGGCCCTAAACAAAAAACAACAAATTTGAGGTATTGTAAATATACTAAAGCTCATACTAATGTAATATTCACAAGGATCTTCTATAGGGACAAGATAGACCCAATTTTGTTCTTAATAAATTCTTGCTTATCTAGACACATCTAAAGTAATTTTTTAAGCCAATGAGGTAGGTGGTTATGGACCCATTTGAAAGCTTCTTAACTTGATTTAGCCATACCTATTAAAAGAAAAATTAAAATTACAATCAAAGCATATCATAAACTTTACATAGAATTATTACAAGAAAATATTACAAGGGGACTATCAAGGAAAGTCTAAGGAAATATAGCTTCACAACTACCCTTATTTGTCTAGGTTTGCTACATTATAGGTTCTCACAATTTTTTTAAAAAAGGTTTTCATGTATGCAAAGGGTGTGTTCTAAAGGTCCTCAAGTTATATAACCACCGCATTTTTCAAAATTAATGATTTTGTGGTCACATATGAACTTGAGTGTGGTAACATGATCAACGTCAGAAAGTGGTTACCCTACAATATCCAAACTTTACACAATGACCCCCTGCTTAAGGTCCTAGGATGACCTAATTCTAATTGTATCTACCATGCATTTATGATGTGAAAAATAAAATGAAATAGAGAAACCCCAAAATGACCACCGTAAATAAAATGTAATGAAAAATGTTAAGACAAAAAGAAATAAAATACATAAATAAATAAAATAACCGACTTAAGTGCTTTTTTTTTAATTTTGAAAAATAATCCTAATTTTGATGAATTCTAGTAGCTAGCCTTCTTGACATTCCTAATTGAGTCACTGTAGACTTCTAATTTTTACCTCTCTTTTTATTTTCAAATTAAGCTATAAGGTCTTAAATTAGAAAAAAAAAAGTTCAAAAAAATAGAAAATTAATAAAAACCACAAAAAATAAAGAAATTTAAAAAAAAAATAGGAATTCTAGAAAAATACAAAAAATAGGAAAAGGCACAAAAAATAAGAAATTTAAAAAAATACAAAAAAATGAAAAATTTAGGAAAATATATAAGAAATTTGAAAAGTCACAAAAAATTTTTAAAAAATGAGGAATTTAGAATATAATAAATATTTTAAGTCGTTTAAAAAACCGTTGGACCTGAGCTTAGATTCAAATATAGTCTAGATCGACTTGAGCCATATGTTCGATTGCCTGTACTTTGTCCATATGTGCACTTGAGCCATATGTTCAATTGCCTATACTTTGTCCATATGTGCAATTACACATATGGACAAAGTACAGGCAATGGTCTAATGGTAAAGCATTTGGACTAAGATATTAGGTTTGGTTTAAAGTTAGGGGTTCGAAACTCCTTGGAGCTATAAAAGTTGGTTTTTTTATCTTTTTCTCTTGAACTCTATGTATGGCCACATGTCGGGTTGTCATTGGGCTACGTATTTGAAATTGATACTTGGCGCATTGTGATTCACTTGGACAACATATATTCTTTCCTCCCAATTTTTCCTCCCCTTTCCTTACTCTTCCTTATTCTTTTCCATTTTTATCGAAACATACAAATACATATAAAGGGGGAATTTTGTTTTAAAAACCCTCACAGACTCCCCCCTCTCTCTTTCTCTCTCTCTCTCTCTCTCTCTCTCTCTCTAACACTCTATTCGTCTTCCTTTTGCTACCTTCTCTCTCCCCAACTCCTTCATTGTCTACCATCTCTCTCACTCACCACTACCTCTTAGCCCTCACCCCCTCATACAAGTAGACATCAACCTACAAACCACCGCCAGCGAACAACCATACTCCAACACCATTTGTAACAACCATCACCATCGAGCCCACTCATTAAACTAACCCCCTTGACACTCTATTGTACAGTGTACATACTCCACTCCCATGTATACACTGGCTGAACCCACACACACAAGACCCGACTACCACATCCCCTCTCCCTCTTGCAAAACTCCTAAATGCCAAGCCCAAACTAAACCACAGCAAACTCTACCCTCGAACCCACTCTCTCACTTTCGGCCTCCTTTCTCTTAGTTGCGCAAAACCACACCCACATACAAGGGCCCTCTTATAGCCGCCATTGGGCATAAAGCCACACTCTAACCCCACTGTACACACTTGCCCATTCACCACCCTCACCATCTAAACACACTTCCTCAGGCACACGCGACCGTGACCCCACCATCGAGCACCTTCACCAACTCAAACCGCATAACACCACCAAATAGCCACCAAACACGGTAGCATCGAAAACCTCGCCTAAAGTCCATTATAATACATACAAAACCACCTTTTCTTAATTGTTTTGGCCACTAGAATAGCTCCTAAAATGCCTTCTCTGACTTGTTACGTGTGAGTGACCCAACCCAGGGCTCCAATGCAACCCATGACCCACGTCCAAACCCACGCTCCAGATCCGATTCGATCCAGACTCGACCCGAACTCGAACCGTACCCTTTGACCTATGCATTTCCTGTATTCGGCCTTCTTACAATTTTGTTATTGATTTATTTTTTATTTTTATTTATTTATTGTATTTTAATTCATTATTATAGTTTGTTGTAATAAAAAATAAAAGAAAACAAAAGAAACAAAAAAGAGAAAGTAAAAGAAAAAAAGAAGAAGAAGAAAATCGAAAGCAATAAAGAAAAAAGAAGAGGAAGTATTTTATTTTGGTTTTCTATTTTCACATTTAAATAAAAGAAAAACTATAAAAATAAATAAAAAGTAAATAAATAGATAATAAAAATAATAAAATAGAATAAAAATAGTAAAGTTACTTTTGACACTTAGAAGATCAATTTTGCAAATAAATACAAATAAAACGGATCCTTTTTGAATTAGGGCATTTTAGGTTTCCAAAAAATAAACTAATTTAAGACCCTTAGGAAATTTTCTTAAATGAACTCAAAACGGTTGAAACACATAAACCTAACAATTTTTCCAAAGTTAAAATTAAATCAACCCGCTATATTTTCGGTAAACGAACTATAGAAGTCTGATCCCGAATAATAGATACGTAGGTATCCATACATCAGTACGAAGTGATTTAAAATATAGAAGTTTTATTTTTTCCATTTTTAGATATTTATGTAAATTAATCAATTTAGTCACGTATATCATAATTAACTGTTTTTAGAAATTAAAAAGGATATATTTGAAAAGTGAAGTTAAATTCGGACGGTTAAAAAATGGTACCCATTCAGGGTTTAATAAATTAGCCGTTGGACCTAAATCTATGATTTTAAAAAAAAAACTGTTTTATAAATTGATTTTTTGATCGATAGACCAATAGTTAAGTTATAACCAATCAATTGGATTGGTTATAACTTAGTCATTTTTCTCGACTTCGGTCGGATGGCAACTCCGATATATTTCAAGTTAAAAAAAATGGTTTTCTTTGAATTCTAGTTAAGGGTCGGTATTAAACGGGTAGGGTTTAATACTGATCTATTTTTTTTTAAAAAAAAAACTAATTTTATAAAAAAAACCGAGAGAGTAAAAAACTAAGCTCGATAATCACCAAACTGCTAAGCTTGAATTTTCGTTCTTTTTTATTTTAATTTCATTTCCTACTTTTTAATTGGTGCTAAATCATAACCCATTCAGTATTAATCTTTAACTAGAGAAATTAAAAAATTTCGATTCTTTTTTAATTAAAAACTTTTGAAGTTACTACTCAATTAGAGCCAGGAAAAAATATAAATCGTAATTAATTTGGTGCATTAACTACAATTTTACTACCGAGTTTTTATTTTAATTTGATAAAAAACTAGAGGATTCCAAATTCAAAAGCTAACTTATTGAACCCTAATGGATACTACTATTTATTTTTCGAAATTAGGCTTATTTTTCACAATTATCCTTTTTTTAATATTTTTAAGAAAAATAAAAACCAATAGAAAATAAAAACAAATAAGTCTTTATAGATTTTAATGTCGTCTTAAAGGTGTCTACATACCCGCTAATTGGGATAAGACGACTATAGTTTTTTCGAAAACTTTAGTATATTAATTTATTTTAATTTTGAAAATTGATCAAATTTATTACTTACCAATTTAGTTTATTAAAAAAAAAATCTAAAAGGTTCTAATTCTCGAGTATTTAAAAAACTTGTTAGAACGTCCTAATCTTTTTTAAAAAAAAAAAGTGATTTTTTTATTAATTTTTATTTCTAAAAAATAATTTTCTAAATAAGAAATTCTAAAAAAGTCTAACACTAAAATCTTTTTTCCAAGATAAATATATATATTATTACTACTAAACAACTTCCTACATAAATAAATATGATATAATATATTTAATGTATAATATATATAGAAAAAATTTCTAGAATTCGAACTTGAATTGTTGATATGAATTGGGCATGCATGGACAATGGCTTACAGCCGTATGCTGAAGCTGCTCAATCATACGTGTAGATACTTGACAATAGCATGAGGGGGATCGATTATGCAAAAGTGCAGTGGCAGTATTGATGGCTAAGGATGGACGTGCGTCATACGTCTTGAACTTATCGCAGCTGTCGCAGACAGTGCTGTAGCGTGCTGATGCATGTACAGGAGATGAGTTGTTCATACGTGAATTTACATGAGGAATGGCCGAACGTAGTTATAGCTTACGTGAATCTCATACATTTGGAAAAGTAAGCTAATTAGACTAAAACCTTATAAGAAATATAATAACCTTAATTGAAAAATTTTTATACGTTTAGAAGTTCATAACATAATAAGAATATCAAGACTATAATTAAAATAGTGAGAATTTTCTTTATATGAGATCCTCAAAGGTGAATTTAGAGCAATCGTATCTAAATTTAGCGTTTTTGGGACAAGTTATACAATTAGACTTAAACGTTACCACTAAATTAGAAAATTAGTTAAAATGACTAAGTAATGTTAGATTTAAAAAATAATGACCAAAAATTTCAATTTTATCTTTAGAAGTGTGATCAATCATTATAGTGTAAAATCGACCAAAACTCCTAAAATTAAGCTCGGAATGTGACGAAGACTTAAAGATAAGTTAATTTGACAATAAAAAAAAATAATATAACATAATATACTATACAAGTATACACGTATTTTTATGGATATACCCAATATATATAATAAATATACCCGTAAATTAACCTAAAATTATATCTAATAAGTGATAAAATTGAAAAATTCAATAGAAAATATATCATAAAAATAAAAGATGTTAGAAACATAATTATATGAGTATAGTCATATGTTACATATGATATACATATAGAATATATACTTGTATATTAATAAAATAATTAAATACTAATACAATATATATAATATTCATATTTAATCAAAATATCTATTTAAGCTTATCTAAATGGTTGAAAAATGTTTGGAAATTGCTGGAAAAAACGTGTCATCCTCATTTTAAGTCCTTAAGCTGAATCAAAAGCAAAGGGGTTAGAAAAATGACACCTCATACTATATAAACAATAAGATAATTATGGAATTATAGAAGGAAATAATCTAAAAGCTTCATAAACTAGTATAAAAGCAATTCCAAGACATACATTAGAAACTTTAGAACCTAAACACCTAAAGAAAATTGGGGAGAAAAAAATTCCAGAAATCAAAACATTTTAGAAAAATTCATCAAAAACAAAGCAAGGGATTGGGTAACTACGATTCGTAGACCAAACCTCAATCTACTATGAAATCCCATTGTCCCCATGCAGTCCACCCATCGCCTAACTCCATCGATAAACACTCACTGGCCATCGACTACTGTAGCTTCGGCGAGAGATTGGTCAAATTTTTGCCATGCTTTTGGTTTAATTTTAAAAAAATATACTAAATATACTCAAAAAATTATGAAAAATTTTTTACTTATGTTATTTTGGATATGTTATTACATGATAATTTTATTTTTATAAAATTTTGAATATTTAATACACTTGCTTAAGAAAGTCATTATTCACCTAACGATACTATTGTTAAAATCTCGAATTACTGGTTAAAAGTCATCTTTAGAAAATTAGAACTTATAATACGTGTCGTTAAGTCTGTACGAACCGAACGATACTATTTTTACTAAAATCGTATAATCTTAGATAATATAACCTATAAATTTATAATATTACTAAAATGTAAATAGTACAATAATCCTACCGAAATTAAAATGTGATTTAATCAATTAAAAGTATGTTTCAATATAATTGAAATGATTTATTATACACAATAATATAATTGTGTATATTATTAATAATTAATAACTTAACTCGATATATATAATATAATTGTACATTTTTATAATATAATTTATATATATATATAATCGTTTTACATAAAACCCTCATGTTTTCGTAACTATTACGAAAATTGGAATTAGGTTTTGTATAATAGGGCCTCCTAGTGATCAAACCGTTGATAACATGGGTTTTCCGAAGTAAGCATTAAAACAAGTAAATGAGATCAATATTTCATAGTCTTTTGGGATATTATTTTAGAATATTTGGGAACTTGAGTATCTATTGGTTTGTGATTGTAATTAACTATTTGTGCATATGTAGTGCTTGTGATTGAATTTCGATTTGCTGTTATGAGAGCTAAGCTCCATGTTATGGTTGTTCTATGAATATCGTTATGTTTGAATTGTTTGAGCTTAATTGATTACCTTAAAAATATGAACTAACTTAAAATCGCTTTAATACTTAACTTGATATGCATCACAACCCACTAGGGATAGCAATTAGAATTCCCAAGCTAAGCACAGACTCCCTTTGATAAGAACAGTTGAAATAGTTATTTTCCTAGTCTTAGCCAAACTAAGTAATAGGAAAGGAAGTCGCGACAAGCTTAGGGGCTATAGTTCAAAAGTAATTATGAGAGAAGGGTTTTTTCTATTGCACAAGTCTTGGTTTGGTCTCAATTTACAAGTACATGACGTCGATCTCCTCAACCCAGATTAAAGCGAGTAAAATTTCTCTAATCTCATAACCAATCAGATAACGTTGTACGATTGCATTTGTTTATATATGCATTGTATTTAACTAACTTGGTCCAAAACCCTACTTACGATGAGCTGAGTCATACTTTTGTCTCCGCCTTACTTACTGAATAAGTTGTCGCTTATTCTTTTATAATTTGTTTTACAGGTTTCAAATGGATTACAATTGCATACCCAATACTAAAACATTAGTAAATTGGGATGCGATGTGAGATGCAACGAGAAATAGTTAGTTATTACTCTTAATAATAGCTTTCTTATCTTTTAAGGAAAACTATATAGGACTTCTTAAGGGGTTTGGTAGTTTTCAATATTTTGATTTGTATATGAATTGATAAGTATTGGTAGGATTTACTACTATTATTTTATAAGGTCAAATTATAATTTTTTTTTTGTAACAAATTATTTCAAAGGTTTTCTCTATAGGCTTATATTAAATAGGTATCGAAATGGACGTTTCAATGGAGTAGAGTCGAGCATACTCCGTATAAACTAAGTCTAAGATAGCAGTTGTATAAACAGCTTCTATTTTAAAATAGTTTATATAGCGAGATTATTACGACTTCACTTTTTCGGAGTATGACAGCATGTTAAACTTACTGCGGCTGCCTCAAACAATGCTATGGCATATTCATGTATATACAAGAGATGAGTTGTTTGTGCATGAATTTGCATGAGGAATGGTTGAGTGTAGTCATAGCGTACTGAATGTGAATTGTTATTATTATGTAGATGGTGGAGTGGTGATCGGAGATGCATACGTGTGTGAGTGAACTTGTGAGTGTAGCTGCTATTATGTGAACCAAGTGCACTTCAATTGTGGATTGTGTAGGATAGTATAGGCATAATGGATAGTTAAGGCTATAGATGTGTCTTAGTGTTCTAGTTGCAGTTGAGTGAATAGAGGACGGTGTGTGAAGTGTCTGATCAGTGCTGTTATAGTTAGAGCAGTAGCTTGCGTGGAGTTTAGCGAGGGAGATTATATAGATAGTGGTGTCGGATTGCTGTTTGTTGTCGAATGGGACTAAGGGTTCTGCTTACTACTTGGTTAAAGATGGTTCTACGTAAGTTAGGGGGAATCGAGTGGTTATACAGTTGCAGTGGTGATGACTAAGTTGTGGTTGTGTCGAATGTGAGAAGGTGCATGTAATTGTTGTGGCGTTATGGACTTAGCCACAACAAGGCTGATTAGTATGTGAATTAAAACCCCCATTTCATACTGCGTGATTGTTACATATAAAATTTAAAAAACCAATCAATCTAGAAAATAAATTTAAATATTTATATCAATTCAAATCCAATTTGATGAAAATCAAATTAGATTTGAATCTTACAAATCGATATTGCATTATATTCAAGAGATTTGATAAAATTTAAAATTAGGTTTGAATCTAGTACGCTAAGCCATTTTTCACAATAAAAGAAAAAAAAATAAAAACATATATGTACCTAATAAGATTCAAATCTATGACTTTAAACTAACTCAAATGCTAATGTTTAAGTATTTATTCGTTAGGTTGTAAATCTATATTTTGATATTTAGTACAATTAAATTGTACTTAAATTATGTAATTCTTTAAAATTATTTAAACCGAGTTAAAACTAAATCGATTTACTATAAAAAATTTTAATTTTTAAAAATCTATTTTCTTTAAAATCTTTATATTTTTTTTTCATTTTTTGTATTTTTATTATTTTTTAATTATTTATTTATTTTATATTTTATATTTTTGAATTAAGACCGTTTTTAGAAACAAAAATGAGAGGGTAAAAATTAAATGTTTATACTAATCATCTAAGGTTGCTTCTTGTTGGGTGACCCAACAGTAGAGTTTGCTTGCTAAAGTGCTTTGATGGAGATCTACACGAATTCTTATCAAATTTGACTCATGACACAACCATCCCTCTGGCGGCAGTATTCTTCTTCCGGTAGCCACTCCTCGTCGAGTTTGAACCACATTAGTCGAGACTTTTGACACAATTATTTTTATGACAATGTCCTCTCTTTGGTTGTGACTCCTCCTTTCAAGTTTGACCCATACTAGTCTTTTTGGTCAGTCAGAACTTCCAACTGAATAAACTCCTAGATAATTATCTACGTAGCTTAATGAAACTAGAACTTTAGTTTGATAGAAGTGACAAAAAGATTCCCCTTTCCCTACTACCCACCCTCCCCTCTCAAATTGGACCGCTGGTACAATGCTCGAAAATTCCTCGTATTTACCTCTTTACTCACATTCTGGAGGTGATCTAACATTCTCTTTTTATTAAATGCCTTTTTTGTTTTGGTCTGCTATTGCTCATTCGTATAGCATTATCAACTCTAACTAGTTTATTCACGGAGGTTAAGCTCACCTTAATTGTCCATCACTCGTGCGAAAATTGTATTGTTTTTATACTTTGTGAGTTAATCAATTTAGTGCCAAATACAAAAATTGCGAAAGAGTAAATATTTAATGCTAAATTACCGAGATTCCAAACTGCGTTACTTGCCTTTACACATCCTGTATACGTTTAATTCACCCTCCAATACACAAACTTATACTGTCTCTCCCTTTTTCCCCAAACGAATGGACAACCCCCAAAACCAGCAAGCAGGCCAAACCTCGCCGTTCCCGGCCCCAGCGGCGGTGGTACCTGGTGCACCACCATCCCCCTTCCAGCACCACCTCCTGCAGCAGCAGCAACAGCAGCTGCAGATGTTCTGGAGTTACCAGCGCCAAGAGATCGAGCAAGTTAATGATTTCAAGAACCACCAGCTCCCACTTGCACGCATCAAGAAGATCATGAAGGCTGACGAGGACGTTCGCATGATCTCCGCCGAGGCTCCCATCCTCTTCGCAAAAGCCTGTGAGCTCTTCATTCTCGAACTCACCATTCGCTCCTGGCTTCACGCCGAAGAGAACAAGCGCCGTACTCTTCAGAAGAATGATATAGCTGCTGCCATCACCCGCACTGACATCTTCGATTTCCTCGTCGACATTGTCCCCAGGGACGAAATCAGGTACCCATAACCGAAGTTCTAGGCCGCTAGTGCTAGGGTTTCTAATACTCGTATGTTTCTAATAATGTTAGGGCAAATCCATTAGGGTTAGCGCAATATTCTAGGATATTGATTCTAACGTTGCCTAAAACTTCGTAAATTAATGATGATAGGGATGATGGAATGGTGGGAATGGGGGCTGGAGCAGGTCCAGGTGCGGGCGCGAGTGGTGTAGGTGTGGGGGTTGGTGTGCCTTCCTATTACTATCCTCCTCCTGGTGGAATGATGATTGGGAGGCCCGCAATGGACCCTTCTGCTGGGGTTTACGTGCAGCCACCTTCGCAAGCTTGGCAGAGTGTCTGGCAGAATGCTACACCCGATGATGGGTCCTATGGAAGCGCTGGCCAAGCCAATCAAGAAGGACAAGGCTAGGGTATGTACCCTCATTACTCAAGAATTACCAACGATTGATATTATACTGTTGTAGTGCAGGTGCATAAGATAGCTATTAATTCCTAAAAAAATCTTATCCCTTATAGAATTCAGCTAGGCCCAAAAGAAACTGCCTTCCCCTGCCAAGGAGATTTCCATCCTTGTGAAGAGCTGTCATATGCTTTCCATTGAAGTGATGCATTGCTTTATCTCTAATACTATAGGATATGAAAATGTTGTCCATTCTCTGGACAAGCAAGAAAAACTAGGTTATTCATGCAACGAGTGATTCCTTCTCAGCAAAAGAACTTAGTGTTATTTCCAACTCTTTAAGCTGCAGAGCAAGTCAGCTCATGCTGCAGCTAATCTAATCAACTGGTTCACACAGTTCCTTTAAGATGAAGTGTGAAAACTTTTTGATGAATGGAAATTACTCATGGCTTGAGGATTTTTGCTGCATAGCATAAGAAACTGGATGTATTGTCTATCTCTAATATGAGGAAAACTTTTCTAGATACTAATCTCATGCTCTTGGAGAAAGTCTTAACTACACGGATACTAAAGGCCTTATTCATATCAAATAAAAGGCATAACACATGTAAATTTTTTTGGGTTAGTATAACACTCACATAAATTATTATTCCATGTCTGTATCAGACGAGTGGATGCCATCCTCATCTCTATGCTATGACATGTCTTAACTGCAAATCCTAACCTGTGAGGCTGCAACATCTGCGCTAGGCCATATATCTAGTGTTTGTAAGCTGATGGCAATAATGCAAGTGTAGTGCTGGCTCTATATGAGAAGAAGAGGAGGGCTTCAAATAAGACTCCAACTCCACTGTGTGTGTCTGTCTTTTTCTAGGTTTTCTGTTATAGTGGAAAGCTAATGAATTGTATGGACCAAAATTTGGACACATATAATGTACTTTTTTCATAGTTCAATCTCATCAAGACTGTGAGAGTAAAGATGAATCAATCATGGAAAGGGGCAATGCCAGAAATCGATGATGTCTAAAAAAATGTTATGCAGGTAATCTGATGGGAAAATTAGCAAGCATGGTGTTTTCTTGTACTCATGATCAATGCAGTTGTAACTAGTTGCCATAAATGCTTGTTGTCTAACTAAAGACGATGCTGGACTACAGTATATAAATAAAGAAAGCTAACAGCTTGTCCTTTTTCTTTAGTTGCGCTTCATTTTCTTTTTCCATTTGAGTTCACATTTCCGTGTGATGTCATAATATTTTTTTCCATCCAAATATTTGGGAATACCATGGAATTTGGTCTCATATGGTGATGAGCAACTGAAGTTATCAGTCAGTTGGCTTAAAAATATGTGGACAGAAACAAAGGTTGAATTCTGCAGCTACAGAAATGATGGATAACATGCTCTTAATGCAATGTCAGTCAAGTTTACCACCTCAATTTCTGTTGCTAGACTTATGATTGAAACCAAAATTTGATACAGAAAACACTTGGATGGTTTTCATGTCATTTAATCTCTTTGCAAGATATCTTTTGTATGTAAGCTGAGATGGGATTCAATATGATATACCATGTTTATGGGAAGGAGTAATATGTGAAGTGCTCGTAGGCTATGATCAAAGCTTGGGTGATTTTCTTTTGGTAAGTAAATAAAGTTGTTGATTTAAGTTGACATGTACAAGCTGTGTACTAAGGCATACAGAAAAAGGGGGGAAAAAGCACTTGGTACACAGATCAAAAGAAAGAAAAAAGTTTTTTTTTAGGGAAAAAAAAAACCATAAAACTCATAGTGCCTTAAATCTAGGGAGAAAAAATAACCACTTGATTTGGGGATACCTCATGTAAGGTTAAACCAAACAGTAACATAGGATGTTAAACGGACAAATAAGTAAGAAACTGTTACTTGTAGGGGCAACCAGATTTAGAATGTCTTTTCCATTGTATTTAGTATTTACCATACTCCAACTGGCGTTTCCTTCCTGCAGTTAAGTCAACCATGCATCATTTCATGTGCATTGTCATAGTTTTTCGTGATATGAATCTCATCTCGAGTCAATTAACCAAGCCACCAGGATCAAGGGGAGATATGCTAGAGCAGCTGTAAACACCTCTAGAAGTCCGTACTTTCTCTGCAACCCTTGTTTTCTTAAACTGATTGTTGGAGATGTGGGCTTCAATTATCACTATGTTTCCTTATTATATACCTTTATTGACTGCAAACATTCATGAATAGGTTAGTTAATATCTAGATTACATGAATGAAAACAATAAGTTCATAGAATGAATATATTCATAAATGGAATCATGAATAGGTCATTTCATGGATGGAAAGCTTCAATCTATGTTAACTGCAGGCCTGTTCACAACTCCTATATAATATCCCCTCACTGGAAGATAAGCAAGAGATTTTATATGAAATACAGTTCTAAAGAGATTAAAAGGTTTTCTCCAAAATAAGCCCTGAAGAGATTGGACTGTTTTCTCTAACAAGCAGTCAAAATATTGATAATCATATATACCAATGTAAAAGAACAAACTGAAATGCCTTACAAGCACAAATCTCATAGAAAATTGTGCATTGACTTAATCCGTAACATGGACATAACAATTTGGTATTAGAGTTGGCTAACATGGGCTATTAGGAGGGCTTTTCAAGATGAGGTGATAGGGCTATGGATGAGCGTTCAACTAGAAAACAGTAATTTTATTGATAGCCAAAATAATTGATACACAGAGTCTGGCTATGAACCCTTTCAACAGCTCTGCTAGGGTTTATGTGTTTTTTACAGGTTTTGTTACTAACTCCTGCAAAATATCTATCTTGTATTTATAGGGGCTGTTGGTCTGTTTTATTACAGAGCAAAGGCAGTTTCCTTTTCTAGAAATATATAGCTTTAATTATAGAGTATCATACCTATAAGAAACATATTAGTAATATAAAAGAAATAGACAATTAAAGGATACTACTCCTTATTCAGCCTTGAAAGCCTTGATTGATGCTTGTAAACATGTGGAAAAGGCTCATGGACTCGCGGATATATATCATAAGGTGTTAGCTTTTTTGGACCAGTACTTGCTGGATTGGGTCAAGTGTATGGAAGATTGATGAAGCCTGACAGATAGGGTCCAACAATTGCATGTCAGATGCTGGAAATTAAGATGAAGAATAGTGGGTTGCAACTAGAAGGCAGTGATAGCATTGTCCATGGTAGCAGCATCTGCTAATGCATGTTTAACTACAAGTGTGTGGGTACCCAGACCCACAACACCAGTTGTGCGGCCAAACATACCATGATGGAGGCGAGGAGAGTGGAGAACTCCATCACTTGACCTATCCTAGGCCCAACGAAGCTTTTCATGGTGATGGCAACCACTCAGGCTGCAAACTCACGAGCAATTGATTATATTAAACCCCTAAGTCTGAAAATCATATATGAATTGATTTTTATATAGCAATCTGAGATTGGTATCATGGCTTCGGGGGGCACTCTCTTTGTGGATGAAGTTTGCGACTTCATTATTCATTAGTTGAGAATTTCATTTAGGTTTGAGAATTGATAAAAAAAGGGTGTGATTTGGAAATTATTTGTGAATAGATCTAGGTAGATTGAATCATTAATGTTGTCATGAATTGCTTGTTGTGGCTGGTTGAGTAGAAAATTTGTTGAAATGTTATGAATTTATTAATCTAAACAGATGTTTGGAAGGAGAGCAAAGTTACTTGACAACATGCAGGTATGCTTGCAAGGGATGAATGCATTATGGTGGGCTACAAAAAAACAATTGGGTATAAAACCAATTGAGATGTCAACACCATTAATACTGAAACCAAAAGAGGTCAAATCATTGCCACAAATTTCAACTAAAGAAAAACGAGAAAAGTTAGTGTAAGTGGTTGAAATTGAACTGAAGCAGCCCAAGCTTGAAGTTTAGTGTTATAAAGGAGGATGAACATAAATGTGAAAAGACAAATGTTGTAGACACTTTGGAAAGGTCTGTAAACGTTGAGCTTGAGTGTGAAAATGAGGAAGCTCTTGCATCAGCCATTGAATATGAAAATTCTGGGTGGTGGAGGCCTTGGAGAAGTCCATTGAGATAGAGAATTCAGGTTCTGTAGTTAATGATTGGGCTGCCCATAATGAATTCCAGGTGATCCATTCTAGAGATTGTCAATGTTGACCTTGTAAATGAAAGAAAACTCCATAATATTTTAGAAATTCCTGACAAATCGTACAATTTCACGAGTCATTAGTACTAATGAGATACATTGACAAGGTTCATGATGTGTGGATAGATCGTCACTTAGTTATGAAAACTACATGTATGGTTTGGGTGGAGCTGTGTCCGGCAGTTTGATCCAAGTGGATGTTTCTAGCAGTTTGACTTCAAGATTCGAGGATGAATTTAAGAGAGGGGTTATGATATGACTATTGAGTTGAGTCAATTAACAGAGTGACTGGGATCAAGGTGATACCACACCAGAACAATTGTTAGGTCAACCATTTTGATGAGTTTGTCGACTAGCTTCAGCCTTCAAGATGAGGTTGACCAATATTCATATTAGGCTGACTTAGTTTTGTTTTGATGTCATTTGGTTGATCCAGTTAGTTAGAATTAGGGATTTTATTTGCTTATTTGCTTTTCTATCATGGTTTATTTTAGCCTATTTAAGGATTGGGTTGTAATGGAATAGGGATTATTTAGACTTTATTAAACTCCTTTGTTGATAATGAATTTAGTAGGACGAATTTGCAGTTCTTATCAATTGTTTTACAATGAACACTCATTCTTATTAATCTCTCATGAGGTTCTCGCAAACAAATATAGTTTGAGTTTCATATATCGTATTGTAATTTCTTTCAACAAGATTAACTCATAGGATGTGTATCGTGTCAATTTATGTTGTAATTGATCTTGGTTTATCTTGAGAATGGTGTGTCCTATTCAATCTGGATTCGTCCATGTTCTTTATATTTTTCTGGCTTCTATAATATCAAAAGCATTATTAAAAAGAAATTATATATATCTTTTACCATGTTAAACCATACAGTATTGTTTGGTTGTGATATTTTTATGGTATAATACTAAATAAATTCTTTAGTTCATTGTTTTGTTTGCATATTGGTCAAAGTTATTTGAACAAAAGAGCTTAAGGTACTGGACAATAGCTAAAAAGTTTGAATTGTATATTTGGTGGTATAAAAATTTATTTCATTTCTAAAAATAACTTTATACCAAATTTACAATTCACAGTAATGAACTTTATTATAGTTTATAATATAAATAATTAATATTTAAATTCTTTTAAATTTTTCAATGACAAAATTTGTGTCTAATATTATATATACCAAATATGGTATAAGAGGGTTGTATTGTTCAGCTCTACTTACCAAAGGGTACCTAAATCCTAAAATCACACCTCACTTCTTGATATGTGTAATCTAATATCACAACATTTCTACTTCTAAATTTGAATTTTGAGGAGAGTGGGGAAGTATCGCAAGCTAAATGGAAAGCAGTTTTGAGGGAAGGGGCTGTAGTAATAACTCCTATAAAACACAGCGGAAGCAAGTCCAAGTTCATAGCTCCGGATGACACATTTTATCATTTGTAGCAGAATTCTCTGGAAACAAGCTCTTGGTTGTCAATGTCTCAAAGCCACCGCTCCGCTGCCCCACTCCTCCTTTCCTCTTCCCAAACAAACCAAAAAAAAAAAAAAAACAAAGGAGTGGTTGACTTCATGATGAAGATTAGTGCTTTATTATTTTTAGCTATGCTTTCCTTGCCAAGGATTGGGGCTGGTACTTCTTCAAGTATGGTGTTTACCATCTTTTGCTGTGAATGAATTAGCTAAGGGATAATATATTGGCAGAGCAGTTGGACAGAGTAGATTAGTTTCAAAAGGTGTCTATTGCGTAGGTGAATGCGCATGAGAAAGGAAAGACCAAAATATTGAATCATAGATGCTCACTCTGCTCGGTTAAGGTGGATACACGTCCTCCAAGGTTAACAACATATAAATAGGAAGAAAATATAGACTTAGCATGGAGTATCGATTCCATATTTATCCGAAACGGTCTTTTCCCCTCTTTATTAAGGAGACACATTGTCAACATTGAATGCATCTTTGAATTTGATTATTGCTCTTCGTTTAGTAGTAGTGTCTGTGCTTAGGTTTGCACCTCTTGGTGCACTTGCACATCCCCACGTGAACAGAGCGACTTGTTACAGGATCTTTGCCAATGTCTTGTGTTAGGCCCTATTGAGTGAAAAGTCTGGTGCAGTAGGTTGTGTAGAAAAAATTTTCCTATGCTTCCCTATAATTGCTGATGATATGGACTTGTTAGAAAGAACTCGGAGATCTATGGTATGAACCAATTAAAAGAAAAATTTTTAACATCCCATTTCTTGGGGCTAACGCTGCTTTTAGGGTACAGTATGGCAGTTACTGCCATGGAACCACCCATTACAACTGTCCATTACAAGCTCTTCCATCTAACTGCCAAAGAACTACCCTACTGCTCCTAGATTGGATAAATTTTTTTTTTTAATGTTTGATTTGCAATTTTAGCTTGCTATTGTTTAAAAGAGTTTGAAAGATTAAACAAAATGTTCAAAATTTGTCTTATTTAAAATACGGTACAAAAATTAATTTTACTGGACAAAAACACTAGTTTTTTGAAATCTGAAAATACCTTTTCACATAATATAACTTGTCATGTTCTCGCAATTACGAACAAGACATGGCTCATCCACCTCTTTTTTTGATATAAGTATTTATTTTTATTTGTTATCTTTTCCTTCCTTCTTAATCTTTTATTTTTTTCTTCTGTCTTTTTTAATTACTAGCAAATTATTTAATGTTGCATGTAAAGTTGTAGTTTACTAGATATAATATAAATAATTATTTTTTTTAATTACAAGCAAATCTATGGCTTTTTTATTTAATATTGTATGTAATTTATGAATTCAATAATTCGTTCAATTATACTTTTTAAATGATATAAAAATGTAATTCAATAAATATTAGATAATAATAATGGCATAAATGTGAAAATATAATAATAAGTTCAGTAATCACCAAGTATTGTGCAAACCAAAGACATTATAATAGGATTGTACAATCTTATACTCCTTATACTGTTCTGTTATTCTTATACTTTTTAATTCTAGCAACGAATCACTTACTCAATATTAAGACTAATGGACATTGGATGCCATTTGGAAAGAAAACGATGTCTTTAGGATATTCAGAAATCAAAATATGGATGGGAAGGAAGCAATTGAATTGACACATTGCTTAGGCTGTCTTTGCAT
This sequence comes from Lumnitzera racemosa, assembly GCA_024138005.1. NCBI lineage: Eukaryota > Viridiplantae > Streptophyta > Magnoliopsida > Myrtales > Combretaceae > Lumnitzera > Lumnitzera racemosa. Next base: position 113,469,857 of record JAMXBC010000003.1, on the reverse strand, counting down.
ATATAGGAACTTAAAAACTATAGCGGCATGCTAATGTTGACTAAATGAGGATGTAATTAGAGACCTAGGATCTTGGTTTAAGGATTATAGCTTTCAGAAGTTTTTTCGAATGCCTTATTTTATTTAGTTTATTTTTTAAACTGAATTATACAAATAGGCAGTTAAGGGAGAAGGCATGCTATGGATTGCAAATTGAATCTGCTACTTTGCTCTCTAGGACCTGGTTTCTGCTGATAATAATGGAGACTTTGGAGGTTTTCCTTATCCATGGTAAATATGATTGATTCTTAGTTGTAAAATTAATATTTTTCTTATAGCCTAATTCCATTTCACAGTTGCCTTTTTTTTTTTTTTTTTTTTTTTTCTTGCCTTGGAAAAAAGGAATAAATCTTGAACTTGCGGGGTATTCTTTAATGATGGAACAGCTGATTCGCTTGCTTTCCTGCTTAGCCAGATAGGGGGGTTTGTGCCCACTTTTTCAATTATAACTTACTTCCCTGTGAACACGCAGCTGAACAACTGGTTCAGAGATGTTACAATGCTCTGGAGAGCTCTGGAAGGCAGATGAGCTAAAGGAGATGTCGCCTGAAACTTCTATTTTATCAACTGTCAACTATAGTCTAGGACAGGTGCCTTTATGTATGTACTTTGACAAACCTGTTGACTGACTTGCTGCAGTGATAAAAAATATTGTTGTGACTTGCTTGATCATTATTGAACGGTCCTCTATTGTTGTTACTCGATCTCGATGATTGAGCCTTGCCGCATGGATATGGCTGTTCCCATGTAACTGGGAAGATACGACTTTAAGTTTATCATTCTATCACCCGTACGTATATGGTAGGAATTTCCTTATCCTAATTCAAAATTTAGAAGGATTTGATGAAGGGATCCCTTCTGCTGGACAACGAACTACCAGCTTTCCTTTATATCGAAAGGTAAGAGTATTTCTAAAAGATGAGAGAGAGTGAAAGATGTTTTAAATCCATTACATGATACAAATTATAGGGATAAAAATCAAGGATATTCTCTATCCATTATTTGATGATAAAATTATACTCGTTGGAAAGTGTGATGTACTCTTGCCTATCCATTTTTTATTATTACCACTATTATAGAGAATCTATGACCCTAAGATTCCCATTTAAAATTTTTAGACCTAACATCAATTTAGGTCATGTTTATTAAGGTTGTTTAATACATTCATATGTTAAACACCCCATATTTATTGATAAAGGGTAAGCATCGAATGGTATAATCAGCGCCAAGCAATGGTTATCTTTTTCACCATTATTTATTATTTTTCTTTGAAGTTTATTGAATAATGACTTTGAAGAGAATTTTTGTTTTTTTGTTTTTAATTTTCCTCAATAATATGAGGCTTATAAAGGATTTAAAAAATTACTAACTTCAGTTGAATAACCATTGATAAAGTTGAGATGTGTTTAAATATTAAAGTTGCTTAAGATATTGATATGACTTTAAATCACCTCTTTAAGCACTCCACTTATAAGGATTTATTTTCCTAACAATCTTTTCATGTCATCTCTAAGTTTTTTATTTTAAATATATAGTTTTTAACATTTATTTATAGGATTCATAATTCACAAATTTAAACTAATAATATTAAAAACAAAAATAAATAAGTGATTACGTTATGAGGTCCTACCCAAGATCTTCACAAGTTGGTTCTTAGCAAAGGACCCTTTCACACTTGCGAAGAACCAGGTTTTGTGCTAAGAATTGCTTATGGGAATTCTCTTATAATGATTGAATGGATGAATACGAAATTACATATTTGTAGCATTTTTTCTTCTCATTTTTCTATCTTTATTGATTTTTATTTACATAACAACAAAATAAAAAGTGAAGTGCCAAATTAATGTTAAAATAAAGGGCATAAAATGATCCTACGACAGCTGGATATTCCTCGTACAAGTGAACTCTCCGACGTGTATTTTGAATGAAGTAATTTGAGTGGGGCTTAGTGGGCTCTTAGACGAAAGCAGAAAAAAAATAACTCGCAAAACTAGAGAAATAACTTTATTCCACACCATATATTTGTTGCAATGGCTATGAAAAGCAAGAGTTTGATACCGATTGTTCAACATTTATTGAGCCCAAACCTTAAAATGAATTTGGAAAATTATAAGGAAAAGGGATTAATGTTTAACGGTAAATTCAACTAAGAGATCAATATTTTACAAATTACTTCAAATAATTGATTAATATTTCAAAAACTCAAATAAGATATTAATATTTTATAAAGTAATTTAAATAATTTTATTGAATGGATTTTAAATTATAATAAAATGTTAATATTTTATTTAAACTTTTCAAAATACTGATTCTCCATTTGAACTTACATTTAAAAGTTAATTCTCTCTATTGTAAATCTTTCAAATAAATTATTATCACTCTTAGGTATAAAATGACCAAATTCGTGAATCAGAGGAAATAAAGACAATTCAAATAAAAGAGAAAGATGAATAAATAGGAAATAGATAATGGCTAGATTAATAAAGTAAATGGCATTCCTAAAATCATAGTTTCCAGTAATATTGGTTTAACCCTCTATTCTAAGACTATCTAGGTAAGTGCACCTATTAATATTACGGTGGATATTAATATTGACTATTGATCTCACAAGAGCTACAATTACTAGTAATTACCCCTTATTGTCTAATCGCAAAATTATAATATCAAGGTAAAACACAAAATTAATAAAGCAATAAACTAGAAATAAATGACTAATTAGACACTCGATAACCATTTATATGTACAAACATATCTAAAGTAATAATAACTCTTTATCAATTGTAATAGTAGGTAACTACTTATTTCAAAAGGAAATACTATATGGAAATTCACTAATCGAAATTAAAATGTAATGAAACATGATTAAATCCAAAGACGATGACGATGACAACGACAACAACAACAATAATAATAATAATATGTTTCTTTAGAAAATTAATGAATGATGCATCTATGATGCTGTACAGATTAAATAACATTAGGTTTATATTTTTAAAAGTTATTATTATTTATTCTGTAAAAAATCATATTTTTTGTTAATATTATTTTTTTATTGATAATTTTAAATTTTAATATATATGGTTCTTTGGTAACATCTCATAAATTTATCATTGTTTATCTTTTTTTTTAATACATAAATTAGATTATTTTGAGAACCAATGCATTGGTTTTTTCATTGAGTAAAGCTGTTTAAACTTTTTGATACCTGTCCAATTTTTTTTAATATTTTTTTTATTATTCTATTGCTTTCGATAAGTCGCATGTTATTTTATATTATTGTTATCATTTATTTAGTTTAATTAAGACGCTTGGTGTATAGAGGAGAGAGAGGGATGGGGAGAAGATTAGAGTAGTAGGAATATAGTAGAGAGAAACAAGAGATAAAGATGAATGGTGAGGTTAAATGGGTTACCATGAAATCTACCATATCACCTATCTAACATTATATATATCATCTTTCATCAACGGATAACATATCAAAATGTTTAATTATATCTTAAATTAAAATTTATATCTAATTAACCCTAAATAAAAAATTTAACTTAAATATACTGCTTTACCTACGTATTTGTTGCATATTATGCATAAACACTAGGTAAATATATAATACTTAATATATATGCTCCATTAAAGCTATGCAAAAAATTATTATAATTAATAAATTATGTTTTTTATATTATGATCATAAAAAGTACTAAAATAGTTTAATATATATTATTTTCCAAAATATCAATTTTAAGAATTAACTTAAATTAGGTAAATAACCAAATAAAATTATAAGATTCAAATTGAATATTCCCAAAATCATAATTAAGTATAAAAAATCATTATAAATCAGATTCATTAAGGAATTTAATTAAAAACCTATTATTTCTTTCATACGAAAAAGGGGATAGATTCAACAAAAATAATTTTAATAAATACTAAATGTGTAGTTTATAAAAAATCATTTTTTAAAAAAATAAATATATTATATGGGGAATATTTAAACCGAAAATTAGCTGAAAATAACATCGTTTACTATTTTTGAAAATTCATAGAAAATCCGTTGGAATTAAGTCTATTCTTAAGGAACTTATATAAAAACTTCTAATTTTAAAAATATGATTTGATATTCTAATTATTCATGAAAAAATACCAAAAGAAACCAAATTTCATAATTTTTCATGTATATTTGATATTTTTAATAAATTAAATAAATTCAGAAAGGAAATTAAAACTCACCAATTGACAAGTTTTGAACCACTAGTGGTGGCTCCACCATTATCGGAAGCTTTAGCATGGGGTTGATTTTTTGGTAGTGGTGGTTGTTCCTCTCCAAGTGGTCATTGAATGTGAGTTCCCTTTATAAGCCAAAAAATGCATATTATTTTGTCTAATTTTGCTAAAAATATTCTCTCCTCTCTTCTTAATTTCTCTCAATTTTTTCTGAATTTCTAAGAGTCCAAAATGAATTTTAGAATGGGTTTAGATCTTTATAGTAGAGGTTTAGGGTTTCTTTTGATTTTTAGAGGGCTCAGTAGTCCTTATCTTCTTCCATTTCCACTTTTTATTTGACTAATTTTAATTGGTTGATTTTCTTTCTTCAATTCCCAAGATGCCGTGCCTCATTTTTGGAATTTTATTCCCTTTTTAATATTTTTATTGATTTTTATTTAATTATTTATGAATTTTCTTTAATTATTTAATATTATTTGAACATATTTTGAGTATTTTAAATAATTTTGCATATTTTTACCTGTAGTTAAATATATATGATATAAATAAATACTCCTAAATATTATTTAATTTATTTTATGATTTTTAGTGTGTATAATTTATCTCTATCGATTCTTAGTTATCAGAATTCGTTTTACACATTTCCAATAAATAATAATAAATTTACATATAATTGAATATTATAATAAATAATTATTTTATTATTTATTTTTATAAATCCAAACTTATAAGATCACTTTTGCTAATGTTCGTTACTTCATTATAAAATTTAGGTTTGATTGGACAATTTATCCAACCATCCTAAATTTCACGAACCGAACCTTGAATACCTAATTGCGGGACTTATACATTCTTAGTATATAATAATACGTTAAGACTTTAAAACTAATTAAAACCTCTAAAATCATATTTAGTAACTATTATCAATACAAAAAAACAAATTTCTATAATTTAGACAACTACAACAACCTAAACAACACTTAAACGAGTCATCTCCACAATAACTATACCTTAAAAACAATATTCTCCTATTATATAAAAATAGAGCTAATGATAGATCTAAACCACATAATAACATTATGCTCTACTAGTCATTCATAAGCCACCAATACAGATTATAAACACCTCTAAAACCCAACTAGCTATATAATACCCGACTTTCTCGACCTATTAGTTTTTGAGTAGATAATATCCCTTATAGGAAAAGGTGTACTTATAAGCTCAATTAAAGGGTAAAAAAATGAAAATTATGGTATACTAGCTTTACCAAATATCTAATGGTAAAAATATTGAAGTGTAAAATATTCTTAGGAAAAAAATAATAAAATACTAAAATGGGATCATAAATCAAACTTATATAAATCCAAACAAATTAGTTAAAGCTTTACTCAAAACACCAAATATATATAGTCTCCACAATTTCCCGATTATAATGTAATATTAAGTCAATAAACTTTACTTACCTATAAGCACCGTAATGTTTATACTAGTAAGTTTTAAGATATAACAAAAGTAGAGTAAAGTGATTTTAAATAAGTTAAGATTGTAGGTGTAACACGTTGTTTAGTGGAAACTCAAAATTTAAAGTTTTGAATTGTAAGATAATGTCGGACTATATAATAATGGATGAAATTTCATTCAAGAAGTGCCTTAGATAGTATAATCTATAAGTCCTGACAAACATATAATCTATATATGGGTACTAAGGATTATAGATGGTAGCTTCAACATTAGAATTTGCAACTAAAAAAGGTAATTTAAATAAAATAAGGTCACTCAGTGAAAATAATAATTGTTATTGTCTAACGGGTATGAGCCTAAAAAATTAATAAAGCCTAGCCTTGAAAGAGGGCATAAGCAATTAACTTTTAGGATAACTCATATGGTAAATAGGAGCACCAAGAGACAACAAATTAAGATGCGGAAAGAGCATTCAATTAAGGCAAGAAATAATCATCATCGAAAATAATAAGAAAGTATTGATATCCATTAACGATTTGTTATAAGATTGCACATGGATCTAATACTCGGTAATAATGCTAGTAAAATAGAATAAGTGTAATAATTTTCTCAAAGATTATTTTTGTAAACTAAAGTTTATCGAATAAAACCTTAATTATCCTAAAAGGAAAGAATTCACTTAAATATTTTACGCAATGATGTACTAATTTTAGAGCATACTAAAGATTATTACAATATCTGTAACTATTTGATAAAGAAAAAAACATATTAATTAATTGATAATAATAATTATAGTAAAGGAAAAAAAAGTAGGCCAGGGATAAAATATTAAGATCAAATCCATACGTTGGCATTTGATGAAGCAACGGTGAGAAATGACTCACCACATATGTAGCAGTAGGGAATTGAGGTTAGTATATTATGGGAAATATATATATATATATATCTATATATATTATTAATTTAAAATATCTTAAATGCTTAATGGTGAAGAAAATCTCCACCGCCTCGTGATGCCTTTAAAAGGAGAACCCCAATCAAAATTAACAAAACCTAAGGTGAGCATACAACGATTGGTGGTATGCAATATCAATATATTTAGTTATCTTAGAAGTATTTATTCCTTTAAAAATACGTAGAAGTGAAAAGAAAAAAATAACAAGAATTAAATGTAAGACCGTCATAATGCCGCGGTAACCTTCTTTTACTTTTCATTACAACATACTGATTGTTGTCAACAGCCACCCCACTACTAAAACCACCATACGATGACTGAAGAAGGTTCCTCGATTTTAGGACGTAAGGGAAACACATCTTTTCTAGACCAAACATCAATAGAAAATAAAATTCTGCCCTTTTACATGTTTCTCAAGTCAATTTAGAGGAAAAATCAAATGTTTTCCGCGTTTATCTATTGAACAAGTATTTTTGACAGTTGAGAAATTGTTGTAAAATATTAGTGTTATCTATCCAAATCTTAAAATGAATTACTATAATTTATTTTTAGTTTTATAGCTACTTTTACAAATTTAGGAAATTCCATTTGATCTGTGGATATCAAGTATGTAGCCAAATTCATAAGTTTTATAAAAACCTGTAGAATCGATACTTATATTACATTATGAATATAGAAAATTTTTGTTGTGAAATCTAATGTTCATTTAGTGGATTGCCTAAGAAAATGAGTGTTTATGAAGCAAAATTCATGAATTTACAAGAATAAAGGGCGTGTCTTGTGAGTTGATAAAATTTTCTAAAACTAAAATTTTCTTAGAAAGTATAAATTGATATATGTAAATTTTATGTGGTACTGCTGTGGGCTTTTAAGATAAGTAAATCTCTAAGTAATAATTTCTAATAGTACAAGCAAACATGGTATTGTCGAGTCTTTTTTTTCCTCCCAGTTTTATAAAATATTTTCTTTACTTCGATTAATATTAAATCTTAACCCATTTAATACTAACTTTCGACTAAGAGTTAAGAAATACTTGGTTTTTATTTTGAAAATTGTTTGGAGTCGCCACTTGACTAGAATTGAGAAAAATAATTAAAATATAACCAATTAGGTGGAATGATTATAACATAACTACTAATCTTTCCATAAAATCAATTTGTTAAAACAATTTTTGAAAACCAAATATTCGAGTCCGGGAGCTAATTTTTTAAACCATTAAAGGATACCACTTTTAATCTCTTGGAATTTAAATTTATCTTTCAATATACCTTTATAATGAAATTTATCTACTTACAACTTAATTTAATTTTAAAAAGATAAAGCGATCAATTATTTACAAAAAGTGAAAATAGAAAATTTTTTCATGTTTTAAGTTATCTTGTGTTTACACACGAGTACTTACGCACTCACTATTCAAGATCAGATATCCGTAATTTGTTTCTGAAAACTTTAAGTGAGTGAGTTGATTTTAAACTTAGTTGGAAAACTAAGTTTATGTTTTAAGTGGGTTTGGGTTTTTATTGAGAAAAGTCCAAAATGTCCTAAATTGGGGTTTTTTTTGGAAAGCTCTAAAGTAGTCCTAATTTGGGAAGATCTATTTTATTTTTATTTATTTTGGAAAAAATAATTTTTTAGGTGTCAAAATGTTTTTTATTCACTAACCTATTTACTTACTTTATTTTTATAATTTTTAATTATTATTATTTATGTTATTTTCTATATTATTTATTTATTTTCTTTTATGCTTTAATCGAAAATAAAATTAAGTTTTCTCTTCTCTTTTTCTTGCTTTTTCTCTTTTTTACTTTTTTTTTTCTGCTTTTTTCCTTTTTCCTCTTGATTTATTACAATTACAATTGGATAAAATAAATAAATAAAAATAAAAAAAATTACAAAACAATACGGCTGAACAAGAATCAAACCAAAGAAGAAACGTAAGTTGGAGCTTGGACGCAAGTGTTAGAACGAGTTGGATCTAATTGGATTAGGGTCAAATGACTTGATTATGTTGGAGAAGGAGGTAGTGAAATCAAGGGCGCGATGGATGTGATTCTAATGACCAAAACTTGCGGGAAAGGCTAGTTTCGTGTGAGTTTGATTAGCAAAGGGAGGTGTAAGGCAAGTGCCACGGCATTTAGGTAGTGGTGCATGGTGGCGATCGTGAATGGTGGTGATGTAGCTTCGTAAGTGGTTATTGGGAATAAGTGAGTTATTGGGTCTTGGGTTTTTAGGTACGAGGGTGGTAAAATGTGGTTAGTTCAATACGAGATGGTAGTTAGGGAGGCAATCCGACTGTGGCTACATAGGTGGTTGGGGTTTGGTGAGTAAAGGCTCAAAAGGCTACGAATTGCATTATGGCTGCTTGAGTTCAAATCTTAAAGGGGTGGACAAGCTTTTGGGACTATTATTTTTTTTCAAAATCGAACTTAAAGCATGGATTCTTAGAGAGAGAGAGCATCGGCCATAGAAGCTTTGTAGAGAAAGAGCTTTGAATTGGGTATGTGTGGTGGTATATCGAAAATCACTTTCCTTCGCTCGAGTGTAGAGAGATCAAATTTATAGATTTGCATCTCAAATCCAACTTGGCAACAACAATAATGGCGGATTGGGTGGTTATGAATACACGACTTTAAATTTTGAGTTTTTTTTTTTCGATTTTTGAGTGTCGATTAGGCATGAAATCAATTGATCTAGTCTTGTCTTTGGACTTGTTTCGAAGAAGGCCATGTATGGAATAACATCAAACCAAGGAATTGTGTGTATGTGTGTGTAGAATTTATGCAGAAAATTGATCCAAAGTGAGGGGCCAAGGTTGTTCTCGGGTAAGAAAAATGAGGAAGTCAAGGGAAAGAAAATGAAAAGAAGGGAAAGTGCTAACGTGGCCCTGATGTAGCACCACGTCAGCTAATGTTATCCAATCATGGCATGTTACCTGTCCCTAATGTAACACTTGGCATGAGATAGTTGATGTTGCATGCCACGTATCCCAATCCGATGGTGCCATTTGTCAAGACACGTTGCATAGTGAAGCCTTAACATGTGGTGATGTGTCATGCGTTTTTTAATCTATAAAGGATAAAAGGCATGTCTTGCCTTTGGTGAGATTCAAATCCAAGATCTCAGGCTAACCCAATGCCAAATGTCCAAGTGCTTATCCATTAAACTGTTAGCTTGTACCTTATCTATATGTGTAATTAAATTGCATTATAGACTAGGTTAGACTAGGTTAATTTAGGCTAGATTGAAATTTAAAGCGCAGGCCCAATGGCCATCTCCTTATTTTTTTAAAAAAAAAAATTATTTTTTTAAACTTATCTAAAAATTTATTATTTTCTAAACTTCCTAAATCATCTATTTTTTTTTGTAACTTTTCAGTTTTTTGTAATTCTTAAAAATTTTCTATTTTATTGTATTTCCTAAATTTCTTTTTTTTCTTTTCCTAAATTTTCTATTTTTTTGTATTTTTCCTAATTTTTTTTTTAATTTTCTTATTATTCTTTTTTTTTTAATTTTTCCTTATATAGGACTCTTTATCCTATTCTAAAAATTTTGAAAAAATAAAGAGAGACAAAAATAGGATGTCTACAATTATCCCTCTTATAGTAAAGTTTAAGCAAAACCTCACCACAAAAACAAAAGAAACTATTTTTTCACCAATGGTGGAATTTGTTATAAGAAACGCCTTAGCTAACTATCTTAGGCTCGGTCCACTGGCGATTTGATGAAAAGGTTAAAGAGAGAAGAGGCGCTCTAATAGCTAACCAAGAAACTAAAAAGAACAATCGAAGCCTGGTTATGCCCCCATAAGTTGACTAACTTAAGCAAACGGGTAAAGCGCTCCTTGAGCTGACTAAGGCCTTGAAGAAATATTGAAAACTTGGTTGTACCTTTGTGAGCTAACTAATCTAGGGGGAGC